>JAJAGP010000336.1:117500-471904 GCA_025084515.1 Ancistrus triradiatus | reverse complement strand
GCTTATCG
The DNA here is from genome assembly GCA_025084515.1 of Ancistrus triradiatus. Taxonomy (NCBI): domain Eukaryota; kingdom Metazoa; phylum Chordata; class Actinopteri; order Siluriformes; family Loricariidae; genus Ancistrus; species Ancistrus triradiatus. The sequence continues at coordinate 471,896 of JAJAGP010000336.1, read as the reverse complement.
GACCAGTCGTACCGGTAAGTCCTAACGGGGATCGCTACTGAGGTTCTTGGCTTAGTAATGAACGGATTCATGTAGAACGGTAGATAGTGCGCCGGCGGGCGGCATTAGGAAGCGTTATTTATAGCGGTTCGACCGCCATATTGCCGCGGCCGGCGACGCCCCCCGCCTTGGGATGTTTGGACCGTAACAATGCATGGATGTGGTGCAATTCAGTTTCTTACTTCCAGATGAACTTCCATATTATCCTTACTTCCAGATGAACACTCAAGATGCAAAATTTAACATGACACAGGTGGAAACTGAGTATGATGCCCTATGAGTGTCAGTAATAGATGTAGGCAATATGGGAAAAATTTTATATCACAGTGTTTAAAGACATTTTCACAATACACAATATTTATCACAATATGTGTGAGCACAGAGAAAATGCATCAATAGCGACAGATTCTTTAAAAACTACCATTCAAATATTATCCCATACTTGGTAAAGTGCTTTATAGTGGTGTGTAAAAGTGTTTGCCCCATCCTGATTTCCTAGTTTTTTGCATGTGTGTCACACTTACTGTGTTTCGAAACATGAAACCAATTTAAATTTTAGTCAAAGACAACACAAGTAAACATAAAATGCAATTTTAAAATGAAGGTGTTTATTATTAAGGGAGAAAAAAATCCAAACCTATATGACCATGTGTGAAAAATTGATTGCTCCCTAAATTTAATAACTGGTTGGGCCACCTTTAGGTGCAACAACTGGAACCAAGTCTTTGCGATAACTTGCAATGAGTCTTTCACAGCGTTGTGCAGGAATTTTGGCCACTCATCTTTGCAGGATTGTTGTAATTCAGCCACATTGGAGGGTTTTTCGACCAAGAATGGACTTTTTAAGGTCATGCCACAGCATCTCAATAGGATTCAGGTCAGGATTTTGACTAGGTCACTCCAAAGTCTTCATTTTGTTTTTCTTCAGTCATTCAGAGGTGGACTTGCTGGTGTGTTTTGGATCATTGTCCTGCTGCAGAACCCCAGTTTGTTTCAGTTTGAGGTCATGAACAGATGGCCAGACATTCTCCTTCAGGATTTTTTGTTAGACAGCAGAATTCATAGTTCCAATTATCACAGCAAGTCTTCCAGGTCCTGAAGCAGCAAAACAGCCCCGGACCATCACACTACCACCACCATACTTTACTGTTGGCATAATGTTATTTTTCTGAAATGCTGTGTTACTTTTACACCAGATGTAATGGAACACACACCTTCCAAACTGTTCAACTTTCGTCAGTCCACAGAATGTTTTCCCAACAGTCTTGGGGATTATCAATATGTGTTCTGGAAAAATTGAGACGAGTTTTAATGTTCTTCTTGCTCAGCAGTGGTTTTCGTCTTGGAACTCTGCCACGCAGGCCATTTTTGCCCAGTCTCTTTCTTATGGTGGAGGCATGAACACTCACCTTAACTGAGGCAAGTGAGGCCTGCAGTTCTTTGGATGTTGTTGTCGGGTCTTTTGTGACTTCTTGGATGAGTCATTGCTGCACTCTGGGGGTAATTTTGGTCGGCCGGCCACTCCTGGGAAGGTTCACCACTGTTCCATGTCTTCGCCATTTGTGGATAATGGCTCTCACTGTGGTTCGCTGGAGTCCCAAAGCTTTAGAAATGGCTTTATAACCCTTTCCAGACGGATAGATCTCAGTTATTTTCTTTTCTCAATTGGTCCTGAAGTTCTTTGGATCTTAACATGACGTGCAGCTTTTAAGAATCTTTTGGTGTGCTTCACTTTGTCAGGCAGGTCCTACTTAAGTGATGTTCTGATTGAGAATAAGTGTGGCATTAATCAGCCCTGGGTGTTGTTCGAGTTACAGTGAACTCAGGTGTAATAAACCATAGTTAAGTTATGTTTTAACAAGGGGGGCAATCATTTTTCACACAGGGCCATGTAGCTTTAATAATAAACACCTTCATTTAAAAACTGCATTTTGTGTGTACTTGTGTTGTCTTTGACTAATATTTAAATTGGTTTGATGTTTCGAAACAGTAAGTGAGACAAACATTCAAAAAAATAGGAAATCAGGAAGGAGGCAAACACTTTTTCACACCACTGTATATTCAAAATGTGATGCGCTTTAACATAAGTAATTGCACTCTTTATAACAAAACTTGCTGCTGGTCAGTGTTCTTTAAGCACTGACAATATTCTCAATATGTTCAGAAAGGCATATCGTCTATCACAATAGCAAAATTTATCCCGAAAACAATAAAATATCATCATATTCTAAACTCCTAAAGTTAAAGTATTTAATCATACCAAGATTTCTGTTAATCATCCATATGCTTGCTCATAGTTGACACTAAAAAGATTGTTTTCCTTTCAATAAATACAAAACCACAGTGGAGATTACCAAAATCTTTTTTATATAAAAGTAATACGCATGTTGTCAGGTGAACACTTTTGCAATTAATCTTTCATAGCAATTTGGACTAGTTGGCTTCTAGCAGGCTAACAACATTATTTTATTTTATGGAATAGTTGGACAGGGAAATATTGTATAATATCTCAGTACTAAAATTAGCAATCCATTTTGGATCATCTGTGCAGCAATTTAAAGGACTGCCCCTGCAAATATCAATGCAGGGAAAGCCATGTCTTGGTATGAACTGATTATATTTGATTATATATATATATATATTGATCATATACATTTAGGTTCTACAGATCGTTAATCCTGGATTTTGGTGCTGCTTAAGATACGCTAGAGTGGGAGCCAATCTGGGCTTGCTCTACTAGGTCAAGTTTAAGAAGGCAATCCACTGAAACCTATAGATGCTATTAGAGGTCAAGTTCACTGAGTCAATCCAGTGAGACTTGTGCCAAATCTGACAAGCATTAACCTTTTTCACCTAACAAATCCAAGCAATTTGTTTGATTCACATGAGATTTATTGCAAAGGCAGCCCTTATGGAGCTAAACCTGAACTTGCTGTAATCCAAAGAAGCATTTATACAACATTTCCGCTCATGCTCTGCAGGCGTGCTGAGCAGGGGTCAAAGCTGTAAGCTGTCAAAGCAACAGACCTGCCCCGGTCCTGTCTGAAACTCATCTGGACTCCCCATAAACACTTTACTGCTAATTAACTGCACATGTTGCCATGCAAGCATGTTAGTATGCATATGTATGTGTGTATGGGCTTAGCACATTAGCATTCATACATGTGTATCTGAAAACAGCGAATGTCGAAATATTTAGGTGATCAAAGGCAGATTTTCCTACCTATGTCCATGATATGAAAGCAATGCAAAAGGCATAAATGGCTTTGTGGTAAATATTTAAAGGGTGCATAATTGGTACCTGTTTCAAAGAACTTTGGGGGTCTTTGATCGAACTCTTTTCCTGTTCCATCGTTTTAAATGTGGAAATTTATTTATTGTCGGCTCCACCGCATCCTATGTTGTGCCATCTGGAGAGGGTACTGACTAACAACGCCCTTAAAGCAGCATCTCATTCTATATAGCATATCACTGTCTCTAAACGCAGCATGTGGTACAGGTTTGGACTGAGATAGTACATCAAGATGGCACTGTATTTGTATTTTATGCTTTGAAATGGAAAAAAAATATGGTGCAGCTCAGGATTACAAAAAAATACTAATGTTTTACTGATTAGCATTTTCCACGTTGGTGGGCTTTACCAACCATGTGTTTGGTTGGTGACACATGACATCTAAGTCTGCCATAATCCCTCCTGTGTCATATGCTGGACATCACCTTAAAATCAAAACATCTCTTCAATTTGACCAGTGCTCTCTGTGCTTCTAGAGCATACACACTAGAATTCTGATAAATGCAGTATCTTTTTTAAACTAAAACTCTGCTATTTTTATTCTATAATATACAGGCAAACATTTGAGATCACTAGTAAAACATGCTTGTTGTGGATTCATAATGCAACAGGATAATGACCCAAAACACATCTCACAGCTTTGCAACACCTTTTTGAAGTCCAGTGAAGATCAAGGAGTACCATGAATGTCATGAACTTTCCTCCACAGTTATCTGACCAAAATGTCATCATGCATTTCTGTGGCACGTGACATGTACTGGCTTAAGCAGGGGGGCACGCCTGGCACTGCAAGATCTGAGTCTCTCTTGGCATAGTGTGTTACTGATGGTAGCCTTGTTACTTTGGTCCCAGCTCTCTGCAAGTCATTCATTAGGTCCCTCCGTGCAGTTCTGGGATTTTTGCTCACTGTTCTCATGATCATTTTGATCCGACAGGATGAGATCTTGTGTGGAGCCCCAAATCAAGGGAGATTATCAATGGTCCTGTATGTCTTACAATTGCTCCCACAGTTGATTTATTCACACCAACCTGCTTGCCTATTGTTGATTCACTCTTCCCAGCCTGGTGCAGGTCTACTATTTTCTTCCTGGTGTCCTTCAACAGCTCTTTGGTCTTTGGCCATGGTTGAGTTTGGAGTCAGACTGTTTGAGGCTGTGGACAGGTTTCTATTATACAGATAACAAGGTCAAACAGATGCCATTAATACAGGTAACGAGTGGAGGACAGAAGAGCTTCTTAAAGGAGAAGTTACAAGTCTGTGATAGCCAGAAATCTTGCTTGTTTGTGGGTGACCAAATACTTATTTTCCACCTTGATTTGCAATTAAATTATTTAAAAATCCTACAATATGATTTCCTGGATTTTTGTTTCTAATTTTGTCTCTCATAGTTAAAGTGTACCTATGGTGAAAATTACAGACCTCTCTCACCTTTCTAAGTAGGAGAACTTGCACAATCAGTGGCTGACTAAATACTTTTGCCCCACTGTAATAGTAAGTATTCAATAATATCACAATGTTTCTATGGAATATTGTGATTTCATGGTGGAATAACATGGCCCATCAGATTTTGTACAAACCTGTAGAGTCCATTCCATCTAGAGAGCACACTGTCATTGCATGTAAAAAGGGTATCAAACCAAATACTTAGCAATTCTGAAATTTATTTAGTTTATTTCAAAGATTCAACATTTCATTCAAATTGTTAAGCTGATTATTTGATCTACATTAAAAAACACTATTTAATTCGAGAAATATGCAAACTAGGAGCAATTTCATTATTGGTTCCTGACTGTTGCCAAGCCTGTACATATGGAGTTGCTTCCAAACTCCAACATTATACAACCTCACATGAGAAAAAGTTGAGACAGAATGGGAAATGCAAATTTTAAAACAATGCAGTCTTCCTTACACTTCCTTTGAGTTGTATTTCATTGCAAACAGTATGAACCCAATATATTTAATGTTTTGTTGGGTCAGCTTCATTTCATTTGTAATTAAACATATATTCCTGCATTTCAGGCCTGCAACACATTCCAAACAAAGTTGAGACAGGGACAATTTAGGGCTAGTGATAGTAAAAAAAAACCTAAACAATGATGTGATTTCAACAGGTGATTATAATCATGACTTGGTACAAAACAATGTATCTTAAAGAAAGATTGGAAGGGATTTTCATACTTCTCTGAGCCCAGAGATGTGACATTGACTTCTCTGGGCTCAGAGGCATCTAGGATGGACCATCACATAGAGGAAATGTGTATTGTCATCAGAAGAATCAGTATTCCAGATCTTTTTTTGGAAGAAATTCTGGCTGTGTGCTCCAGACAAGAGACAAAAATGACCATCCAGACTATTATCAGCAACAAGTTCAAAGGCCAGGGTCTGTCATGGTATGGGATTGTGTCAGTCATGGCTTACAAGTACTATACCTTGTCCATCATGGTACCATAATTTGTTCAGTCGAGGGTTAAATGTATAAGTATACAGAAAAATACAAAATCAGAAATGAGTCATTTGTGAATTTCAGTCATTTATATGTTCCACTTGCACCATCACCTTCAGTGAGGCCTGAGGGAAGTTGACCTCATTCTGATGACCTCATTAGGACAGAAATGGGCTGACATGTTAGTCACATTAAGGTGAGAGAGTCATTGACCCATCACTGACCCTACTCATGGTTTCACAATAATTTCTTGACACAGCTGAATGATACACATTTATAGGCCCTCTGGAAAGTCAAGTCAAGTCAGATTTATTTCTATAGTGCTTTTTACAATGAAGCAATGTCTCAAAGCAACTTTACAATTTTAGATTATCTCCTAATATCTACGTCCAATCCCAAATTGGGCAAGCCTAGGGCAACAGTGGCAAGGAAAAACTCCCTAAGTGTTATGAGGAAGAAACTTTGGGAGGACCAAGACTCAAAAAGGGACCCAACCTCCTTTGGCAGAAAAGGAATCACATGTTGAAGACCTCAAAGAATTGGATGTCTGTTCTAATGGAGGGTGGTCTCATAAGCTTCAAAAACAACTCTGGTACAAACAACATCTTAGAAATTGATTCCCTATTACAGGCAGTGAGTTCAATTGCCATTACTCCAACACATGGGAATGGTTATTTGTGACTACATTTGAGCATATGTAACCTTTATGCTAACATTTACGGGTGCCTGTTTTACTGCTCACAACCCTTGTTTAACAGTTTAGCCTGCCATACATCCACACATACAAAATAGCTCACCAAGAAAAAGTAGTTGGGATCAAATGAAACACCATATGTAATGTATATCAAAAATGTTATTTCAATGTCATATCAAATGTAATGATGATATTTGTAAGTGATTACAATATTAAAGCAAAATTATATGTTTATTTGGGAAACTGTACAATTGAAAGGATGTTCAAGTACCCTGTTTGGCCACCTCTAGTCTGGATACAAGATGAGATATAGTTGTTCATGGAGGCAAACAGATTCCATATAGTATCCTTTGTCACATTTGACCACAGATGTTGCAGCTGGTAGATCCTGCACCCTCGTAGGTTGCCGAAGCTGGTGCCCCATATGGGACTAGCTGGCAATAAATATGGGGAGATTGGCAATAATCTAATGACCGGACAAGCTAAGGAAATGTCGCAATCGGGTGGAAGCATTCCAGGAAACCCTTGCTGTGCTTTGACAAGCATTATCGTGCAGAAATTTGCTAGTTGGAAGCCCTGCCATGAGTGGCAAAACATGTGGCTGCAAAATGTTCTGCACATATCGCTGAGCTGTTAGTGTCCCTCAAATCATTACTATGCAATGGCTCCCCAGATCATCACACCAGCAGTTGGGGGCAGAGTGTCACTCCACAGAAAAGACAGGATTGAAACACTCACCATGGCCTCCATACTCGAACCTGAGCATCGTAGATTATTGGCATGTTTCCATCCATAGTAGTTCACATTTCTCATTCACAACACTACTGCAAACAAAGGAGAAGGTGGCTGGCTGTCAATGGCAGGGTATGTAATGGGAACCATGACATTTCCTTCTGCTAAGCACCTGGAAATGATCCAGGCAGAGACAGGGGTGTGTAGAGAAGGTGCCACCTGTGTCTGGATTGTGGAAAAAGAAACTGTGGGAGCTGCTCGTGCTAGTCAGCAGATCAAATGATCCTCTCTACTGGTGGTTGGTATGGGCCGTCTGGAGCCTGTTAGCCATGTGTGCATGCCCTCACAAAACCACTGCTCCCAACACCTCCTAACAGCTAGCTCTGAATGTTCTAGATGGCAGGAAATTTGTCGAAATGACCATCCTGCTTCTCACAGTCCAGTGATTTGGGGAAGCAGTTTTATGCCCTCTTGTGGCAGGACTCTAATCAGTGTCTAATCAGACTACACCTGTAATCATTTACATATCTGCCTGAGACCTAACTGCATACCAAGTTTTGCAGCAATCGCACTTTCTATCTGGGTGTGTGTATTTTTTGTTTTTTGGGGGGTTTTTTTTGCAATGAGTATTTAATGTATTTAATGCCTGATTCCAAATGCGCATGACACATTAGATCAGCTAAATATTTACTGACATTTAGGTAATTAGCATTCTGTAACAATCAGAATTCAGGGTTATTTTTTACCCAACATTTAATGATTATCATTTGTAAACTGAGTTTTAACCTTCAATTATTTGCCTGATTCATGTTATAAATAAATGATCCTAAAATAACTGAAATTTAAAGGCATATAAAGATGCATCTATTTCAGAATATTAATGACTTAAATCAATCTGTCCAAGATAAACATGGCTAACAGCTACATTTGAATGCCATGAACTATTATGGCTCAAATTGTATTATTAGCCAGTGTCTGGCAGTGATTACCAAAGAACTAAAGGCCTGACAAATTAGTCTGTCTTCACAATGGCAAAAGGATTGCTTCTTTCTCCACTAGCTAACCACAATGGGTTTGGTGACACCTCTACCACGTCTTCAACAGCCTTATCATTCAAGCGGCGGGACAGTTTGCATTTTGTATGTCAGAACCGTTGCCCTTCAAAAATGCTTTCTGAGAGTCTGTGGCTATTTAGTTCTGGTCCCCAATATGAGGTGGGTGCCAAACCTCGAGTAGCACTGGAGGATTGTGTTTAAGCTTTGGCAGAGGATTGCTCTGATATTTGTGAGCAAATATGCTGCCAGACCAGTGGGACCTTGCCAAGAAGGGTCGTCTCATCTCTACACTGTAAACTGGAAAGTTTAGTTCGTTTTGTGTTGTGATGTGTTGCATGGTTTTCATTTGCATGTTTGTGGTACAATTTGCCCTACTTGGTTTTCAGTAGACGCACTTGTTTTACCTTATGCATCACAATTGAGTATGCTATAAAGTCTTTAAATGGATTCATAGCAGCTATGAAGCTGTAAAGCCTACTCTATCCAAAAATCCTTTTTCTATAATGTGTTTACATCTAGGCATTTTCACACTGCAGTTATGAGTTTTTATTTTTTCTTTGCCATCTGGACGTAGTAAATATCTCATTACCCATATAATATAGATTTTTCTTTACATTATATACCTGTGTTTCATAATGTTCATGATTCAAAATTATCAGATAATATATGACAATGCTATCATATTAAACTCTACACAAATTTTACATGAGAGATGGTACAGTGACATGTTGTGCTGCTCTGGACTTGGTCAAGGTCATTCAGGTGGCGAAAACACAGATTATACAGTTTGAACTTCTGAGTATTTCATTATTGTATACCAAGCACTTCTTTGTTCCAACTGTTTGAACCATTTTTTCCCAGATGTTGATGAAAATATGCTCAGTGCATGGAAAGGGGGTGGTGCAAAAAATGTTTTGTGAGTGTCAACTTTGTAAATAGTAGATCAGTGGTGTCACTGCATTCCAAGGGAAGCATATTTCTTCTGTATTAATTTCTACCATTGTTTATATGCATGGAGAATAACATAAACACAAGTTGTCTACTTTCTGGACAAATTTTGGCTAACGGTAGCGTGTGAATCAGAAACAAGTGGTGACTCTGAGACACTTGTTTTCAAGTGTGTACGCCTAAGACATGCAGCATAATGGCAAACATGTGGGCCATCTGCAACGAGTTAGTAAAGATGGGGGGTCTTCACCAAGTGTATAACTGCTTGATAACTGCTTGACTGCATGATAACTGCTGATAAGGGTCCTTTTTAAATTTTGTTAGATTGACTGGTACAAAAGAACCATTATATAACTAATAGGGAAGACAGAATGAGAAGCAAAGTGATAATGGACAGCTGAGAGCTTTTTTAGGAATTTTATATAGATATTTAAATGACTTGTGGGACATTACTGTGATCTTATTTAAGATGAGTCTGAGGTTGAGTTTTATAAGTAGAGAAGTGCATGGCCAGGATCCAGGTTAGCAGCAAAAGAGCAAAGGTATTTATATTACTGTAGTGCAACAGTCAAGCAATCACAAAAATGCTGCTAACATTTTGGCAGATATATAATGAGCAGATTGAATCATAGTAACCACTGTAAATCTTATCTCATCATGAGATTACTGTGTTTTCTTTAAATTAGGAGCTTTGTTTAAAGATGCTGGCAAGTATAACTGAGCACAGGTCCAATATATATTATGGGAATTCACAAGAAAGCAAATTATTTTGTCTTAATGATAGTGGCACTATTCTAAATACTAAACAGTATTATTCTATTGAAAACCTGTGAGGTCCACATTGATTAACCGTTGTACATACATACCATTTTGTGGCAATTCTTGAAATTCAGTCAGTAGTATTCTCATAGCAGATATACTCTAGATTTTTTGTTTAATGTTCAAAATTTATCATGTATAATCAAGACACAATAATTTGTTTATATACGTGTGAAATTAACAAAAGATGTAAGTTTTAACTACGCAATTTATTTACAGTTGTCTAATATTACTTATAATAGACAACTGTATCCAGTTAAACAAATGAGACAAATTTACCCAGTTAAACAAATGAGACAAAAATATTATACATGATCATTTATTTATTGAGGAAAATAATCCAATATTACATATTAGCGAGTGGCAAAAGTATGTGAACCTTTTCTTTCAGTATCTGGTGTCTGGTGCAGCAATAACTGCAACTAAACGTTTCCTGTAACTGTTGATCAGTCCTGCACAACGGCTTGAAGGAATTATAGCCCCTTCCGTACAGAACAGCTTCAACTCTGGGATGTTGGTGGGTTTCCTTACATTAACTGCTCGCTTCAGGTCCTTCCACAATATTTCAATTGGATTAAGGTCAGGACTTGAAAATTCCAAAACATTAACTTTATTCTTCTTTAACCATTCTTCGGTAGAACGACTTGTGTGCTTAGGGTCGTTGTCTTGATGCATGACCCACCTTCTCTTGAGATTCAGTTCATGGACAGATGTCCTGACATTTTTCTTTAGCATTCTATGATATAATTAAGAATTCATTGTTCCATCAATGATGGCAAGCCGTCCTGGACCTGATGCAGCAAAACAGGCCCAAACCATGATACTACCACCACCATGTTTCACAGATGGGATAAATTTCTTAATCTGGAATGCAGTGTTTTCCTTTCTCCAAACATAAAGCTTTTCTTTTAAACTAAAAAGTTCTATTTTGGTCTCATTCGTCCATAAAACATTCTTCCAATAGCCTTCTGGCTTGTCCACGTGATCTTTAGCAAAGTGCAGATGAGCAGCAATGTTCTTTTTGGAAAGCAGTTGTCTTTCTCCTTGCAACACTGCCATGTCACTACCATTGTTGTCAGCAGTGTTCTTCGATTAACAATTAGCCAGTGGAGAGACGGCCTTTCATTGCTTAGAACTTACCCTGGGGTCCTTGTGACCTCGCCAACTCTACACGACGTGCTTTGGAGTATCTGCTGATCGACCACTTCCTGGGAGGGTAACAAGGTCTGAATTCCTACATTGTACACAATCTGTCGATGTGGACTGGTGGATGGAGTCCAAACTCTTTAGAGATGTTTTGTAACCTTTTCCAGCCTGCATGGGCATTCAACAACTCTTTTTCGGGTCCTCAGAAAGAAATCTCCTTTGTTGGTGCTGATACATTCACAAAAACATGTGTGGAAATGCAAACTTTGATAGATCCCTGTTCTTTAATAAGACAGTTGCTTCACTCACACCTGAATTGTCGTCCATGATGGAAACAATTGACTCTAATTTCACCTTCAAATTACGCTAATCCTAGAGGTTAACATACTTGCCACTCACACTAATATGTATCTATTAGATAATTTTCCTCAATAAACAAATGCCCAAGTATAATATTTGTGTGTAACTGGGTTCTCTTTATTACTTTTAGACTTCTGTGAAAACTGCTAATGTTTTAGCTCTTATTATGCAGAATATATGAGCACCACTGTATGTCAGTTGTAAAGGGACTGCCAGTCTTTTGGGGACCGGTAGTTAGCACTTAGGGGTTTAAGAGTAATGGCCTTTGTTTAACTGTCCCGCTCGCTGGCAACCACGACAGCGTCACCTGGCAACGTCAATTAACAAGGACCTGTCCTCATTTCATCATCACACCAGCACGCTATTTAATCCGCAATTCACCTCACTCTCACCGACGGATATGATGGTCGAGTTGAGTCCCTTAACGCGCCTTCCAAAAGCCACACAGTACCGGTCGCGTCCATGCTAGTCCGAAGTCTCTTAAATCCCCAGGTTTGGCACGTTAGGCTCACTTCCTCGTTTTGTGTTTTGTTTCATACCCGTTTTCGGCTTCGGCCCCGTTTTCGTTATCCACCCATTTTCAGTCCTCGCCTGTTCCTTTTGCTGTGTCTGCCTTAGTTTGTTTGTTTGTTAATAAATCACCCCTTTACTTTTGAACCTGCGTTTGTCTCCTGCTTCCCATTCGGCTCACGCCGTTACAGAATAATCCGCCATAAAATATGGAGACGGCAGGTTCTTTTGGTTTTTCGTTTTCTCTCGGCTGTTTCTATGGCGACCCTGCCTCCTGCTGGCCATTTGTGGTACAGTGCAGGGCTTACTTTGATTTTCACCAATTCAATTCCGAGCACGAAAAGGTGTCCTTTCTGTTCCTTCACCTTGGCGGTGAAGCCCTGGTTTGGGCCACTCACATGTGGCCGGTGCTCCGGGCGGGTTCCATGGAGCTATTTCTGGAGGAGCTGGAGTTCGCTTTTGGCTCCCCGTGGGACTCCCCGGGCATCGACGCTGTGGGTTCCAGCACTGCAGAACCCGCTCGCCCTGTCCGGTCTGCACGGGTTGGTAAAGTGCTGGATCCCCAGCTTACCACCAGCCGGACCGCCCTAACCAGGTGTCAAAGCGAACTGCCTGCCGACAATTTCATTTTTAGTCGCTCTTGTTTTTTACTCGATCCTTCAGTTCCTAGCGTTCGTGTTTCCAAACACGCCTCAGAACCCCTAGTTCTCGATGGTGGTACCGCTCAGTCAGCTTCCTCGACACCGACACCCGCACTGCGTTCGTTTGGGAACACGGACGGTCGCATCACCACCACTCGGCCCCATCCCGCGTCTCGGATGTCGGGGCCAGTAGCTGCCCCTAAGGACGTCTGCAAGTACGGCGGCATGCCTCCAGGGGCTGTCTGCAGTTCCGGCGGCTGCATACCAGGGTGTATGCAGTCGGCGGCTGCCCTCCACGGGTGTCTGAAGTTACGGTCGGTGCTCCAGGGTTTTGTATGCAGTCAGGTGGATTGGCTCCAGGGGTCTGCCAGTCGGTGGCTGCCTCCAGGTGTCTGCTAGTTCCGGTGGCGCCTCCAGGGGTCTGCAGTCCGGTGGCTGACTCCAGGGGTGTCGCTGGTCGGGGGCTGCCCCAAGGGCCCACGAAGCCTTTCTAAAGGCTCCATCTCCCAGAATGCCTTTGAAGGCTCCACCTCACCAGAAAGAAGCCTTCTAAAGGATCCATCCTCACCAGAGCCTTTCTAAAGGACTCCATCCTCGTCGAAAGCCTTCACAAAGGCCCGCGCTCGTTTCAGGAGCCATTCCCAAAGGCCCGCGCCTCGTTCAGGAGCCTTCCCAAAGGCCCGACCGCCGAGCAGGAGCCGCCCAAAGGCCCGCGCCTCGTCAGGGAAGCCTTCCCAAAGGCCGCGCCTCGTCAGGAGCCTTCCAAAGGCCCGCGGCCTCGTCAGGAGGGCTCCCAAACGGACACGCCCCGGGCCTCGTCAGGAGCCTTCCAAAGGCCACGCGTATCGTCAGGCGCCTTCCAAAGGCCGCGTCTCGGTCAGGGCCTTCCAAAGGCCCGCGTCTCGTCAGGAGGGCTTCCCAAAGGCCCGCGCCTCGTCAGGGAGGAGTTTACCAAAGGCCGCGTCTCGTCAGGAGCCTTCCCAAAGGCCAGCGTTCTTCAGGAGCCTCCCAAGGGACAGCGCATTGTCAGGAGCCTTCCCAAAGGGCCACGCGTCGTCAGGAGCCTTCCCAAAGGCCCGCGTCCTCGTCAGGAGCCTCCCAAATGCCCGCCGCATCTGTCAGGGAAGCCTTCCCAAAGGCCCGCGTCTGTCAAGGAGCCTTCCCAAAGGCCCGCGTCTCGTCAGGGGAGACTCCCAAAGGCCGCGTACGTCAGGAGCTTCCAAAGCCCCCGCGTCTCGTCAGGGCTTTCCCAAGGCCCGCGTTCTGTCAGGGAGTACTTCCAAAGGCACGCGTCTCGTCAGGAGCCTTCCCAAAGGCCCGGTCTGTCAGGAGCCTTCCCAAAGGCCCGCGTTCTCGTACAGGAGCCTTCCCAAAGGCCCGCGTCTCGTCAAGGAGCCTTCCCAAAGCGCCAGGTATCGGTCAGGAGCCTCCCAAAGGCCCGGTCTCGTCAGGAGCCTTCCCGAAAGGCCCAAGTATCGCCAGGAAGCCTTCAAAAGCCCAAGTCTCGGCCCGAAGCCTTTCCAAAGGCTCCATCCTCCTCAGAAGCATTTCCAAAGGCCCAAGGTCTCGCCGAAGCCTTCCCAAACGGCCCCAGCCTCGTCCGAAGCCTTTTTGTTGAAAGGCTCCATCCTCCTTCAGAAGCTTTCCCAAAGGGCCCCCATCACGTCAGAAAGCCGTTATAAAGGTCCCCAGCCTCGTCCAAAGCATTCTAAAGGTCCATCCTCCTCCGAGCCTTTTCCAAAGGGCCACGCATCCACGGAGACTCCGCCGTCTGAGCAAGTCTCCTCCGCGGAGACCCCGTCTGAGGCTTACTAAGGTTGCAACCTCCAAGAGAGAAAACCGTTCGGAGATTGTCCTCCTCCGGAGGACCCAAAGTCAGTCGCCTCTGATGTCAAGCGTCGTAACGTCGTCACAGGGACTCTGCTCGGCAGCCTCACGTCGTCACGACCTGCTCGGCAGCCTCACGTCGTCCACGACTATTGCGGCAGCTCACGTCGTCCACGACTCTGCTCGGCAAGCATCCCGTCGTCCACGAAACTCGCTCGGCGCCACAAGTGTCACGACTCTGCTCGGCAGCCCTCAACGTAGTCCACGACTCTGCTCGGCAGCCTCACGTAGTTCACGCCTCTGCTCTCCAGAGACCTCCAGTCCTCGCCTCGCGTCAAGCAACGTGCCTCGCTCTTGCTGTCAAGCAACGTCGCCTCGCCTCTGCGTCAAGAAAAGTCGCCTTCGCCTCTGAAGACATAAGCAAGCGCATGCCTATGCGACAAGCAACGACGCTCGCCGCTGCTGTCAGCATGCCGCCTCGCCGCTGCTGTCAAGCATCGCCGCCTCGCCGCTGAGGTCCAAGCATCGCCGCTCGCGATGATGTCAAGATCGCCGCCTCGCCGCTGACTGTCAAGCATAGCAGCCTCGCGATGCGTCACGCATCCCGCCTCGCCGGACTCTGCTCGTCTGCCTCCAGCCGCAGACTTGCTGTCTGCCTCCAGACGCCGACTCTGCTCGTCTGCCTCCAGCCGCCGACTTGATCGTCGCCTCAGCAGCCGACTCTGCTCGTCTGCCGCCAGACTGTAGGACTTGATCGTCTGCCTCAGCCGCGGACTCCGCTCTACAGCAGTCGCCATGCGTGCTCCAAGCGCCGGACCGGACTGTTGCGGTCCCCTCCTTAGGGTCAGCCCGGCGGGAGGAGACCCCGAGAAAGGATGCCCGACCGGGGGGGCGCTTTCTGAGTTCATAGCTAAGTCTCGGAATCCTTGGGGGGGGGCTCTGTCACGCTAGCTGGCCACCACGACAGCGGTCCCTTGCGCACGTCCACATCACACGCACTGTTCCTTCATTTCATCATCCACCACCCGCACTCTATTGAATCCGCACTCACCTCACTCTCACCGCGGATATTGATGTCGGTTGCGTCCCTACGCGCCGTTCCCGTCTCGCTTCCCAAACGCACACCGTCCGGTCTCGTCCATGCTCGTCCGCGTCTCTCACATCCCCAGGTTTGGCACGTTAGGCTCACTTCCTCGTTTTGTGTTTTGTTTCATACCCGTTTTCAGTCCTCGCCTGTTCCTTTCGCTGTGTCTGCCTTAGTTTGTTTATTCGTTAATAAATCACCCCTTTGCTTTTGAACCTGCGTTCGTCTCCTGCTTCCCATTCGGCTCAAGCCGTTACACTAACACTATTACAAAGTTGTTGTTTTTTCACAGAATTAATTATCACTTTTGTTGTTAAGTCTTCAAGCAGTTTTAGTCAAATGCAAAATTGCAGCAATGTCAGCAATGGTACAGTGACAACCTTGAAAATACTGATTATTTAAAAAATAATGTTTAAGTGTATATATAGATAATATTTTATATTTTACTGAAACAATTAATATACCCAAAGACAAATGTATAATGACAAAACTGATCAGGTTGCATAATTAATGTCATTCAGTTCGTGAGTTAACGAACCATTTTATTAATTACATACTATCAGTAAAATCAGTGCTGGGTGTCCCTACTCACATATACGTCTGTCATTTTCACATATATGATTATGCCAACCAAAATCAAGCATATTTTGAGGCTTATTAAGCATGTGAAACTTACAGAAAGAACGTTTAGCGGATGCCACATTAAACTCAGCCAATTTGTGCTATTGCTAAGAGACCTCTTGTCAAGGCCAAAACCCATTCTTTTCAACCGATTTCAGCACAGGGTGGCCCAAGCTGCAATGAATTAACAAAATGAAAACCGGAAAATTGCACTTTTAATTTTTTGACCTTGCTCCATTTCCGGATCTAATGTCCAATGCTCCGCAGGAGCGGCAGGCCCTCTTTGTTCATATGACTTTTATAGACAATTCTCCGGCATGCAAACCTTAGCCTGAATAGAGCCTTGCACAATACACATTCTGTCTCTGGTTTCAATGTATATTTTGAATCTGTTAGGGTTTCTTCTAATCACTGGATAACTCCTAGGACTACCCGACACAAAAGCTGTTGGAGCTCCTTCATGAAGATGTTGGCAGAGATGTGAACCTTAAAAAATGTTTTTATGTGGTATGAGAGAACACGATGTGAGACCAGGATGGCTGTAGCAGAGAATGATTCAACAGAGACAACAGAAAAAGTCTTTTGAGTTAAAGCGAGTGTGTTTTTCCTTATGTATGTAACTAACATTTAAATAATTAATAAATAATAATAAAACTAGAGTAACTCAAAATCAATTCTTCTTCCTCGGACTACAATAAGAAACTGTGTTACTGATTTTCAGAGGAAAATGCTAAGTAATAGCATGGTAACAGGTAATAAATTCTTCCTGCTAAATTTATTAAAGTAGACCCAAAACAACACAGCAAAGTCTGAGATGTAGCCTCCATCTTCAAATACAGGAAGGTATTAGAATTAAAGCTGTCAGGAAAAGCCAAAGACAGAATTTTGTATATGCTCTCAGAACCCAACAGGAATCTTTTGTGGTCCAATTGTTTAGAACATGGTTTTGTGCTGACAACATCTTAAAAGGATTTTTGTTATAACATATTAGGTTAAAATTAGCATCTGTGTTTGATGAGCAGACATAAGCAATACCTGGAGAGTTTGAACTTGAAGATTTGAGAAATTTGATTTGACCAGCTCTCCACCAGAAGTCTGATACCATGTTTTACCAACTTGTAAAAAGAGTGTCTCAAAGTATGAAAACCTGTTAGACTTCTCAGGTACTTCACTGGACAACACAAATAGAAAAAGGCAGAAGTATTCAGAGCTAAGCTCAATATATATATTGTAGTGCTGTGAATTCCCCTGTGGGCATTCCTGGTCCCAGCATGCAATTGGGTGGCTCGATGGTCTCTTTATCTCTTTATTTTGGGGTGTCTGTGTGCATTGTTTTATGTTTGCGGCATCTCATATGTCTTAGAAAGCTCATAATGTGTGTCTTGTGTGTTAATGTGTTCATTTATGTAAATGCTGTAATATTGCTGTGTTCCTACCGTGAGCTGGTTAACTATTTCTGAGTGCTATTTTTTATTCCTGCTATATATGTATGTGTATGTGTGTGACTAGCCTTGAAGTAACCTTGTGTATCAATATAGTCTTGCGTCTGTCATTAAAATGGCCATTGATCTCAAATAAACAAACTAACTAACAGACTGATTTATGATGCATATTAAAGATCAATCCAAGCAGAAGATATGTTAAGAGAATGCATCAAGTTCTAAAGTCTTATCCACACTGATTCAGAATGTCAGGCTAACGCTGACTGTGCCAGAAATATAAGTGATATTGGAGCATATCACTTATAGAATAGAATACTGACAAAGTTTTGAATGCTGACAAGTATGAATGTTGGCTCCACCTGGGAAAGAAAATTAGTTGAGAACATACAGACAACACATGGTTTACATTCAAGTTCGACTGGCTGAGTCTTTGGCAGAAGGATTTGCCACCACTGCTATTATTGTGGAGACAATAATAGCAGAGGACTCCAGAAGAGATAAAAGACTGTAGTCGAAGATGCTGATAGCAGGATTGTTTATCAGGCACAGCAGGTCATGCACCTTTAAACTGTGTGTTCAGCCTTAACAACTGAATCAAGCATACTAGAACATTTACCAAAGCAAAAGGACACGTTTCTAATCTTTCTTTGCTATGATGCTAAATATTAGGGTTGGAGCCATTATCTGATATCGTAAATTGAATGTTGACAGGGATGCGAAACAAAGCAAAATGTGCAAATGTTCTTTTGTTTGTTTTTTATTTATTTATTTATTTGTTTGTTTGTTTTAATACCAGGTGCTACAAACAGTAGATCTGTATGTAATCTGTATGGCAGCTGTTGGGCTAACTCGTATCAGAGATGAGTTGTAGGTCAACTTTGAATTTACATTTCAGTGTGATCATTAACACTATGCTCTATTGCCTTAGGCAATCTCTGTTTACACAGATATGATGACAGGCTCAAGAAAAGAAACGACTGTTTCACTAGAACTAGTAGCGTGATTCAAACCCTTAGATTGTTAGACCCTTGGGGACATACTTTGAAGGGAAATACCCCCATGATTTTTTTTATCCTGTGAAAAATGTTGTACTATTTTTCTCTCATAAACAAAACCAATCCCTGTACCAAAGATCTTGTTCACAGTGTTCACTGGTGCCAAAGAGCCAAATGCAAAATGATGCAAATCTACACTGACTGTCCCATGGTAGAAAGTGGAGGCGAGCCAGTTTTGTGGTGAGATGAATGATCCAGCCCCCAAGGAGCTTTCACTAAAATAATACAGATGTGCCTGACATCCTATGTGCTACAGAGCAGAAAAGCTGGCTGATAGTTTTAATGTGGGAATATGAACATATTGATTTTTAATTCCCTGCTCCCCCCTGAGAGACCGATGGATTCTGAAAGTGTTCGTTACTTGCCTCACAAAATCATGCAGATTGACAATATTGTCTTCCTCCCTAGATAATAACATAATCCTCTGACCAGTGATTTGATATAGTTTTCATCATTTATGAAACACAACTTGACCCAGATAACCTATGACGACCTAATTTAGCTGAGGTGAATTAACCACAAAGTAATTGTAAGTTTAATCACTGACCTTTCTGATATGACAGTGGGCTTTCTGATATGACTGTAGACTGCCTGTGTTCATATCAACCATCTTTGTCCTTTTCTGATAGACAACATTGGCTCTTTATTTGCAGCCTAATTGACTTGTTTCATGAATAAAACGAAATTGTGAAATTATGCTGATTTGCATCTGTTCTTATTACCTGCTATTCACAAGACAATTTAAACAGAGATCAGAATAAAACTAATAAAACACATTATAGACATTATTATGCATAATAATTTATACTTAATCTCTAGGCTTTTGAATAAAGCACGATTCATAATGCAAACATCAGTCAAAGTCGTACATGCAAGGAAAGATTCACCAAAAATGACATGAATATAATTTTTGTTAAGTTTGGCTTATACAACTGAATATGAGAATTTTGGAACAGGACCTAAATATACAGCACAACTGAGAAGCATGAATTCCTCTAGTTCACATTTGAATTGAATTGAGGCAGTAAATCAACAGCTATAATAATCAGCAAGTGTTCTCTGCTTCTGCAAAGCCTATGGAAGGGGCAGACTTCATCTGTGCTGAATGACTATATAGTACAGTGTTTGAGGCTAGAGGAGGCATCTGAAGTGCTTTGATAAAGTGCTTTTGGGAGAAAATGAAGTCTCTTGCTGATTTAATGACATCAAAGAGTAAGTGGTTGGCATCGTAATGAATTCCAGCCAGAACTCATGGAAAAGAAAGAGGCAGTGAGAGAGAGAAATTCAGTCATGATTATCATAGCTTTTTGTTTGACATTAAAAAGGCTGACAGGAACAGAAGAGAAAGAGGATAAAAACCCCACTCGTCCCTTCTCAAACCAACAAAGAGAGACAGGAACAGAGAGGCAATATTTGTTTATAGCTTGTTGTTAGTTTCCACTTGCTGAAACATTTTGCATCTTTAGACATAATACACATTAGTGTGAAGGGGACAAAGAGGTCAAAAACATCGAGGAGACCTCCTAGTGGCCATTATTCAAATGGAAAAGGCAAAACACAACATCAACAAGTCCCATGATGTGCCATTATATGTGGTCATCAATGGAGCTGTAAAAGGACACTGTGAATGCAATCAGTGTTTATTGACTTAACTTACTCAAAGCATAACAACTGATCCAAACCAAACCTTCCAGTGTCAGCATTGCTTTTCTTTTAACATTGTAATTAATTACATTTGCTTCTTGATTTTATTTTGTTTCCATATGTTTGTGTACTGTACAGATTTTACTTTCACAAATAGTGTAAGGACACCACGACTGTGCCGGAGGGACTGGTAACCAAAACCTGCCACAGCCGAGCTGAGCTGAGCTCACCTGGCAAGCCCCATAATTCTAGTCATCTTCCTGGCCAAATTAAATAAATACCACACATTTCCAGTCACACGGCTTTCGTCATCACAGTATCCTAACGACATACTTAACAATCTTCATACCTCATTGTGACACTCATGCCTCCTCCCATAGCACTCTCACCCAGAGTTACAAATGCACACATGCTGTGGTAATTCTGGAAGAGCTGGATACTAGGTCATAGGTGACAAGTAATTTTAACACGGTGACAAAACACATTACCTCAGATTTTTAGGATCACACCTTGCTGGAGATCATTCTAGTTTCCATCTACTGCAACATTTGGTACTGCAGCCATTACGGAAATAGACTACTAACCAGAAAGTCCAGGGTTCCAATCCCAATGCTGCCACAGCTGGACCCTTGATCAAGTCACTCTGTTTAACTGACTAAATGTAATGTGTCCATGGCCAGGAGTGACCTGGTTATGAGGTTTCCACTCTAAAAGACAATACTTTAAGATGCAAGACAAGTGAAGTGTAAATGATGCAAATTTGTTATGTTGTGTTACGTTTTGCATGTAGAAGAGGCTATAAAGATATGACTTGTGTTCAATAGCTTGAATACAGACCAGCAATGAGAGAAAGCTCAGAGAGAAAGGGCGTGGCGACACATAATACCTCAGTGAATCGAGGGTTGAGGTAGTTGGGTGTGGATAATAACCTCAAAATGAGAAAAGACATATAAATGGCTAAAATGTAGCTGGAACATTCTTTGAGGGATGTGTCAAAGGTGTGTGAAGGGAAAGTGGAGTAAGCTGTTTAACCTGGGTTTCATTATGTGCACATTTACCAGACATCACAAAGTCATTCTGTTCAAAGATTTTGTTTGGCAACCACAGCATGGCAGATTAAAAAAGAATGAAATGACTCAGAGATTGTTGAAGCAGTTCTTGACCTATCCATGGTAAGGTCACTTACCAAGGACACGAGAAAAAACATACTGAATCAAAATCTTTTAGAAAGACAGTGGAGAGCAGCTTCAAACAAACCTTTCATCCTTATATAATTTCAAGTTGAAATTTGAACAGGCTTTGTATAAAATGGTGCATTATACAATTATCAACTGTAAAGGTCAACATTATTATGGGAACATTACTGGCTAGAAAAGCTAATTAAAGCATGTACCAGGTCAATTGTGACTTGCCTTAGCTCTCTGTTAGTGAGGGCCCCATATGGCTGGGAGCCTCATCAAGGACTCAGAACTGTTTAAAATGTGGTTGTAAGCAGCTGCACTAAAGATATATTAATCAGTCAAAGACGCTGCTTTTCCACCACCCACCAGGTACAACATGGTGTGGTTACTAATCCAAATCCAAAACTATGTTGGTATCTGTACAATATAACAAATGAGATTCAACCAACATGAAGGTTTTGGAAAATTTGACAAAAGAAAAAAAACTGTACAATCACTACACTGCTATTGAAGATTCCTGTGCCATACTGGTGAGTGATTGTAGCTGGCCAGTGCACTAATTCCCACTCCAATCATATTTTCCAGTTTGGTATTAATGGTATTCAAACAAGTAGTGAACGTACATTCTTCTCAATGCTTTAATACTATACTGTAATGTTAATACTATACTGTAACATTCTGTCCTGTGGAAACCGTCTTCAAACTGCAATAAAACTTTAAAAAAGGTCAAAATCAGGAGAAAAAAAGGTACCTCTGACTATTAAGGCAATATACAAGGTTGAGACAACCTTAATTTAATTTCACACTTAAGGTCAACTTCAAAGAAAAAATGTTCAAAGAAATGTTTGCTGTGGACACTTATTCTTGTGTGTGATCTTCACCTTTAATCTTGTTTATTTCTTATCTAACAACAACTCTTTCCAATCTAAGTTATTTTATTTTAGGCAAACTATAAGCCAGGTCTTCGTTATATTGGTTCATTATCAGGGGGGAGTTAGAAGATCAGATGAATTTAGAGGTAAAAGTTCCAGAGATGTATTCACACATGGCCTGTGTTCCACCAGGGAAAGAGGATAAATGCAGGAATGAGGCAGCATTGTTCCTTCTAAAACCTCAATACTGCAGTGGTAAGGTCATTGTGGAAGTAGTTATGGCACTCTGCTTGCTGTATACTTCAGCAAGGTCAACATAATGGGATGGCACATCGCTAGACCATGAAAATTGAGTGCTAGAGGACAAGATGGTTTGTAACTGTAAAGGGAGGTTAATCAATTGAGTAGGGTAGCAAGGAGATCATTTCTTTCAGTGTCCGAAAGATGACTGCGTTGTGTTGGCACAATGGGGCTCTCGAGGTTTGGTTCAAGTAGAATCATAAACTCTCTGAGCACTGGGCACTGACGAGGACCTTGATTGGTAGGGTTTGGTGGGTGACGGTACGCAGACCACACTCTCACGTTGGACGGGCGCAAGGTATACAGTGGGGCAAAAAAGTATTTAGTCAGTCACTGATTGTGCAAGTTCTCCGACTTAGAAAGATGATAGAGGTCTGTATTTTTCATCATAAGTACACTTCAACTATGAGAGACAAAATGAGAAAAAAAATCCAGGAAACAGATTGTAGGATTTTTTAAAGAATGTAATTGTAAATCATGGTGGAAAATAAGTATTGGTCACCCACAAACCAGCAATATTTCTGGCTCTCACAGTCCTGTAACACTCTTTAGATGCTTTTTCTGTCCTCCACGCGTTACCTGTATTAATGGCACCTGTTTGACCCTCGTTATCTTATAAAAGACAACCTGTCACAGCCTCAAAAAACAGTCAGACCTCTCCAAACTCAACCATGGTTAAGACCAAAAGACATGTCCGGACACCAGATGAAAATTGTAGACCTCAGCAGCAGGCTGGGAAGAGTGAATCTCATAGGCAATCAGGTTGGTGTAAATAAATTCACAACTGTGGGGGCAATTGTAAGACATACAAGACCATTGAATAATCTCCCTCGATGTATGGCTCCATGCAGATCTCACCCCACGTGGGGTCAAAATGATCATGAGAACAGTGAGCAATAATCCCAGAACTACACGGAGGGGACTGATAAATGACCTGCCAGAGCTGGACCAAAGTAACAAGGCTCACCATCAGTACCCACTACGCCGAGAGGGACTCAGATCCTGCGTGGCCATGCGTGTCCCCCTGCTTAAGCCAGTACATGTCCGGGCCCATCTGAAGTTTGCCAGAGAGCATATGGATGATCCAGAAGAGGACTGGGAGAATATCATGTGGTCAGATGAAATCAAAATAGAACTTTTTGGTAAAAACTCAACTCGCCATGTTTGGAGGAAGAAGAATGCTGAGTTGTGCCATACCTACTGTGAAGCATGGGGGTGGAAACCTCATGCTTTGAGGCTGTTTTTCTGCAAAGGGGACAGGGCGACTGATTCGTGTTAAGGGAAGAATGAACAGGGCCATATATCGTGAGATTTTTAGCCAAAACCTCCTTCCATCAGTGAGAGCATTGAAGATGGAACGTTGCTGGGTCTTCCAGTTTGACAATGATAGACAACAAAGGAGTGCCTCCGGAAAAAGCATTTCAAGGTCCTGGAGTGGCCTAGCCAGTCTCCAGACCTCAACCCCATAGAAAATTTGTGGAGGGAGTTGAAAGTCCGTGTTGCCCCAAAACATCACTGCTCTAGAAGAGATCTGCATGGAGAAATGGGCCAAAATACCAGCTACAGTGTGTGCAAACCTGTTGAAGGCTTACAGGAAACGTTTTACCTCTGTCATTGCTAACAAAGGTTATGTTACAAAGTACTGAGCTGAGCCAAATTTATTAACCAAATACTTATTTGCCACCATAATTTACAAGTACATTCTTTAAAAATCCTATAATGTGATTTCCTGGATGTTTTATCTCATTTTGTGTCTCATAGTTGAAGTATACCTATGATATACTTCATACTATAAGTCGGAAAACTTGCACAATCAGTGATTGACTAAATACTTTTTTGCCCCACTGTATTTACTGCTGCTGCTGCTGCCGACCCAACAGCCAGCCATGCACAGCAACTGGGTCCAATATAGACTTTGCTTCTCCTATCTCTGCAGTGGTTAAGTTTTCTGTAATGTCTGGCAGAAATGGGAGGCAAATGCAGAAAAGTCAATGCAACAAACAAGGCAGAGGTACAAAAAAGCTGGGCAAAAGCGAGTCAAAACCAGTCTAAAGTCAAAAACCAATCAATATGTGGGACAGAGAAAACAACAGACAAAACATGCAGCAGAGTCCAGGAAACAAAGCATGATACCAGTGTGTGTGATCAGAAAACGGGCAAATTGGAACAAGGAAGTGAATGACGTAGCGGGATTGAAGCATGGGAAGTGGTGTCCAGATGTGATGGGTTTGGCAGCATTTTGCTGTCACAGATGTTGAATCATGCAGAACGAGAAATTTATTAAATACTGAAGGCCTATATCAGCTGGAACAGACATCAGATGAAGACCAAAAACTGCACAGTGCTTAAAGAATTTGCACAGTATAAACCAGGGACACTCAAGTGCACACAGTTTATCACCAGAAGCCACAGCATTCAGTATAAAATACTGTGTATGATTTTCTGGTGTCTGAATTCCTACATGGCAACAGTATAACTGTAATAAGTTAATATAAAATTCAGTACTGAACAAAATAATTAAAATTATAGATAATAACTGTTTTAAGTGAAAATACAAGTGAGCTCTAAAATGTTGAAATGCTAATTTTTTATGGAATGTACCAAAGTTCATCACAGAAATTTAACTCAAATAGGTCATTAATGCAGCACCTTTTAATACATTTTAACCATGTTTTTTGATTGTTTTAAATCAGTGTTTCTCAATCCTGGTCTTGGTGCCCCACCTCTCTGCATAATTTAGTGCTTCTCCTATTGAAACAAGCCCACAATAATTGTTGTTTAGCTGAGTAGTTGGATCAGGTGGAGCAGGAAAACACTATTGTGTTCCACCTTCCGGTCGCTCACCGTAGCTCTCCATTCCATCCAGTTGCTTACCGCTGGCTCCCCTAGCTCCATTAGCTTCAGTAGCCTTCCGCTTTCTCCTGTTGCTCACCACCAGCTATGGTAAGTAAGCCCCTTACTTTTGCACTTTCATGTTAGCTTCTGTGGCTTCCCGCTGGTTCCATGGCCTTCACGTTAGTTTCTGTGGCTTTCCGCTGTCCCCGCGGCATTCACGTTAGCCCTGCGGCCTTTGCGTTAGTTTCCGCACCTTCACACTACCCCATCGGCCTTCTGCTAGACCCGCGCCTTCACGTTAGCTTCCTGGGCCTTCATGTTAGTTTGCGCTGCTTCACGCTAACCCCCTTGGTCTTCCACTATCCCCACGGCACTCATATTAGTCCCGTGGCTTCACGTTAGCTTCCTGGGCCTTTATGTTAGCTTCTATGGCTTCACGCTACCCCTCTGCCTTCTGCTAGCCTCATGGTCTTTACGTTAGTCACACGGCTTCAAGTTAGCTTCTTGGCCTTCACGTTGGCTTCCGCATTTTCACGCTATACTCTCTCGCCCCCCCTCGTGCTTTTGGTTTGCTTTGTTTTTTCCTTAGTTCGAGTTGCATTTTTCTAGCATTATTATTATAGTTGTATCTTTGTTATTATTAACATTATTATTTTTATTATTATTATTGTTATTATTATTATTATTATTATTATTATTATTGTTATCATTATAATTGTTATCATTATTATTATTAGTAGTAGTAGTAATATTTTCATTATGATTACTATCATTCTCATGAGTGTTGTTGTTGTTGCTGACCACTGGTGTCTTATTTTGTGCCTTGAGGAACTTTATAAATAAATTGTTGTCTTTTTGAACTGGAACTCTGCATTCACCTGCTCATCCCTTGACCACCACGTAACAGAATGCTCCCATCCGGCATGCAGGTGGCAGGTTCCAGCCCTACCCTGCGTTTGCCTGGGGATCCGAAACTATACTGGCAATTCACGGACCAATGTAAGGTTTATTTGGGCCACTTTCCCTCTTGGCCAGAGGCATATCGTCTGCTCGTTGTGGCCTTCCACCTCACGGGGAGGCCCATGGACTGGACCACAGAGGTTTGGCCGCATTATATGCATGGGACCTGCGACCAATTCCTGCAAGCTCTCGGGGTAGAGTTTGACCCCCACCCGGTGCCGGACCAGAAGCACAACCAGGGTCAGGTGTCAGGACTCAAACTTCCCAATCCTCAGTACCCACCTCTGCTTCCCCATCACCAACGGGACCCTCTGCTCATGGGCTGCTGGAGGATCCCTGCTGGCACCATGTCCATGCTATTCCCAGACGTGCTCCCTCCGTAAACTGTCCAGAGTGTTTCGCTCCCTCCAAAGACCTTCCAGAGCACATCTCTCACTGAGGACGTTCAGAATGCCACCTCGCTTGCTGGGGACGTCCAGACCGCCACCTCACTCTCTGAGGATGTCCAGAGCACCACCTTGCTCGCTAAGGACATCCAGAGTGCCACCTTGCTTGCTGAGGACGTCCAGTGTGCCACCTAGCCTCCTGTGGATGTCTTGATCATCTCTCCACTCCCAGAGGATGTCCAGGTTGACTTTCTGTTCACCAGGACACAGTGGAGGTTATCTGTTCCTGAGCCAGTGATGCTCTGTAGCTTGGTCCCTGAGCACATTAGCTCTGTAGATGAGTCGTTAGCTCCCTGTAGCTCAGCACCTGAGCCATTAGCACCCAATAGCCCAGTATCTGGGGACTTTAGCTCCTTAGCTGAGCACACTATGCCTCTTAGCTCAGTACTTGAGCTGTTAGCACCTCTGAGCTTGGTACCTGAGTCCGGTTGTTCTGTTTTTGAGTTGTTAGTGCCACCTAGCTCCGTTTCCGAGCACACTGTGCCCATTAGCTCTACATCTGAACCGTTAGCACTGCTTGACTCTGTACATGACCAAGTTTGTTCCATTGTTGAACAGTTAGCGCCAGCTGGCGCATGTCTGAGCCTGCCATGTCCTTTAGTTTCATGCCTGAGCATGTTAGCTCCATATCCGAGTTCATTAACTCCATCCCTGCATACGTCGCACCTCTTAGCTCCATAGGTGTGCTGTTAGCATCGTATGGTTCAGTATCTGAGCACACCGCACCTTTTAGTTTTGTATCTGAGCATGTTAGTTCTGTGTTCAAACTCGTTAACTCCATTTTCGTGCTCATCATGCCTCCTAACTCCGTAGATGTGCTGTTAGCGTCATATAGCTCCGTACCTGTGCATGCCGCACCCTCTAGTTTTTTACCTGATCACGATAGCTCTTCATTTGAGTTCGAAGTGTTGTCTGGCCCCTCTAGCTTTTCTTCTAGCCCCGGTAGCCCTTCGTTTTATCTGGTTGCTACTGCTGGCCCCTCTAGCCTTTCTTCTAACCCCAGTAACCCTCCATTCCATCCAGTTGCTTACCGCTGACTCCACTAGCTCCATTAGCTTCGGTAGCCTTCCGCTTTCTCCTGTTGCTCACCACCAGCTATGGTAGCCCCTTACTTTTGCACTTTCATGTTAGCTTCTGTGGCTTCCCGCTAGCCCCCCGCGGCGTTCACGTTAGTTTCTGTGGCTTCCCTCTAGCACTGCGGCCTTCACATTAGCTTTGCGGCCTTTACGTTAGCTTACGCGCCTTCACTCTATCCCCTCGGCCTTCCAATAGCCCCACGGCTTCATTTTAGCTTCCTGGGCCTTCAAGTTAACTTCCGCTGTTTCACACTTCCCCCTCGGCCTTCCACTAGCCCCTCGATTTCACGTTAGCTTCCTGGGCCTTTACTTTAGCTTCCACGGCTTCACACTACCCCCTCAGCCTTCCGTTAGCCTCCCGGTCTATACGTTAGTCCCACATCTTCACGTTAGCTTCTTGGCAGTTTCACGTTAGCTTCCGCGTTTTCATGCTACTCTCTCTCGCTCCCCCTCGTGCTTTTGGTTTTCTTTGTTTTTCCTTAGTTCGAGTTGTGTTTTTCTAGCATTATTATTATAGTTGTATTTTTGTTATTATTAACATTATTATTATTACTGTTATAATTATTATTATTATTATTATTATTATTACTTTTTGTAGTAGTAGTAGTAGTAGTATTTTCATTATCATTACTATCATTCTCATCAGTGTTGTTGTTGTTGCTGACCACTGGTGCCTTATTTTGTGCCTTGAGGAACTTTATAAATAAATTGTTGTCTTTTTGAACTGGAACCCTGCATTCGCCTGCTCATCCCTTGACCACCATGTAACAAACACTAAAATATGCAGAGTGGGTGGGCGCCAGGACCAAGATTGAGAAACACTGTTTTAAATTAATCTTACTTGTAATCATCTAACTCCACACAGGTGGACTCTGAACTGGGAATCATACCGTGATTTCTCTGGCTGACAGCATGCTGCCTTCTTAGTTACATGTGAATATGAAAATGTACAAATGCATTAAGGTTGAAACCCCAAATACAAGGTTACCATATTTCTAACTGATCCTCCTATACAGCTGAATAAATATTGTGCTAGTATGGGTATTAGCAATCAAAGGTTTAAGCAAGTTGAGTAGCACAAAGTTAATTTCCAAAAAACAGCCATTAAACATTAAAAAGTAAAGAAAGTAAAGAAATCTGGGAAGCTTAGGCTCCTTGCATCTGAGTTGAGTCAACTTTGCACCGTTTAGTGCTCCCCTTTTGCACTGCAGCCTGAACAGGAAATGATATAATTGTTGCATTTTTCCCATGCCCCCTTGTCCCACGCTCGACCCTCACAGCCAAGTGCTGGGAACAGCCCTCATGAACACTAAGTGATTAGTGCTGTAAGTGAAGAGAAGTAGTTGAAGTAGTTTACAGTGTATACATGTGCCTGTGAAAAGAATGTGTGGGGAAAATCATGTATAAGGAGCTGCCCAAAAAAAAATCAGGAAATGTGTTAAACTGCTACCCTGGAGTGATTACATCGTCATCTCGATGAAGTGGAAAGACTGGTAGCGTGAATGAACAGGATTCTCATATAACGTTCATGTTTTTAATATAATGAGTACATGACAGCATAGTGACCTCATTATCGTCAGTTAATCCATTCACTTCCCAATGCATTTATCATGAGTCTCTTGGACGGCCTGTTACTACTGAGTATATTAGAAATTCATAATATGGGAGAGCCACAAACCAAACAGTCAAGAGTATTGTAGTCTTTAATTCAGTTAAATTACATCATGAAACTTCAGTTCTGAGGTCATAGGAAATGAATAAGACAGAATACATTTCTGATGAGGATATGGTGAAAGACATAAGGTGTCTCTGGTACTCTGGATCCTCTACAGTACATTACCTGTCATGACATGTATTGTAAGTTAATTGATGAGGAAACTGGCCATTTGTGGCAACAGCATTTCAGTTAGGAGTGGCAATATTGCTGGATAAATCAATTGGATTGTGAATTGTGTCATACAATATTTAAAAATTATTCAAGACTAAATGTCATCATAATATATATATTTTTTCTTTTTGTCCCAACTAGATGTACTTGGTTGTGAATGCCCTACTGTTCCTGGTAAGGTCTAGCAAGACCAAAATACTTTAATAGTTTCAAGTGGGCAGTCCATATGATTTCTTTATTATTTTATTTGTAGGTGAATTGTAAACAGAGTGGTTTGGTTCCACACAGACTAAGCAGTGCATAGAAATCAAGGCACACCTGCCAGCACTGTGGTGAACCTTCACTAAGAAGCAAACCTCTTTCTCATAAGACGAATGAGCCTCATTTATATAAATTTTCCAAAAACTGGGAATAGTATTCTGACATTTCCTCTTATTGAAGTAAAGAAGAGATATCTTTGTGCAAATTCCACATATTGTCTGCCTTTAATGCTTGATGACATAATAAGTGTCTCAATTTCAGATAAAGTTTGTGCATGTGTACTGCAGAAAATATAACATTACATCATTCTAACCCACTGAACATTTCTGCATTTAGAAAACATCCAGATCTAGAGTGACAAACAACTGATACCATCATACAATCCACGCACTGCAGGTTAAGGGCCTACTTTAAGGGTCCAACGGTGACAGCTTGGCAATGTGGGGACCCAAACTTGGTCATTTGTCTATTACCTTAGTCACAATCCCCAGTACTACGTTTTGTTTATTTCATATTGAGAGGACTATATGATTTCAGCATTGTATTTCTAGTGCTAAAATGCCTGTCATCTTCCTCGCTCACTTTCCATTCCTGCTTAATGCAAATTAGGGTCCGGGGGCGGGGGGTGGATACGAACTAACCGGCAATACAAGGCACCAGACAGAACCACTCTTGGACATGGCACCAGTGTATTGCAGGTCACAAACACACAAACACACAAACACAGATACACACTCACTCACAGTGAACACCTGAGAGACCGCACTTGACCTAGTGCATGTCTTTGCAATGTGGAAAGGAAACGCATGCAGACATGGGCAGAACATGCAAACTTCACAAAGGCACCGGGATTCAAACTCAAGTTGTTGGCTCTGTGAGATGACAGCACTAATCACTGCTCCACTGTGCCACTCAATGTTTTTCATGTTCTTTTTTCTTTGTTATCTTTTTCAGTGAACAACTTAAAATCTACACGTTTGACAGGTATTTGATGTGCATGTTCTGTTCATATAAAAGAGACTTCTGTGATCTTTTGTGCTTTTAATATGGGAAGGTTTATCCTATTGAACAAAAGATAGATTTATAGGTTTAAATTGGTTCCTTATGCTTTTCAAGTGGCTTGTACCGGTATTGTGTGTTTTCCATATGGAATGTTTATCAGTATACAGGCTCCTAGTGGTTTTCCCAGTAATCTGTGACTGGTTCTATGTGTTTAACAGTAATAGGATCCAAGTGTGTCCTACAGGAGTGTGGTACTCTTTGATGGTGGTGTTGTAACAATAAGCTCTGGTTTAAACGGGAATTTAGTGAACTTCTGATGTATTTGCATCTGTAGTGATATTAACGCTCTTTCAGAGTAAAAGACTAATCTATATAATTCATAATTATTTAGATATACTGTTACAATTCATATATTTACACACTGAATTCATCAGTAATGTGTAGCTAAAAACATGTGAATATGTGTAAACCACTCATTCCTGGTGGGAAGGCATCTAATAAAAACAATTGTTAGGTATAATATTTAACAGACTATATTAATTTATTAATCATTTTATCCTATAGGTTTCAAAATACTGAATTCTACATGTTAAATTTTAATTAATCAAACAAAAAGAGAACTTATTATGAATCATTATGCACACATTTTTCTTAAATGGTTAACCATCAGAAAATGGCCACGCATGTGTTGCGTAGTTTAAAGCAAAATTACATCATTTTAAGCAGCACTCCTTAAAATATTAAGTGATGGCCTCTACAGTTCAGTTGTTGTAGTACATTTATAGTCAAATTGAGACATTTTCTTGCATACTACTCATAGCCCCATAACACTTTTGTTGGTTACGAGTAAACATTTTTTTTTTCTTTTCAAATCTGATTTTATGGGCTGCTTGTGTGAGTGTGGGTGGGTGAGAGGATGTGAGAGAGAGAGAGAGAGAGAGAGAGAGAGAGAGAGAGAGAGAGAGAGAGAGAGAGATTTTCTGTTTGATCCATTTGATAGTTCATACAGTGTGTCCAAGAGATAGATAGATATATTCAAACGCTGTATTTGGTATGTTTAATATACATGTATAACACAGTGGCATTACATACCATGAAATTCCACTCCAATTCAGTAAAGAAGCTATGAGAGATAATGGTTACCACAACCTGATTCAGAGTAAGCTGTTGTCCAATTAGCACATTCTGAACCATTTCACATGTTCACTACATCACTTCAGTGGACACTGGATGATGGGGTGTTGAAATGAACTAACTGGATGCTGGGATAAAACCCTGTAAGCTAGGGAATAGTATGAGCTGGATTAGTGCATCTTGGCCACTGAGATTGTGAATGTTGACAGCCAAGAACAATCGCAATTCCACAGTGGACGTACTGTATGTTTGTGTTATCAGCAGAATTCCAGTAAATTGGGGGATATATTTGCATAATAACTCTGCCTGTCTGGCATGTAAAGACTAATGCCAGCCTCAAAAGAAGATTTATCAAGCTTGCACTCACATAAGAACATGGACTACTACTACTACTACTACTGCTACTACTACAACAACAACTAATAATAATAATAATGTATTTAGAAACAACTTCTATTATGTAGAGAAAAACTCTGACCCTTATAAGTGAAATGAAGCAAAGACACAAATTAATGATAGGTTCTTAAGTAACAGTTTTGAAAACATGATTTTTTTTTAATTAAGCAGTTCATTATTAATCCAGTATTTGACAGATGCTTAAAGACTACTCACTGCACCTGTATAAATTGATATCACTGACTAATGCAGTGATATCAGTCCTGGAAGGTAATGGTGAATCATTTAGCTACAGTTCAAAAAGTTAAGTACTGTGGACAGATTTACACTGATTACTATGGAGCAAATTAAGCATCCGCAATATCTGGGTAAAAGTAACTACTGTCGCTCTTTCCAAGCAACATCTGCACCCATTAAACCCAAACCTACTCATTAAGTGACCTGTCAAGCCCCTAAAGCCTCTCTTCTGAAGCACACCTGTGCTACTTGGATGAAATAATAGGATCAGGGTGATTAGTCAGCAATTAGACATTAGTTAAACTTGAATTACTACCAAATCCCATTACCAGTGTCTGGCAACACTAGATCTGGAAGTTCAGAGGTTCAAGGGGCCACACATATTTACCATTTTAACCCTAAAGGTTTGGAATACCCCTGAAATATTATAGCTGGATTTTCACAGTTGGCTGTGAAGTAACTACAGAATTGTTCAGATTAGATACTGTCTCAAATATGGATGGGCTTTTATACACACACACACATATATATGTGTGTGTGTGTGTGTGTGTGTGTGTGTGTATATATATACACCGATGAAAAAATGTACTGTGAAATTTTACAGTAGAACCATGAAGTGGCCAAATTACCATAAAAAATTCATAGTAGACTGTGAACTTCATGGTCAAACTGTGAAAATTCACATTCAAACTGTCAAGCTATTCACAGTATATCTATGAAAATTCACAGTACATTTTACATTCCTGGGTGTATATATATATATATATATATATATATATATATATATATATATATATATATATAGATATAGATATAGATATATATATATATATATATATATATAAAAGCTGAATATATTATATATAAGCTTATATGTCGTTATAAATACAGGTACACAACGTTTATCGTCCCTCCGATCAATGACCATTCACTTTAATGGCAACATCTTAAAAATTATTATAAATTATAAAAAGACTCAAAACTCAAAACATTTGATTACCGTATTTTACTTAATTATTATAACACCTTCCGGTGTTAATGGATTTTTTATGTACATTACTGCATTTCCTATGATTGTTCTGAATTCCCATATATTACAAAGGGTCTAATATGTGTATAACAGTTTAGGCTTTGGGTGTGATGGCATTAGGGATGCTGCATAGATGGTAGCCTTTCAGCCGTGTTTTTAATCAGTGTCACTGGCATACTTACATATTGTTTGCACTATGTGTACTTAGTACTTAGTAACTGAAGGTATCTTTCCCCACAGTACAGTAGCGTAAAAGACTAAGTGACTATGGTAATATGTCTGGTCAGCGTCCATTTTGATCAACGTCCTCTTTCACAGAACATAATACGGACATTACGGTACATACTCTGAAAAATATTACGGTCAGAGGCTTTTTTTTAATTATTAAACACTAAAATTAAGTACATTTGTTAATGCGAAAAAGCACATATACATATACGTATACATATATATACGTATATGTATTGAAAACATCATTTAAGTGTCTTAATTTGTACCCCCTCTAGAATTATCGCTACAGAACTAAAACCGTGTCGCATTTTGCTTATGTGACCTTCCATCTCGGTGATGGCTGTTCAAATTCTGTTCAGACCCTTATTGGTTCCCTACAGCTTATGCCAGTTGGTGAAAACCCACCAATATGGTGCCCTCTAGTGTCACAAGAGAAAAGCACATTTGCATAAAGCCCTTCGTTGTTAGTGCTGTTTTCCACTTTTGAGGTAAAATAAATTCAGAAAATGTTTATAACGGAAATTGTTACTAATCGTTTATTTTTTTATTTACACCATAAAGGGAAGATTTGGCATCCAGAAAAAAATGATGTCCAAAAACATTATAATGGATTGTGTTTCTCCTTTGCTGATACAGCCTTTACTCTTCTGAGGCGCTTTTCACTAGATTTTGGAACATGACTGTGATGTCAACCACTTATGTTGGACAGTAAACTTTGGCTTACTGTTGTCATTAGATTTAATCTAAATGGTGCCTAATGGAGTTAAGGCCAGGGCCAGTGCAAGCTGGTTAAGTTCTTCATTGTGGCCTTTATAGCAATTTGAAGCAGCCCAAGACAAAAAAAAATGTACTATGAATTTTCATTTAATTGCTTGACAGTTTTAATGTGAACTTTCACAGTTTGACCATGAAGTTCACAGTTCTACTACAAATGTTTGATGGTAATTTGGCCACTTCTTTGTTCTACTGTGAAATTTCATAGTACATCTGTAAACTTGGTGGACATTGAACTGACCATGAATTATTTCAAATTTGTGCTATGAAATTTGGTGTAATTTGGCCACTTCTGCTGTGAAATTTCACAGTGCATTTTTTCCTGAGAGGCACTATTAAGAAATACTGAGAGGTAATAAAAGCATATTTTGTTTATGCACATGTCAATACTCTTTGTTTAATTTTAAGCACATTTCATTTTAGTATTGTATTGTGCTTTCTTTTTTTATTTTTTTTTTATAAATATTTAACTCAGTTTACTTTACACAATCGTTTTTGGTCTTTATATTATTCCGCGTGACTAACATTAGCCACAAATCCGTACTTATAAACACTTCGAAGAGTTATTTTGACTGCATACTCATATGCCACAGTTTTAATATGTGAATTCAGCCACAAGGTGGCATTAAAACTCTAATAATATTTCACAAACATCAGCTGATATCCTTAAGTGATTTGGAATAATAAAAATACAGCAAAACCATTCAGACGTCCTAATTAGCAAACGAATGAAATTAGACTATATTAATCATGATTAAGTTGTAAACGTTATGATAAAGTTCATGATAAAGTTAACGTTTTGTCTTCCACAGCCTGTTAGGCCTGAATAAGGGGGATTGATACCTCAGTAGCTCCCTGCATGAATTGCATGTCCAGCACGGCAGGTTTGTTTTAGTTAATTTTATGAAGTAGTTATATATGTTTTTGGTTTCTTAATAATGACTTTTAGACTCACTTATTTGTTATTAGTTGAGTATAGAAAAGGCTAATATGATCCTGAAGTTATTTAGATTCCTGTCCTTTGGTTGAGATTCAGAGTTTGTGTCTGAAGTGGGATCAGTGGGAATCATCCCTGCAAAGGAGGAAATTGGAGCAACCCTTTGCGTCTTGGTGAAACTGGAAGAAGATAACCAGAACTGCCGAAGCATCCTGCCCACTACAGAGCAGGTGATGTCACAACAGTTTGACATGAAGAATAAGCTCCTTTTGAATTCAGAGATTAGAGGAACTAATTGGGTATTATTAAATTTCTCTTCTCTTCTCAGGTACTGAATTCTTTAATGCGGGAAGTTCGCCATCAATACCTCAGGAATGGAAATATATCAATAAAACATGTAAGCAGGGGAAAAGAGGCGGTGTTAGGCTGAGGCTTGAAAAACTGGGCCTTGGCCGCATTCCGCTTCCATCTATCATTCTTGTGAATGCTCAGTTTTTAAAAAATAAAGTTGACGAACTTCAAGCGAACGTTAAGTATATGGCTGATTACAGAAATGCATGTGTTATGGCCTTTACTGAGACTTGGCTTACGGCTACAGACACTGATTCGGACATGGCAATAACAGTCTTTGGGGAACCTGTTCATTGGACAGAGATGTAAAGACTACGAGGAAACGACAGGGCGGAGGAGTCTGCCTGTACATAAATCAACTTTGGTGCAATAATATAACCATCAGAGAAAGGATATGTACTGCGGAAATGTAACTTATCTCTGTGTCGGTTCGCCCGTTTTATTTACCCCGTGAGTTCCCTCAAATATTTTTAACTGTGGTATACATCCACCCAAAAGCCAATGTCAAAAATGCTGCTGACGTGATTTATGAAGTTGTACAAAAGCTTCAGACACTTTCTCCAGACGCTCCGAACTTTGTAATGGGAGATTTCAATCATTGTCATGTGAGAAAGACTCACAGTTTCCAGCAATACATCACTTGTCCAACGAGGGGAGATAAAATCCTGGATCTTTGTTATGGGTCTATAAAAAGTCCCTACAAAGTGTTCAGGAAATCCCCATTAGGTGCATCTGACCATTATACTATTCAGTTAGTTCCTGTATATAGATCTCTTTTGAAGAAGGAGAAAATACAATCTGAAATGGTCAAGGTTTGGTCTGACAATGCTGTGAAGTGCCTGCAGGGTTGTTTTGCTAGTACACATTGGTCAGTTTTTATGGATTCTTGTTCAGATATAAATGAATTGACTGAAGTTGTAACTAGTTATATTTTATTTTGTGAAGACACTGTTGTCCCCATGAAGACAGTGAAACTGTATCCAAATAGTAAGCCATGGGTAACAAAGAATATTAAATGGGTGCTAATTAAGAAACATAAAATATATCAAAAGGGTACAGAAATAGAGAAACGGTATATAAGGAGAGATGTTAGATTGGAAATTAGGAAAGCAAAGCTAAAGTATAAAAATAAAATTGAAAATAAGTTTAGGAGTAATGACCTAAAATGGCATGGGATGGCATGCGATCTATGACTGGCTGTAAAGGGAGAGATAATAAACCTACTAAACTTAAAGGTTTTAGCTGTGATGGGGAACTGGCTGAGGCATTAAATCGCTTTTATTTGAGATTTGAATTAACTCAATCTCCTTTTGTAGATAGAGAGCTTTTTGAAGGAAAATAATTATCTCACTTGTTTTTTGATTCATCTAGTGTAAAGGTAATGCTCAAAAAGTAAACTAAACAAGAGTCCTGGACCAGATAATATCTCAGGTAAACTTTTGAATGTGTGTGCAAACCAACTAAGTGACATATTCTATTATATTTTCAAATGGTCTTTGGAACAGGGAAAAGTCACTGCTCTTTGGAAAAGGTCTGTTATTGTTGCTGTGGCTAAATGTAAAAGATCTAAGGAACTTAACTATTTTTGCCCTGTAGCATTAACATCACTGGTAATGAAGGCATTTGAGAAATTCATTAAAAAAATTATGCTACTGTTACCCTCCTAAATTTTCTTTTCAGACATCTTGAAGGACCAAAGACCCATGCAAGACTCTTGTTTGTGGATTTTTCATCTGCTTTTAATACAATAAAACAGCAGATTTTTGTGAATAAACTGTTAGCACAATGTCATATTTATTATAGATTAGAAGCATGGATTATGGACTTTTTAATGTTTAGCCCACAGCAAGTTAAGGTCAATGGCTTTCTGTCTCAGATTCTCCTTTCTTATACTGGCTCACCACAGGGTTGTGCTCTGTCTCCTCTTTTGTATATTCTTTACACAAATGATTGTAGAAGTCAATACCAGGATAGACATATTCTTAAATATGCAGATGATACTGTTATTGTTAGTTTGCTACAGGATGATTAGACTGAACATGACCAGACTGAACATTTTTTTCCGGTGGTGTATGAATATGAATTTGAAATCAAACATCACAAAAACAAAAGATATGAAAATTGATTTCCATAAAGTGCCTCAGTCCCCATCACCTGTGTTGATTGATGGCACAGCAATTGAATTTGTTGATAGTTAAAAATACTTGGGGACAGTTATTGATCATAAGCTGGCCTTTACTGTGAATACGGATGAGATTTGTAAAAAGGGGCAGGAGAGATTGTATTTTTTAAGAAAGTTAAATACATTTAAGGTGGAGAGGAAAATCATTACCCTTTTTTTACAAATCATGTATTGAATCTGTTTTAACTTTTTTCAATGATTGCTTGGCTTGGGAGCTTAAACATTAAGAATAAAAATTCGGCTCCATAACATTATTAAGCTGGCCAGCAAAATAATTGGTACTGCTCAAGATTCTTTAAATGACATTATATATATATATATATATATATATATATATATATATATATACAGTGGGACAAAAAAGTATTTAGTCAGCCACTGATTGTGCAAGTTCTCCTACTTACAAAGATGAGAGAGGTCTGTAATTTTCATCATAGGTACACTTCAACTATGAGAGACAAAATGAGAAAAAAAATCCAAGAAATCACACTGTAGGATTTTTAAAAAATTTAATTGTAAATCATGGTGGAAAATAAGTATTTGGTCAATAAATTTGTTTCAACTCAATACTTTGTAACATAACCTTTCAAAAGAGGTCAAAAAGTTTCCTGTGGTAAGTCAAATGTTTTTCCTGTAAGGTCTTCACCAGGTTGGCACACACTGTTGTAGCTGGTATTTTTGGGCCCATTTCTCCATGCAGATCTCCTCTAGAGCATTGATTGTTTTGGGGCAATACGGACTTTCAACTCCCTCCACCCATTTTCTATGGGATTAAGGTCTGGAGACTGGCTAGGCCACTCCAGGACCTTGAAATGCTTTTTACGGAGCCACTCCTTCGTTGCCTGAGTGGTGTGTTTGGGATCATTGTCAAGCTGGAAGACCCAGCCACATTCCATCTTCAATGCTCTCACTGATGGAAGGAGGTTTTGACTTAAAATCTCACGATACATGGCCCCATTCATTCTTCCCTTAACATGGATCAGTCGTCCTGTCCCCTTGGCAGAAAAACAGCCCTAAAGCATGATGTTTCCACCCCCATGCTTCACAGTAGGTATGGTGCAACTCAGCATTCTTCTTCCTCCAAACACGGCGAGTTGAGTTTTTACCAAAAAGTTCTATTTTAGTTTCATCTGACCACATGATATTCTCCCAATCCTGTTCCGGATCATCCATATACTCTGTGGCAAACTTCAGACGGGCCTGGACATGTACTGGCTTAAGTGGGGGACACGCCTTACACTGCAGGATCTGAGTCCCTCTCGGTGTAGTGTGTTACTGATGGTAGCCTTTTTACGTTGGTCCCAGCTCTCTGCAGGTCATACATCAGGTCCCTCCGTGTAGTTCTGGGATTTTTGCTCACCGGGAAGTAGTGGAGCCCCAGATCGAGGGGGATTATCAATGGTCTTGTATGTCTTACAATTGCTCCGACAGTTGATTTAGTCACACCAACCTGCTTGCATATTGTAAATTCACTCTTCCCAGTCTGCTGCAGGTCTACAATTTTCTTCCTGGTGTCCTTCAACACGCCTGTTTAATGGTGTGGACAGGTGTCTTTAATACAGATAACGAGGTGCCATTATTACAGGTAACGAGTGGAGGACAGAAGAGCTTCTTAAAGAAGAAGTTACAGAGCCAGAAATCTTGCTTGTTTGTGGGTGACCAAATACTTATTTTCCTCCATG
Organism: Ancistrus triradiatus; assembly: GCA_025084515.1. Taxonomy (NCBI): domain Eukaryota; kingdom Metazoa; phylum Chordata; class Actinopteri; order Siluriformes; family Loricariidae; genus Ancistrus; species Ancistrus triradiatus. The sequence continues at coordinate 431,768 of JAJAGP010000336.1, read as the reverse complement.
ATTTACAATTAAATTCTTAAAAAATGCTACAATGTGATTTCCTGTCTCTCATAGTTGAAGTGTACCTATGATGAAATTACAGACGTCTCTCATCTTTCTCAGTAGGAGAACTTGAACAATCAGTGGCTGACTAAATACTTTTTTGCCCCACTGTATATAACGATTAAGCATGACATTAGGACTACCTCCTTGTTTCTAAACTCATTGTCCATTTTATCAGTTGCACTTACCATGTAGAAGCACTTTGTTGTCCTACAATTACAGACTGTAGTCCATCTGTGTCTCCACATTTTTTTTTCCATCCTTTACATATGGAAAAATATATATATATTTATATATACTACTCAACTACTTGTTGAGTAGTACGACAAATATATATATATATATATATATATATATATATATATATATATATATATATATATATACTGTCGTACTACTCAACAAGTGAGAGTGATACTGAGTTTGCTGGACCATCCACTTAATTTGGTGTTTCAGATTCTTCCTTCTGGATGCAGATTTAGGCTCCCAAAGGTGAAAAGCATCAGATGGAAGATCTCTTTTATACCTAGGGCTATAGAGTTATTACATTTGTGATATGTATTTATTGGATGTAATATATGAACATATGGTGTGGTTTTGATATGGTGTTAATGGTGTTTTTTTTTTTGCTGTTGTTGTTGTTGTCTTTTGTGTGTATTGACAGATGTGTAGTATATTTGGCTGTAAAACAAATTTCCCCTCGGGGATAATAAAAGGGAATGAAATGAAACTTGTCTCTACCCAAATTTAAACAATAAGAATTAATAGCACACGTCTTGTTCAAGTTTACTGTAAGGAAAAAAAAATACTTGCCTTAATTAAACAGGTCCTCTCAGCTGTGTCCGTACTTTTTATAGCATAATTCAGTTTCATACAGAAAACAAGGCCACTATTACCTCCCGATGATGTAACACATGATGCAACTGCCTGCAAGATTGTGATGCTATTAAAAGCAAGACCATGAAAGAAGACAGTGGAGGAGAAAAATCTTATACTGTATCTCTTCATGGAGGTGAAAGGATTGTTCATTTTTAAATAATATTTTTTACCACATTTGAGCTTTCTATATATGTTGCAGGAATTCTCTGCATAAATTTAAATGGATGTTTAAATGAAGGTTCTTTCTAACATTGTCGTGTAGTTTAATTTAATTACCTGCAAATTACATGTTTACTGAACATCTCTCTTGCCTGTCATGTGATTTCACCCCCAGTTGCTGCTCTATGCATTGTTAAAATTACCATTTGAAATTTCCTATAACAGTGTGTTGAAAAACTGGCAAAGTTGTTATGCATGCTTGGACACACATAACAGACCACCCCTAGCCCATGCCAAAGTGCCTGATCAAGTTGTACACAAGTGTGTAATCTACACATGGCAATACAACTGCCCAAGAGCTAATCCATGTATTTTGTTTAAGGTACATTATTGATTAACAAAACAGGCGCTAGATTACACTTGGCTACACCTGGTATTCAATATGTGCAGTTATTATTATTAATTATAGTTAACATGATGTTTTAATTGGACTGGGATTACGGGCATGTGCCCTTACCTGGATGCTAATTTTTCAGTGGGTGTGTGTATTGAACTGAGATGAACCATATTCTGGACTGGGAATAGAAGACATTTGACGTTAAAATCCTTCTTGGCTCCTGATCTTTTTTGTTTAATAAGACATGCTTATATTTAAGGGTGATGCAAATTGGTTTAGACATAAGTTTTCCATCTGTTGAAAAAAAAAATCCATAATGCTCACTGCAAGTGAACATGTCGCTAGTTCAGGTTCAGGACCTGTTTTACTGTTTTTTACTATATTTAAGATCTTTTTACTACTTTTTACTACCAGTTTATTGCAAGCAGACATAAGCATAAACCATGCATTAATAGACATATATTACAATCTCCCAAATCTTGAATTGGGTAGGTCATGCAGTACTTAGCACTGTCACCTTACAAGTCCAGAGATCCAGGTTCAATTCCTGGCCTCAATGCTGCCTATGTGTGGAGTTTGCATGGTCTCGCCATGCTTGTGTATGTCCCTGAGTGTTCTCTGTGTACTCTGATTTCCTCCCATATTCATGCAATTGTGAGCAAGCAGGTGTGTGTGTGTGTGTGTGTGTGTGTGTGTGTGTGTGTGTGTGTGTGTGTGTGTGTGTGTGTGTGTGTGTGAACGTGCACGTATGTTCTCTGCGATGGACTGGCGTCCTGTCCAGGGTTGGTTCCTGCCTATTCGATAGGCCAATTCTAATGAATAGCCAGTTCTAAGTCCTATATAGTCCTAGAGAGGTTGATGAATATTTCTCTGTATAAATTCTAAATGATCTAATCGAATTCAGTTGCCACTTTTTAGGTAGACATACCTTGTATCTTCACTGAGAATTTTATCAAGTGCACCAACATAAAGTTTCAAGCTATACATGTATCTGTTGTTCACATAATAATTTAATTTCCCCATTAGAGCTACAAAGTCAATAAGATTTGAAGGCAACTGGACTTCATGGTTCTTGAAGATGTTTCTACTCTCAACCAAAAGGCTTTTCCAGCCGTAGAAGCTGATGGGGAGTCAAGATGTGGCCCCACCCTGCCATCATGTGTGTCATGTGGGTGGGGTGTGAATGGGGTTTAAACCTCCTGGGAGGGATCACAAGACTGCTTTATAGGTGGCTGATAACTGATGACGTAAACCACACCCTCTGTTCAACAAGGGTTGTTCTAATTCTAGTCCTTCATGCCTCTATCAACCATCTGCATTCTTTGTCCAAAATATGAACATTTGTATATTCAAAGTTGTCCCTTGTCCTTTAGATACAGATGTACAGCTTAGACCTGTCCTGATCTAGTCAATAGGAGGTATTCGAGAAGTTTGGTACCAGAGCCAGTGTTGTGTGTAGATGTAGGTCCAACTATTTATAATCCACACTTTTGCATCTCATACACCACCAGGTTCTTTCCCTGCCAATTAAGCAATGTTCGATTTTCCTAAAACCAGGTTCTATTGCCAAGGTCTAGTCAATCAAAGCTTCCCATTCCATTCCTGTTGCCCATCTGGCATTGCACCAATGCAGTGATTGCTCATGCATGTTTGATGGTCTGACATACCATATCATTCGGTGTGTGTGTTTCTATCTGTAGAGGTTAGGTCCCTTTCTTTTTTACTTTTAAATCCTATTTATACTTATAGCAGGTAATACATTATAAGATAATTTAAAAGTCTATTGGACTACCACTGGAACTGTCTGAGAAGTTATTTTCAAATGGCAGTCCACCACAACAACCAAAGTGAAGTACCAGACAATCTCTTTCATACATTCATCGTTTTCGGTGTCCTTCTTCAGCATATATGTGATACAGTGGTGCTTGAAAGTTTGTGAATCTTTTAGATTTTTCTATATTTATTTATAAATATGACCTAAAACATCATCAGATTTTCACACAAGTCCTAAAAGTATATAAAGAGAACCCAGTTAAACAAATGAGACAAAAATATCATACTTGGTTATTTATTTATTGAGTAAAATAATTTTACATATTAGTGAGTGGCAAAAGTATGTGAACCTCTAGGATTAGCAATTAATTTGAAGGTGAAATTAGAGTCAGGTGTTTACAATCAATGTGATGAAAATCAGGTGTGAGTGGGCACCCTGTTTTATTTAAAGAACAGGGATCTATCAAAGTCTGCTCTTCACAACACATGTTTGTGGAAGTGTATCATGGCACGAACAAAGGAGATTTCTGAGGACCTCAGAAAAAGAGTTGTTGATGCTCCTCAAGATGGAAAAAGTTACAAAACCATCTCTAAAGCGTTTGGACTCCACCAATTCACAGTCAGACAGAATATGTACAAATGGAGGAAATTCAAGACCATTGTTACCCTCTCCTGGAGTGGTTGACCAACAAAGATCACTCCAAGAGCAAGGCGTGCAATAGTTGGTGAGGTCACAAAAGACCCCAGGGTAACTTATAAGCAACTAATGGCCTCTCACATATCATTGACAATACAACATGTTTCAATGTTTACCTGTGTGCCGTCTGCCTAGCAAAATGTCTGCACTGACCAAGCATAGCCTCCTTTTACCAACTCCTTGCAAAGAGTGTATTTGGTCCAAAAGCAGTCTGTAAAGAAAATAGACTCTGTTTTATTTATGATATACAGTGGGGCAAAAAAGAATTTTGTCAGCCACTGATTGTGCAATTTCTCCTATTTAGGAAGATGAGAGAGGTCTGTAATTTTTATCATAGGTACACTTCAACTATGAGAGACAAAATGAGAAAAAATACAGAAAATCACATTGTAGGATTATTAAAGAATTTAATTGTAAATTATGGTGGAAAATGAGTATTTGGTCAATAACAAAAGTTCAACTCAATACTTTGTAGCATAACCTTTGTTGGCAATGACAGAGGACAAAACGATTCCTGTCTTCACCAGGTTTGCACACACTGTAGCTGGTATTTTGGCCCATTCCTCCATGCAGATCTCCTCTAAAACAGTGATGTTTTGAGGCTGTCATGAGGGAACACGGACTTTCAACTCCCTCTACACATTTTCTATGGTGTTGAGGTCTGGAGACTGGCTAGGTCACTCCAGGACTTTGAAATGCTTTTTACGAAGTAACTCCTACATTACCCGAGCGGTGTGTTTGGGATCATTGTCATGCTGGAAGACGCAGCCACTTTACATCTTTAATGCTCTCACTAATGGAAGGAGGTTTTGGCTTAAAATCTCACGATACATGGCCCTGTTCATTCTTCTCTTAACACAGATCAGTGTTTGGAGAAAACCAGCCACAAAGGATGAGGTGTCCACCCCATTGCTTAACAGTAGATATGCTGTTCTTGGGATGCAACTCAGCATTCTTCTTCCACCAAACACGACGAGTTAAGTTTTTACCAAAACGTTCTATTTTGGTTTTATCTGACCACATGATATTCTCCCAATCCTCTTCTGGATCATCCATATGCTCTCTGGCAAACTCCAGACAGTCCTGGACATGTACTGGCTTAAGCAGGGGGACACGCCTGGCACTGCAGAATCTGAGTTCCTCTTGGCATACTGTGTTACTGATGGTAGCCTTTGTTACTCTGGTCCCAGCTCTCTGCAGGTCACTCATCAGGTCCCTTCGTGTAGTTCTGCGATTTTTGCTCACCGTTCTCATGATCATTTTGACCCCATGGGATGAGATGTTGCGTGGGGCCCCAGATCGAGGAAGATTATCAATGGTCTTGTATGTCTTCCATTTCCTTACAATTGCTCCCACAGTTGATTTATTCACACCGACCTGCTTGCCTATTGTAGATTCACTCTTCCCAGCCTGGTGCAGGTCTACAGTTTTCTTCCTGGTGTCCTTCGACAGCTCTTTGGTCTTGGCCATTTTTGAGTTTGGAGTCTGACTGTTTGAGTCTGTGGACAGGTGTCTTTTACACAGATAATGAGGTCAAACAGCTGCCATTAATACAAGTAATGAGTGGAGGACAAAAGAGCTTTTTAAAGAAGAAGTTACAGGTCTGTGAGAGCCAGAAATCTTGCTTGTTTGTGTGTAACCAAATACTTATTTTCCACCATGATTTACAATTAAATTCTTTAAAAATCCTACAATGTGATTTCCTTCATTTTATCTCTCATTGAAGTGTACCTATGATGAAAATTACAGCCCTCTCTCACTTTTCTAAGTAGGATAACTTGCACAATCAGTGGCTGACTAAATACTTTTTTGCCCCACTGTATAACCTAGATTTTCTCAATGAACCTCACTTAGGTGTATCAGACCTACAGCTCTGTGATGCTTCTAGTTCTATTTGCTTTGTGAAAGCTGTAAGTCTGGACAGACCATTGCATGGAGAGCTGATATTTTGGACCAATGAGGATCCTGTCCTCTTGCTTTCCAGGTCTGTTATTTCACACATGCCATGTAAATACTGTCAGTGAGCAATATTTAACAGATATCAGTATGTATATCAAGCATATATATAGCCTGTTTGTGTGAATTTGGACAGACCTTGACATGGAGAACTGGCACTAGGGACCACGCCTCTGCTCATCCTATCTGTCCAGAGCATCTGTTTTTTTTGCACAGAATCGCTGTCAGTGAATACTGAAGAAGTGTAACCATGTTTAACACTGGGTTTGTCTATAAAGACGGTTTGTGTGAATTTGGTTAGCTGAATGTGTGCGCGTTGGTGGTCTCTCTCCGCAAGTCATCTGTTTTTGGCCACAGCATTATAATCTCAGATGTTTCACCAATTTATTGAGATTTCTGCTTATTGTACTAAATGAATTTGACTTCAAAGCATGTTTGAGTTTGGACAGACCATTACATGGTGGCTCAATTCTGTGGACCAACTCTCTCAGATCATTTACATATGCACACTTCATATAATCATGGTCAGTGAATGATATCTAACAGATATTCTGGGTTATATTTGTGTCACTGTTTCCATGGCATTAAATCCACTTGGAGCTCCAGGCGCTGGTAGTTCCTCCTGGTTGCTCCGTTTCTGTTGAGAACCTGGTGTTATTTGCGCTTATGAAGGAAAAGGAACAGAATTGAAATGGTTACCTCTGAGTCATCTGGCCTGGGCTGACTGACCAGAGCAGCATTCTCAATGGCTCTGGTCCAGGCCAGTCTGGTCCACTCAGACTCAGCCGCCAACATGCAACTACTACACTGACAAAAACAGGGAATTGGGCTGTGAGAAAATGGTTTAGAATTAAAAGCAATTCTCATTCTGATTAATAAACCTTAAAACAACCTTAACTCACCTTAAAACAAAATCGGCATCTGATGGTACTAAAATGTTGGACCGTGCAAACCACGAGTCCTCAATCACAACTCTGTTCTGTCACATCGGCTGTGGCTGTTCCGCCTTACTGCCAGAGATCACCATTGCTGGACTTTTAGTTGCCATTTTTTTAATGGAATTTTATGTGCGGTTCAGAGGTCATTTGTGTTGGTATACTTACCTCACACAGATGGCCACTCTTTGTGAAGTCTTGTTCGTCCCTTATACAGCAATTCTGAGCGTTTACCAAATGTTACTTGGCTACCTCGTGTATGACCTTGTGCTTTCGGATTATTGACTTTGTTTGCGTTTTGCCCTGCCCTGAAGTGTGTTTTCCAGATTGTTTGTCCGCACGACTCTGACCTTCGTTCAGCTATCAGATTACAGTTTGTGTTTTGTTTCTATAAACTTGCAACTGATTCCAATCCTTGCCTGGGAGACTCGTTACAGAAGACTTTGCCAAGTATGGAATCAGTGGGTCTTGAGGAATGGATTTCTCAGCAGGACCAGAAACTGGAGGAGATCGCTAGCCTCATGCAGAAAATGCTACTGCGGACGGCTCCTCCCCTCCCTGGATTGGTGGCTCCTGTACCATTACCCCCGAAACCCCCCAGTAAGTGTACCACTATCAGCTGTACCTGCTTTACCCATTCAGGTTGCCCTTTCAAAAAGGTATGATGGTTCCCTAGATGCCTGCAATCGTTTTCTGATGCAATGTAACATTTACATAAAACATCATCCGGAACAATTCCGTAGTGAAACCGACAATATCCATTTTGTCATCTTGTTGCTAACTGGGAGTGCTAAGGATTGGGCTCCAGCCTTATGGGAGCAGGGGAGTGAAATACTAACATCTGAGACTAAGTTTTACTCCTCCTTCAGAGATATCTTCGACCATCCCCAGGCTGGCAGCAACATGGGAACTAGGCTGTGTGAACTTGGACAGGGGAATCGGAAGGCAGCCGACTATGCCCTTGAATTTAGAACGATTGCTGCAGGTAGTGGATGGAACGAGCCTTTGTCGACTTTGGGAGGGTGACGACTGGAAGACAGCTTTTATAACAACCCAAGGACACTACGAGTACAGTATACCGTGATGCCCTATGCTTTGGCAAATGCACCCTCGACATTCCAAGCTTTTGTAAACAAGGACTTGACATGTTGTATGCTGACATGTTATAGTCTGCATAGATTACTTATTAGTTTATTCAGAGGATCTAGAGACACACAAAGCATGTACAGCAAGTGTTGGCCTGGTTAAGGGAACACAAACTATGTGTCCAACGTGGAAGTGTGAGTTTCATCAAACATCTGTATCATTCTTAGGATATGTTATAGAGCGTGAAGGGGTGAGAATGGAGGAAAGCAAGGTAAGCGCAGTGGTACTATAGCCCAGACCTTCCACCATTAAGGAACTTGAAAAGTTCCTGGGCTTCTCCAACTTCTACAGGAGGTTTATTCGAGGTTTTAGTGGCGTTGTGACCCCCCTCACGTCCTTGTTGAAAGGGAAACCTAAGAGGTTGATATGGACCGGGGAGGCCGAAGAGGCATTTAAGACTCTTAAGGACCAGTGCACTGATCTTGAGACATCGTAACCCTGAACTCCCCGTCATCATCGAGGTGGATCCCTCGAGCTCGGGGGTGGGAGCCATACTGTCACAACGATCTGGCTCTCCTCCCAGAGTGCATCCATGCGCGTTATTCTGACATAAGTTAAGTCAGGCCAAACGGAACTATGATGTAGGCTATTGAGAGCTTCTAGTCATGAAATTAGCAGTCAAGGAGACGAGACACTGGTTAGAAAGGCCGAGGTATCCGTTCTTAGTTCTGACCAGCCACAAGAACCTCGAATATCTGAGGTCGGCTAACAGGCTCAACTACAGGCAGGCTAGGTGGTCCCTGATTTTCACATGCTTTAAGTTCACCGTATCATACTGCCTAGGTACCAAGAACAAGAAGGTGGAAGCATTGTCACGCCTGTGGGAAGGGGAACAAGTTGAGGTACCACCCTCCTCGATACTGTTACCTGAATGTACAGTGGGGCAAAAAAGTATTTAGTCAGCCACTGATTGTGCAAGATCACCTACTTAGAAAAATGAGAGAGGTCTGTAATTTTCATCATAGGTACACTTCAACTATGAGAGACAAAATGAGAAAAAAAATCCAGGAAATCAAATTGTAGGATTCTTAAAGAATGTAATTGTAAATCATGGTGGAAAATAAGTATTTGGTCAATAAATTTGGTTCAACTCAATACTTTGTAACATAATCTTTGTTGGCAATGACAGAGGTCAAACGTTTCCTGTATTCAGCAGGTTTGCACACACTGTAGCTGGTATTTTGGCGCATTCCTCCATGCAGATCTCCTCTAGAGCAGTGATCTTTTGGGGCAACACGGACTTTCAACTCCCTCCACACATTTTCTATGGGGTTGAGGTCTGGAGACTGGATAGGCCACTCCAGGACCTTGAAATGCTTTTTACGGAGCCACTACTTTGCTGCCGGAGCGGTGTGTTTGGGATCATTGTCGTGCTGGAAGACCCAGCCACGTTCCATCTTCAATGTTCTCACTGATGCTGACAATTCACGTATCCCTATTAAAGCCTGTATACTTTTCCACCTCCCAGGTACAGCTGGCAGTGAACAAGCCCCCTCCTCCATTGGAAGTGGATGGTGCTCCTACCTACTGTGTGAGTCCACTATTGAATTCTTGACACTGGGCCGGTAGGACCTGGTGGACTGGGAGGTGTACTGCCCTGAGGAACAATCCTGGGATCCGGCAAATGATATATTGGATCCCTCCCTCATTGCTGATTTTCATAGGGCCTATCCAGATTGTCTAGCCCCCAGGCTCAGAGGTTGTCCGAGAAAGAAGGGTACGTTGGTGGCAGGAGCCAGCCGTCAGGAGGGGGGTTCTGTCACATCCACCTTACCGCCAAAGGTCACCATGGCCGGAATTTTAGTTGCCACCGTGTGCGGTTCAGAGGTCATTTGTGTAGGCATATTTACCTCTCACAGATGGCCGCTCGTTATGAAGTCTTGTTCGTCCCTTATACAGAAATTCTGAGCGTTTATCAAATGTTACTTGGCTACCTCATGTATGATCTTGTACTTTCGGATTATCGACTTTGTTTGCGGTTTGCCTTGAAGTGTGATTACCAGATTGTTTGTCCTCACGGCTCTGACCTTCGTTTGGTTATCAGATTACGGTTTGTGTTTTGTTTCAGTAAACCTGCAACTGATTCCAATCCTTGCCTGGGAGACTCGTTACAAGTCCTATGCAAATAGACTTGCCATTTGTTTCATTACCACATCTACTTAGGGCAGTTGACCATAGACCTCTTTAGGTACTGTAACTGGTTATTTTGTACCTGGAACTGCAGAGAAACCATAATACAACCAATAAAACAGCAAACAACTGCATATTACTGAAATAATTGTAATTAATTACTATGAGAGATTAAACTGTCTTTATATCTATGCTAAATTATTATCCTATTGCTGTTTACAAACCTCTGCCATGTTTTTAAGGTATTTACAATCCTTCCATGTTAATCCCATTCTCAGGATCAGGATCCATATTAGAATAATGAGGAGTCCTCTGAGGACCAGCCCAAAAAAAGGCCACAATCTTTCAAAAAAAAAACAAAAAAAAAACAGCATAACACACCACCAATACCCGAAGCAACACAATACAGCACCTTTCACCACATGAACACACCCATCCCATAAGGAGATGATTTCGGAACAATGAACCACTGCACCATTAATATGATATCACAACGTCTGAACATTCCAATGCATCTTGCCGCCACTGGGAAGATTTGATTTACACTGACATATATGGTAAATACACACTTAATATACACTTAAGGATCTGGATTTCTGCTCCTGAACCACTTACAGTTGGGGAAATTCTGGGGGTTCGTATACCATATACGTATGTGAGCTTTTTTTCTTGCAACAGCTGCTGACATTCACAAGATCACCTACGTGGTGGACTTGCTATGAGGCAAGGCTCTGCCCACCTGACATGGAACAGGTTCCAACCCTTGCACTTTTGCTGAGTTCTCAGCCAGTTCGAAGGCAACCCAACTTACTGCATCCTTCACCTCAGACAAAGCTCCCAGTTGGTCACTCCCTATGCTGTGGAGTTTGAGACACTGTGGAGTGACACCGTGCTCAAGGGTGCGTTTTGTCAGGGTATCGACAAGACTCTAAAGGATAAGCTGGTGGTCATACGTTACAGGGGTTGGTCTGTCTAGCGAGCTGCTTTGAATAGCTCAGCTGCACTGATGAACTGGAACCAGCACCCCACTCTAGGTTCTGTAAGGTATCACCCCTGGAGGAACCAGCCCCCGTCTCTCCCATCTCTCCCATCCCAGACCCACAGGAACCGATGCAACTGGTTCACGCCCATGTCCCAGACCAGAAAGAGCTAAGGAGACCTCCTCAAGCACCACCAGTGAACACCTCACGCAATGGGACGTCACTGTGGACCAGCTCCAGGACTCCATCTGCCACCGTGGGAGCTCAGAGCAGCGCCCTGAGGGACCCCTCAACCAACAGCCAGCCCCAACTTTGGATCCCAGGTATGATTATGTTCCCTAGGGGTCCTGTACCCATCTCGGTGTTGGTGAACACGGGGGCTAAGGACAACCTTATTGACGCCATGGTTATTGCAAAGCACCAATATGGCACTTACCCTTCATCGCCAACCCGGTCAGGGTATACAACACTGATGGGCGGGTTCTAACCAATTTCACCCACAGGACAATGCTGGTAGTCATCACACTGTCTGGGAACCACAGGAAGACCATCTCCTTTGCTGTAATCCTTTCCCCACAGACCCCAGTTATCCTGGGTTATCCTTGGCTACAGACGCACAACCCCAGGTTCGACTGAACCACTGGACAAGTGCTAAAGAACTGCTATGTCCAATGCCTGTGCTTCGCCACGATACCTCAGAATGGGGTCAGCCCCGCACTCAAGCCTGTGGACCTCTCCAGCATCCCCAAGGAGTACCATGATCTCGGTGAGGTGTTCAGCAAGACCCAAGCCCTGTCTCTGCCACCTAATCACCCATATGACTGCGCCATCAATCTGCTCCCGGATGTACCATTGCCGAGCCATCCGGCCATCATACTCAGTGGTAGGGGCAGGTTTCTTTTTTGCAGAGAAGAAAGACAAGATGCTGAAGCTTTTCATCGACTACCTCAACCAGCCTCAACCAGATCACAGTGAGGAACAAGTACCCGCTACCCCTCCTATACAAATCATTCGAGCTTATACAGGGCGCAAACATTTTCATTGTTGGAGGGCATTGGCTAGAGGGCACCATCCAGCCTTTTATTGTTTGGACGGACCACAAGAACCTGGCGTGCATACAGACAGCAAAGAGGCTGATTTTCGGCATTCCCTTGGACATGGTATCTGAAAGAGAGCCCCAGTTCTCATCACAGGTGTGGCAGGCCTCAGGCCTGTGTGCAAGGTGCTGAGAGCCACCAACAGCCTCTCCTCAGGATTCCACCCCCAGATGAATGGGCAGGCTGAACATTCCAACCAGGACATCTAGGCTACTCTATGCTGCATCATTGCCGAACAACAGTGCACATGGAGTTCACTCCTGGTGTGGGTGGAATACGAGCACAACACCCTGTTCTCCTCTGCCACTGGCTTATCTCCATACTAGGCATCGCTGAGATATAACCTATGACAACTGAGGCTGCCGGTTCTCCGCCTCACCGCAGTCCTGGTGACACCTGGCAGCAAGAAACGGGATTTACCTGAGCCTGCCTCCATTCCTGATCAGCCTACAGATCGCCACAGTGCATCAGCACCATACCTGATCGCAATCAGAGGCAATCAGTATGTTAGAAGTGACTAGAAGCGAGATTTACCTGAACCTGCCTCCGTTCCTGATCAGCCTATATTAGAAGCGACGCAAAGCAGAGCTGGTCGCTACTTCCACAACGAAACTATGCTGGTATTCATGCCACAATTGCTGTGTATTATGCCTGAGCTGCATGCTGTAAAACAATAAGTGTGTGTATTCACGTGCGTCTCTCTCTCTCTCTCTCTCTCTCTCTCTCTCTCTCTATCTCTTTCTCCCTCACTCCAGCTAATTGCTGGGGGATCGGACCACACCCCTGAGGCGATCTCATGTGTGGGCACGAGAACATCCTCGAGCTCTTCCTTTCCATCGGCATGGAAGCTGGTCCTTGGACTCTCCCATTTCACAGACCATATATATATATATATATATATATATATATATATATATATGGGGGCCAAGACAAAATTCTGATTCAGTAAATTCAAGGACGGAACATGGATTCTGGTCCCAAAGTTCTGAAACTGTGTTTTAGCTTTAAACACAGAGTAAGCTAGTTAGTATACTTGCAGTTCTAGGAACATTCTGGACCTGGGGACATCATACAGTTGTGTTGACCCTGGGATTTCAGTGTTTTATGTTAACAAAAGAGCAGTTCACTAATAATGACAGCAGCAGTAGTAGTAATTCCGTAAGAATATCCCAGGAACATTATCCAGTCTACATAATATTGCTAAACTTAGAAATAATGCTCTTTCTTATAGATGCTGAGAAAGTGGATCATGCGTTTATAACCTGGTAGTTGGACTACATACTGGATGCTTTAATAAATCTGTAAATAAACTTCAGAATGCAGCAGACCAAGTGACAACTAGAACTCTAATCTTTGCACTGGTTACCAGTTAGATTTCACATTACAAAATACATCTTGAATATAAAGCTCTGCATGGCCTCTGAGTAGCTGAGTGGACTTGTAGAGTCTTGTTTGTGTACTTTGTTCACAGGTGCAGGACCTAGAATTAAAAAATTCACAGCAGGGGCTAAGGCTTTCTCGTACTTTCTCGCCTTCCTGCTATGAAATAAACTTCCCACTTTAGTTCAGGATTCAGACACACTATCAATTTTCAAGTATAGACTACAACATTTTTATTTACCCAGGCTTTTGGTTAGACTTTTGAATGCATGTTTTTGGTTCCTGGGGCTGGAGCCTGGACTCATCTTTGGCCTGCCTATGTTGTCATACCTTGGCCATATGGTTGGGAGTGTCCAGTGGCCTGGGCTTCATAGACCCAGGGGATTCAGAGTCAAAGGTTTTTCTGGTGATCTGGGACATAGGGTTATTGTCTTCTTGCCTCTCAAGTGTGATCACTGTGGTTTGTTGGATACTGATGTCTCGTGTGAACCCTCTTGGCTGTGTTGCCTTCTGGTTCTTCCTTTTCTAGCTACACTGTTATAATTGCCAAATTCTCTGCTACACTTGTACAAATGTGTTCTGTTATAGGCATTGTGCTCATAACAACAACTAATTACCTGTTCTCTTTTCTCTCTGAGCTCTGTTTCTGGTGCCAGTTATACTCCACACATTAATATGTTCTTCAGCTCTGGCTTCACTCACATTGCTCTTCTATCATCAGTTCCAGCCATCACACCATTTCTCAGACCACAGCCTCACCCCCAAAGACCACATGACCATGCATCCCAATGCCACCAAAATGTTCCTGCTGAGGGCAAGAGATCTTACAGTGACTCTGTGTACTGGGCCAATGAATGCCTGAATTTTATCTATATATATAATATTGCCTAATATATATTATAGTTTTCTATTTTCTATTTTATTACACTATTCATAATACTGTATTCTGTTTAATTGATCAAAGTCTATATATTATTGTTTTATTTTATTTTAATTATTAGGTTTTCTTTTAATACATATATGTTCTCTATGTTATTTATTTACTTATTTAGCTTATATTTCTTTAAACAGTTACTATAGTTTAATTCTTACATATCACACCTAGGCTACCCAAGGACATTTGGTCCCTTTTTGAAAAAAAAAACCTTGGTTCTGTCAAGGTTTTTGCCAATGTTTAGGGAGTTTTTCATTGTCACTGTTGCCCTAGGTTTGCTCAATTAATGTTTGGGCCAGTTGTAATCAACTTGGAAGTTCATTATTTTATGGTACTTCAGGAATGGTACATTTAATGATAACAGTAGCAGGAAAGTTCTGTAACTGATATTTTAGCTTTAATGACACTGTTAGCAAGTTAGCATATTATGCGGTCCCAGGGACATCAGCCAGTCTTGACCTGGGGACAACATACATTTTTGTTGACACTGGGATTATTTTAGCTTAACTTGGGAACAGTACATTTTATATTAACAATAGCAGCAAAGTTCTGGAACTGATATTTTAGCTTTGATGACACATTAAGGTAGTTAGAAGATTTGTAGTCCCAGGACTTGACCTGTGAACATCATACAGTTATGCTGACCCTGAGATTTCAACCTTTTATGTTAACCCAAGAGCAGTGCATTCAATAATAACAGCAGTAACAAAATGCCCTGATAATATCATCCAGTCTTGGAGACATCGTACAGTCATGTTGAACTGAGGATTTCATTATTTTATGTTACCCCAGTTGCAGTACATTTTATATTAACATAAGCAATGTTGGAATTTTAACTTTAATAACACTGTAATCTATCTAGTAAATTTACAGCCCCAGCAGCATCATTGAGAGTTGACCTGGGTACATCATACAGTTCTGTTAGCTCAGGGATTTCATTCTTGTATGTTAACCCAGGAGTAATACTAACATCAACATTACTAGCAAAGTGCTGGAACTGACAGCTTTCTGATGGCTGATAGCTTTCTCACCACAGTAAAATAGCTAGCATATTATGCATATTATGTCAGTCTCTGATCACTAGACCATATGAAGCTGAAAATAATTTCAAATCCGCAAGATGTCAGAATATAAGGTTATGAAATGAGTAACTGGCCACATTTGTTTGCAGGAATATCAGTATCAAGGTCCTTCTGTTTGTGCTTTTTTGTGGATGCCAATCACAGGTCGCTAGATTGTTGCCATTCCTCACAGCAGAGCTACATATTTCACTGTTTATACAAGTGGATTGCGCCCAAATTACAGGCATCTTACGGGTACCTCTCCACACTATCTAAGGAGAATACTACTAGCAGTTTAATAAACACTCCCCTTTATTGATTGTTACAACAATAAAACATTATTCATGTCACCTAGGATGATGGACACAGAGCATGTATGCATATCCATCAAGCAAGTTTAAAAACAGTGATAACAAATCATTTCAGAGCAGGTCAAGGTTAAAAGAGTCTATGGCTAACGGATACCATCCCCAAATTAGAAAAAGTTGGAGCAGTATGGAAAATGCTAAGTAAAGTGTTCATTAAGTGATCTTATCAGTGTTTGTTACCTTATCTTGATTTTAATTTCATTGCAGATTTATAAACCAGAGATATTTCATGTTTCTTTTTATTCTGGTCAGCATTTAATTTGTTAATAAACAATCATTTCATGCATTTCAGGCCTGCAACACAGTCCAGAAAAAAGTTCAGATGGAGCAATGTAACGTTAATAACGAGGTAAAAAAATGTGTTTTCTCTGGAAAAGATGTTGTCCTGAAAGAAGTTTATGTTACTTTACAATCTCAACGTACATTTCTGAATTAATGGTGCCATCAAAGAAGTGTAAACCTTTGCCAAGGGCACTGACACAACCCCATATCATGACCAATCCTAGTTTGGCTACTTTTGTACCATATCATGATTACAATTACCTGTTGAGATCACCTGTTTCAAATCACATCATTATTTAGTTTTCTTTACTTCATTACTAGAAGTGAATGAGACTCTGGCAGCACTATCTATAACAGCAAAGCTAGAAACGGGAAGACCAGAAGGCAGCACAGTCAAGAAGTATCACATACAGTTGGGCAAAAAAGGATTTAGTCAGCAATTGATTTTGCAAGTTCTCCTACTTAGAGGGATGAGAGAGGTCTGTAATTTTCACCAGGTACACTAGGTACACTTCAACTATGAGAGAAAAATTAGTAAAAAAAAAAATCCAGGAAATCACATTGTAGGATTTTTAAAGAGTTTAATTGTAAATTATGATGGAAAATAAGTATTTGGTCAATAACAAAAGTTCAACTCAGTACTTTGTAACATAACCTTTCTTGGCAATTACAGAGGTCAAACATTTCCTGTAAGTCTTCAACGGGTTCGCACACACTGTAGCTGGTATTTTGGCCCATTCCTCCATGCAGATCTCCCCTAGAGAAGTGATGTTTTGGGACAACATGGACTTTGGCTGCTGCATTCTGAATTAATTGAAGTTTATTTAGAGAATTACTAGAACATCCACTATGTAGAGAATTACAGTAATATAGTCACCAAGTTATATATGCACTAACCAGTTTCTCAGCATCTATAAGAGAGAGTATTCTTTCTATAGTACTAAGTTATAAGTTTATCAATATTATGTAGACTGGATAATGTTGCTGGGATATTCTTAAGGAACTTTGTGTCACACCCAGGTATACCTCCCTCGTCTCGGCGGATACCCAGGACTCCTCTCCCAGAAATCCACGCGCTGACAACTCTTACATGGGCACAGTAAGTAATCTGAGTACTGATTCCGATTACCTGAACCTCATCATTTACTACTATAAACACCATATGGAAACACGCCATCTCTGCAAGTATTTCCTCTGTTTCCTTGACAAGGAAAATTCCATATACATTATATATGTATTTGACCATTCAGTGTACCGACCCCACCTGATAAATGGTTGGGGGTTGCTTTACCCTTTTGGTATTGTTCACTTATCAAGTCAAGTCAGATCTTCAATGGAGCATTGTCTCAAAGCAACTTTACAAGTTTAGATTATCTCCTAATAACTACATCCAATCCCAAATTGAGCAAGCCTAGGGCGACAGTGGCAAGGAAAAACTCCCTGAGTGCTATAGGAAGAAACCTTGGGAGGACCAAGACTCAAAAAGGGACCCAACCTCCTTGGGCGGCGTAGATGATAAATCTAAGAACAAAACTAAAGTCATGGAGTCAAAGTTCGAATAAAATGTGAAGTATGCACATCGGCATTAAGTGGCCCGGGTATGATGGGGCTGGAGCTGATGACGGAAGCAGCTTGAGTGAAGCTGCAGCGGATGAACATGATGTGTGGGGCTGGAACTGGTACTGGAACACAGCTCGGAGAGAAAACAGAAAATGTAATTTTGTTATTGATTAATAGCACAGTGTCTATTAACTATCACTGATGCCATGTTCAATCAACTGATGCCATGTGTAGCATGAGACCCCTGCAGCAATAGCTATAGCAACATAGCTAGAAAGAGGAGAACTGGTAGGTAACACAGCCAAGAGGGATTCACATGAGACACTGGCAACCCCACGGGAGGCAGAAGACGCACACAAACGTCTCTGATCACCATAAGACTCTTTGACTAGAACCCCCAGCTCTGCCCTTAGTCTAAGGCAAGGATGCACAAGTCAGATCACTAGGACCGAAGCACATTCAGCCAGACCACCCACTCGACACTTGGTAGCAAACCTAGGCCTACACTTTAGTCTAGATTGAATTTTTTTAATTAAACTTTGTTAATTAAGATATATTTTAACTAATTAAGGAATACAGGCACCACCAAATCAATTTAATTATGAATAAATATTATGAAATTAAAAATGAAATATACCTCACTGGTAGATTTGGATACCAGTTAAAATTGAAAACACTTTGATCGTCTAAGTCTCGGAAATATGAACTCCCAAGTATTTATTTTCCCGACCTTTGAATGACAAATCTCACACTTCCAGGCAAGTTCAAAAGCTTATAACAAGTTTATTCACTTCAAACAGAAGCAATACCAACAAATTATTTTGATGTAATAAGATGTAATCTCGGAGTTCAAATCATGAAAAGACGATGAGCATGTATAAATCACAGTATGGAAACGGGGAATAATGGCAAGCGCACATATCACAGTAATTAAAATCAAAGACCCCAAATTGACTGTAGGTGCAACTCAACAATCAAAATATCTCTACCACTAAGGATCATTATAGACTAGTTATAAAACGGTGAACTTTAATCAAACAGGTTACGTTGGTCACGTATGGTTTTCGTGGAAGCTAGTCAGACGCGGGTAAGTCTATGTCGAAGCGTTGGTTTAGATTAAACGCAAGATTTTCTAGAATCAGGGACCCATATAACACACACCAAGGTACTTGCCTTACCTGTTGCGGGGCTCAACGCGAAGAAGATGCAATGGAGGCCGGGCGTCAGCCTCTCGTCCGAGACCACAAGGAGGAATCGCCAGCGATTTCCCTCTTCCGATTCACAGCGGCGGTTCGGAGGATCCCCCGGAGGTTCAGCTTCCCGGCTTTCGGCTTCGTCGTGGCGCGAGCCAAGTGTGCGTCGCTGGGCCTCGCTTTGGTTCGGCTTCCTTCCCTGAGCTGGTTGTTCCGGGGTCTTAAACCTTACCGGATCTAGACTTGCGGCTTATAACTCAGGTTCCACCCTGGCCAGCTGTGAAGGTAGAGTTACAAGCGTTCGTTCGAGTACCACACCAGCTTCAACAAAAAAACGCATCCGATACTGTAGTCTAGTATAGTAGCGGTCTTTTGGGTTTGGCTTACTATTTCTTAATATTCGGCGATACCGAATTTCTAAGAATGCTGGATACAAAGAACTTAGCGTAAGATAAAGAAAAGAAAACTCAAACTTTTAAGCCTAAATTAACGATGCTGCAAAAGAAAGCTGAGCATTTCAGGAACAAAGAAAGAAACTACGAACTTCAGGAACAAGAAAAAGTAAGAGTAAAAAGTAGAAATAAAAAGCAGATGAAGATGATTATTGTTGGCTTGCCCTCGACTATATGTATATTCCGGCTAAGGCGGGATTTCGGGGGTTCGTGCCCAGACTTAGCAATGAGAGGTCGATTCGTCATTAAATCCCCCCTCTCCGTGGCGATGTCCTGCCTAATGTCCATCATAGGTCAGTAGGTTCCGCTACACAGACCAAAACTTGGAAGCACTTTTTTGCCTACATAACCGAGGACGTCCCAAAACGTCACTTTTACGAAAGAATAAAATCCTTAGTTGAATCTATAAACTATGACATCCTTAAGTCATTCTAACTACAATACATGCATTCACTATACTAACATAACATGATTAATATAAGAGGTAGGAACGGTACATTGTACATAACTTCACATTCGTTCTGTTATGAGGAATGAAACAAGGTATTAAAACCCAGAGCGATCAATACATATCGGCAAAAGCTGTTTCTTCTAATAATCACCGGGATCACTTTAAGAATGAGAGAATAAGATAAAGATCATTATACTAAAACATTAACTGAGTATATATAATGACAGTTTCATTAACAT
Source organism: Ancistrus triradiatus (assembly GCA_025084515.1). Classification (NCBI taxonomy): domain Eukaryota; kingdom Metazoa; phylum Chordata; class Actinopteri; order Siluriformes; family Loricariidae; genus Ancistrus; species Ancistrus triradiatus. Next base: position 411,657 of record JAJAGP010000336.1, on the reverse strand, counting down.
GTATATAATGGTGTGTGGAGTATGACGAAATATCCTTGATCCACTTCTTTGTATGAGTCATCCAATGAATATGGCATGTTTGGACTCATTAGGAAGCCAATGTCATTTGTTCTGTAATAAAAATGTTTCGATGAAGATGAGAGACTTTTTCCCATCAGGAGATTAATACACTTTATTAGAGTTGTGCCTCTTAACGGACGACGATCGTTTCTTGGTATGTAAATCCAGGGCTGTCTGCTGGCGCCCTCCTGGGTGATAAGGCTTACAAAAGGCTGTGATGGAGGGGTTTCAACAGTGAGGGGGTCAGGAAACCGTTTATCTTTACCTTTTTGTTGTGTCCTGTTTTTAGCGTTTATCTTTCTGCCACAATCTTGTCTTGAAGGATGGAAAGGCGAGTCCCCCTTTTAAAATGCATACATTGACTCCACTTTATGCCGTCGAGATGTCTGAGGTTACAGGTCTGTTAAACAGACCCTTTTTGGAACGCGTGTAGAAAGAATCGACCTTTGTTGCTTGAGCCTGTAAGATCCGGACCAGATGGCCTTTGAATTCCGAAGTGTTGTAAAGGTTTAGGGCTTGTGAAAAGGGGAAGAAAGAGGGGGGTACGGCTATCACGCTACAACACTCCCGGCTAACGGACAAGGCAGGCAGGCCAGACATGACTCCAGACTCTGGCCCCAGTGACCCAAGCCATGCATCCTGGTCTAAATCTAGTCAAAAGCCTGCACAAATAGGTATGTCTTTAGCCTAGACTTAAAACTTTGGAGAGTGTCTGGGTCTCGAACGAAAGTGGGAAGTTTTTTCCATAGTTGGGGGACCATGTATGAGAAAGCCTTTCCCCCTGCTGTGACTTTTTTAATTCTAGGAACTAAAAGAAGTCCTGTACCCTGCGAACGACTTATCTGCATGGCCGGCTTTAATCTCGTTTTTGGCTTTGACTATGATGTCAGTGTTTTTGCCTGCAAATAAACCTCAGAGATTTCTTTATCTGCGTGCATCTGGCATAACTCTGTTCAGCATTACACTTTGCTACTGCTGTCATTGTTAATACACTGCTCTTGGGTTACCACTGAGTGAATGTCCCCAAGTGAATACTGGAACAGCAAATATGATAGCTTGCTTATTGTATAATTAAAGTGAAAATATGAATTCCAAAGCTTTGGTGCTGCTGTTAATACAAAATGTACTTTTCCTGAAGTAACATAAAATAATGACATGGTTGGGTCACCACAACTGTATGATGTTCCCAACTCATGGTTGGATGATGTTCTTGGGACTGCAAATACTGTATACCAATTATCTTACTGTGTGTGTATGACAACAGCGTGACAGCGGTGAGATGTGCTGTAGAAGTGAAAGATAGCTTCAAGGTAGAGGTGGGACTGCATCAAGGATCGGCCCTGAGTCCATTCTTATTTGCTCTGGTGATGGACAGACTAACAGATGAGGTCAGACAGAAATCGCCGTGGACTATGATGTTTGCAGACGACATTGTGATCTGTAGTGAGAACAGGGAACAGGTAGAAGAGAACTTGGAGAGGTGGAGGTATAATCTGGAAAGGAGAGGAATGAAAGTCTGTAACTGAAACTGAAACTGTTGTCTGAAACTGTAGTAAGACAGAATACATGTGTGTAAATGAAAGGGAGGCAGGTGGAACAGTCAGGCTACAGGGGTCAGTGGTCACAGGTCCAGGAGCTCAGGTACTTGGGATCAACTGTCCAAGGAAATTGGGAGTGTGGAAAGGAGGTAAAGAAGGATGGAGTCGGTGGAGAAGAGTGTCAGGAGTGTTGTGTGACAAAAGGGTCGCAGCAAAAGTGAAAGGAAAGATTTATAAGAGAGTAGTGAGACCAGCCTTGTTGTATGGCTTAGAGACAGTGGCACTGACAAAGAGACAGGAAGCAGAGCTAGAGGTGGCAGAACTTAAGATGTTGAGGTTCTCTTTAGGAGTGTCTAGGGTGGACAGGATTAGGAATGAGATCATCAGAGGGACAGCACAGGTTGGAAAATTGGGAGACAAAATTCGAGAGGGAAGCTGAGATGTTTTGGACATGTGGCAGAGGAGGGATAGTGGATATATTTGGTATGGAGGATGTTGGCGATGGAGCTGCCAGGCAAAAGACGGAGAGGAAGACCAAAGAGGAGTTACATGGTTGGGGTAAATGAAGATATGCAGGGAATTGGGGTGAGAGTAGAGGATGTGGAGGACAGGGTGAGGTGGAAACGTTTAACTCGCTGTGGTGACCCCTGATAAAGGGAGAAGCTGAAAGAAGAAGAAGAAGAAGAAGAAGAAGAATTATCTTACTGTGTTTTTAAAGCTAAAACACCAGTTCTAGATATTTGCTGACTCTGTTAATATAAACTTATACAATTCCTGGACTAACACAACTGGCTTGTATGGTGTCTTCAAGTAAATATTAGCCATGATTTTCCTGAAACTGCATAGGTTTAATGCTAGCTAGCTAGGTAATAGGTATGTAAGCTGAAAGATCCAGCAACTGCTTATTTTCAGTATACAGTGGTCCTGGAAAGTTTGTAATTTTCTATATTTCTTAATAAATATGTGTAATGACCCCCAGCACTCTGTGGATGTCCCCCAAGCGGACACTAGATGGTAGTGCCAACTTGGCTATTGTACTGGGATCCACACAGTGCGCACAATCGTTCATGCGCTCAGTGATTGCGGCACGATTGTCATCAGCTTTCAGTGGCGTTATTTAAGAGCTCCCTTTCGTGCTGACAGCTTCTCATTGCGCTGCGTTGATTTGAGACCCATCTCACGCTCTTTAAAGAGTTTCTCCGCTTCCTTGATTTTATTGTTGGTTAGGGAGAGCGGACGGACTGAGTCCGTTTAGGGGCTCAGTTCTCAAAGCATCAGGAGGTGCGAGGTAACCTTTTGTTAGGGATTATAAATAACATAAGGAAAGCTGTAACGCATTTATTTTGCATTCATATAGCGATCTTTTTGTTAGTTATTTGTTTGCTTCTTCCTCAGTGGTATGGTGGCACATTCAGTTAACCCATTAATTACTGACACTGCCCTCCAGGGTTCAATTCCCAGCCACTGAGGTTGCTTCCTTGTTGTTTTATTTATTTATTTTTCCCCTTTCGTGAACCACTGTTTTATTTCTTTATTTATATTTTGGTTCACCTTTTTCATCTGGAGCTAACTGCATTTGGGCCCTCAAATTCCTTATTCTTTTGTCTTCACGGTTCACCCTCATTTTTAATATGGCAAACCGTTACAATATGATCTAAAACATCATCAGATTTTCACACAAGTCCTAAAAGTAGATAAAGAGAAACCAGTTAAACAAATGCGACAAAAATATTATACTTGGTCATCTATTTATTGAGGAAAATGATCCAATATTACATATTAGTGAGTGGCAAAAGTATGTGAACCGCTAGGATTAGCAGTTAATGTGACTCCATGACTTTAGTTTCGTTCTTAGATTTATCATCTACGCCACCCAAGGAGGTTGGGTCCCTTTTTGAGTCTTGGTCCTCCCAAGGTTTCTTCCTCATAACATTCAGGGAGTTTTTCCTTGCCACTGTCGCCCTAGGTTTGCTCAATTTGGGATTGGACATAGTTATTAGGAGATAATCTAAACTTGTAAAGTTGCTTTGAGACAATGCTCCATTGTAAAAAGCGCTATATAAATAGATCTGACTTGACTTGACTTGACTTAATCTGAAGGTGATCCGTAATAAACCCGTAGTGCCGTAATAAAATTAAGGCAAACCATGAAAATAAAAATAAAAGGATTTTAGGACACAATCGCAGTTATCTCCAGATGGAAATGGTGAACCAAAAAGGTAACTAAATGAAGAGAAAGTAAATAGAATGACAAAAAGAAAGCAACTTCAGTGGCTGAGGATCAAACCCTGGGCGGACGTGTTGGTTGTGGCTGTATAAATCAAACGCACTCAACCTCTGAAGAAAAAAGAAACAGAAACTTAAACAAAAACTAACAGTGCCTCTAAGCTGAGCAGAGCTAATGGCATAGCTACGCAAACGGTGTAAGCAGGTCCACGCCTGCGCAATGTGACAGTACCCAGGTGGAGCATCGCGATGGCGAATCACAATCTTCCTATGGCTTGTGGGACCGTGATTTGAACGCGGAGGTGAAAAGGATGAGGCTGAGTCTGCAGCACAGTGTTCTTTTTGTGCATGACCAGAAGCTCCCCTAGCCTGTCTAACATGCTCAGGGTTTATCGTATTTCATCCAGGGAGGTGCCAGTAGGCAGGACGCACCTTGAAATAGGGGCTAAGTGGGAGGGTGGGGCAAGAGGACTCCAGAACAGGATCAAGTGACTTAAGCTTAGGACTTTCCACAAGTGGCTCAGGGGCGGAGCTCAGTGCGGGCGGATCAGGGGCAGGGCTAGACCCGACTAGGCCAATGGAAAAGGCCAGGACAAGTCTAGCTGGGCAAACAGACACCATGGACCTCGGTACGAAGGTCGATGAAAACAACCGTGGTGCAAGAGTCGTAGAAAATGACCATGCCGCAGGGGTCGGTGAGAACAACCAAGGCACAGGAGGTTGGTGCTAACAACCGTGGCACAGGGATCAGCACTAACAACTGTGGTGCAGAGGTCGGCGCTAACAACTGTGGTGCCAGGGTTGGCGCACAGGGCTCAGGTACAGAGCTAGGTGGTGCTAACAGCTCATGTACAGAGCTAAGAGGTGCTAACTGCTCAGGTATGGAGTTAATGTCCTCAGGTAAGAAGCTAAAAGGTGTAGCGTGCTCAGGTACAGAGCTAGGAGGTGCTATCAACTCAGATACAGACCTAAGGCGTTCAGGTACGGAGCCAAGAGGCACGGCAAGCTCAAGTATGGAGCTAGGTAGTGCTAACGGCTCAGGTACGGCACTAGCATGCTCAGATACAGAGCTAAGAGGCGCAAAGTGCTCAGGTATGGCACTAACGTGCTCAGGTACAGAGCTATGAGGCACGGCATGCTCAGGTACAGAGCTAGGCAGTGCTAATGGCTCAGGTACGGAGCTAAGATGCTCAAATATGGAGCTAAAAGGTGCTAACAGCTCAGGTATAGAGCTAGCATGCTAAGGTACCGAGCAAAGAGGTGTGACGTACTCAGGTATGGAGCTAAGAGGCACAGCAGGCTCAGGTACGTAGCTAGCGTGCTAAGGTATGGAGATAAGAGGCATGGCGTGCTTAGGTATGGAGCTAGGAGGCGCTAACAGCTCAGGTATGGAGCTAAGAGGGACGGTAGTATGCAGCTCATTAAAGGCCATAGTAATGGCCAAGAACTGCTCCAAAATGTCAAGAAATCTCTTAATCGGGTCAATCCGATTTTTAAAGAAACAACATGGACTTTCAACTCCCTCCACAAATTTTCTGTAGGGTTGAGGTCTGGAGACTGGCTAGACCACTCCAGGACGTTGAAATGCTTTTTACGGAGCCACTCCTTTGTTGCCCGAGCGGTGTGTTTGCAATCATTGTCATGCTGGAAGACCCAGCCACAACCATCTTCAATGCTCTCACTGAAGGAGGTTTTGGCTTAAAATCTCAAGGTACATGGCTCCATTCATTCTTCCCTTAACATGGATCAGTCGACCTGTCCCCTTTGCAGAAAAACAGCCCCAAAGCATGATGGTTCCACCCTATTGTAGATTCACTCTTCCCAGCTTGGTGCAGGTCTACAATTTTCTTCCTGGTGTCTTTCAACAGCTCTTTGGTCTTGGCCATGGTTGAGTTTGGAGTCTGACTGTTTGATACAGATAACGGGATCAAACCGGTGTCATTAATACAGGTAACGAGTGGAGGACAGAAGAGCTTCTTATTCTGTGAGAGTGAAAAGACTTGCTTGTTTGTGGGTGACCAAATACTTATTTTCCCCCATGATTTACAATAAATTCTTTAAAAATCCTACAATGTGATTTCCTAATTTTTTGTCATTTTGTCTGTCATAGTTGAAGTGTATCTATGGTAAAAATTACAGACGTCTCTCATCTTTCTAAGTAAGAGAACTTGCACAATCAGTGACTGACTAAATACGTTTTTGCCCCACTGTATTAGACTTTTGTAGACAGTGGCAAAATGCCAAAGGAATGGCAAATCATTCATCACAATAACTTTTCTGACAACCATTAGTTAAAAGTTCATAATCATAAAAGGCCTATTCATCACCTACATTCTCAAGGCATGAAATCACTTGTGGTAAAGTTGGCACAACATATTATGGCATAATGCCTGGATGGTTTTATTGACCATCTGGTTCATTACATTCATTATTCTCTGGTGTTACTGAAACAACATAATGTGCTGCAGTGACTTACTCTAAGATTATTTTTCCTAAAATCTGTAGGTCTTAAATGTTTTATAGAGTGGTGCTTATAAGTTTGTGAACCCCTTAAGAAATTTCTATATTTCTGCATAAATATTACCTAAAAAAATCATCAGGACTTTTTAGAACAAAAGTTATTAAAGTACATAAAAAAGAACACAGTTAAACAAATGAGAGAAAAAATATTATACATGGTCATTTATTTATTATAATAAAAATTACTCTTATCTGTGAGTGGCAAAGGTATATGTTTAGAATTTAGCCAAATAGAGTTACGTGTTAATTTTAAACAATGAGGTGACAATCAGGTGTGAGTGGGAGCCCTGTTGTATTTAAAGATCACAGATCTATCAAAGCCTGATGGAAGTGCATCATGGCACAAACAGAGCAAAACGGAAATTTCTGATGGCCTCAGAAAACAGCTGTTGATGCTCATCAGGCTCTAAAGAGTTTGGACTCCACCAGTTGACCAACAAAGTTCACTCCAAGAGCAAGGCATGTAATAGTCTGCGAGGTCACAGAAGAACTCAAGTTAAGTTCTAAGCAACCAGGCCTCTCATGCAATGACTGTAAATCCATCATCAGGAGAACACAAATCAACAATGGTGTGCATGGTATAGTTTACATTTACATTTACGTTTTTTAGCATCTGCCCTTATCCACAGGACATTATAGCTGTTACAATCTTACAGTCCAAGCAATTGTGGGTTAAGGGCCTAGCTCAAGGAGATTGGCAGAGGTAAAATTTGAACCATGGACCTTGGGACTGCTGAGCCTCCACATCCTACATTGCAAGGAGTTGCAAGGTGAAAGTCATTGCTCTGAAAAAAGAACATTGCTGCCCATCACTTGGGACATGGACAATCCAGAAGGCTATTGGAAAAACAGTTTGTGGACTGATGAAAAATAGAGGGTTTTAGTTTAAATGAGAAGCAATATATCTGGACAAAGCAAAACACTGCATTCTAGCAAAAGAACCTTATAGAGGGTGTGAAACAGGTTGGGGGTAGTATCATGGTTTGGGCCTGAATTGCTGTATCTTGGACAGGATCGCTTGCAGTCATTTATGTAACTTTTAGTTTTCTTTAACCATACTTTGGCAGAATGACTTGTGTAGTTATGGTCCTTGTTCTGCTACATGGCTGCTACATCATCTTCTTATGAGATTCAAGTTCACAGACAAATGTCCTGACATTTTTGAAATTTTCAACATGGGGCACAAGGTAGGAGCACACTACGGGCACTTCAGAGATACCTGTCAAGCCGGCTGCGAGCTCACCTCCTTGCCACTCGAGTCTCCTTGTCACCTGAATTCTGAAGCTGCCACTTCCCTCTAGTGACAATTTTGAGACTATTTATTGCTCCGGTAGTGTTAGTTCTTCGCAAGGCCTTGTTTGCTTACCCTACGACTCCAAGCGTTTACTTTCCTTAAAACTTTTGACTACTTTGTATTACCGTTATTCCAACTATTCTGTTTTTCGACTCTAGCTTACTCCTTTTGGTTTGTTTGCTATACCTGTCTGGTTCACCATGTATGACCATTGCTTTTGTGTACCTCGTTTACAATTTTGCCTGCCCCTTTGAATTTGCTCATTGGGTTTTGGATTACTGGCTTTCGACCCCAGACTGTTATACTGTTTTTGTCTTTTGGATTGTCCTTTCAATAAATCCGCACCTGATTCCTGTCACCCATGAGTGTGTGTCGTTACAGAAGACCTTGCCGCACATGGAATCATTGGGTTTGCAAGAACACCTACACCAGCAGGAACAAAAGATGAAGGAGATTGCACGGCTCATGCAGGAGCTGCTACTTCACACAGAACCTCCTCTCCTGAGCTGGAGCGTCTGCAAATGAACCATCAGTGCCCAGCAGAATGTCAGCAGCAGCAATGGCACCCTCACTGGTGTCCACACACACACACACACACACACACACACACACACATAGGTATAGTATAATAGCACTTTAGATACCTCCTGGGAATTTTTGATGCAATGTAGCATATACATTGATCGCCATCCAGATCAAATTATTACGGAGATTCACCGGATTCATTCTATGATCTCCCTGCTTACCGGGAGGGCCAAACAGTGGGCCACCACATTGTGAACACAGGGGAACAACATCTTCAAATTGGAGGACTCATTCTACTCTTTGTTCAAGGAGGTGTTTGACCATCCGGAAGAGGGACGTGATGTTGGGATAAGACTTTGTTCCCGTAAGCAAGGAAGGCATAGGGCGGCTGATTATGCTCTGGAGTTCCAGATCAGAGGTAAGTAATTTTCCCTTACCTGAAGTTAATAATGACTGGATGCAGGTCCAAGTACAACTGCTGTGGGGTTCAGAATCTGTATGTCATCAACTCCCAGTCATGAGAACAGATAACCCCCTCGTACTCACAGCTGTGGAGGGATGCACTCTGGGTAAATACGCCATGAGAGAACAAACCCAAGGCCTAACTTTGCGTATGGGACTCCTACTTGAAGAAGCACTCTCTCTTTATGTCATCACAGCACCTAAACAGGATCTCATCCTAAGTTACTCCCGGCTGGCCAAACATCAACCTAGTATATCCTGGGATCGTAGGGAGATCACTCGGTAAGGGGATCAGTGTTTTGCCTCTTGCCTGACATTACCAGTTCAAAGAACACTAGTGGAAAGCCCCCTGCATGTGGAACCACGCAAGGTACCACTGTTTTATGCAGACTTGGCCGACATGTTCTCTAAAACTAAGGCCAGCAAGTTACCTCCACATCATCCAGGGGAATGCACCATAGAGCTACTCCCTGGCACCACACCTCCGAGAAGCAGAATTTACCCCTTGTCCAGGATAGAGACGAAGGCCCTGCAGGATTATGTGGAGGAGGCTCTGAGACTGAGTTACATTTTTCCCTCTACTTCACCGATGCTGGACCAGGCGAGCGAGGTGCAGGGACCGAAACAGAGGATCCCGGCGTAGGTATCGGGACTGAAAACCTTGGTGCTGGTACTGAGGTTGATGGTCTCGGTGTAGGAACCGAGGGTGACAATCTAGGAGCTGAGAGTGGAGATCTCGGTGCAGGAACCGAGGGTGACGATCTTGGTGTAGGCACGGGACCTGGCGACCGTTGTGCAGGTACTGGAGCTGACAGTTTCTGGAGGGCCTCAGATTCGGACAGTTCTGAGAAGGTCTCAGGCGACACTTGAGTGGTCCCCGAATCGACTGACACAGGGACGAATACAGACTTGGATGGATTTCGACCTGACCTGGACATAATAGGGACAGAATCAAGGGTAGAAGCCCTCAGGACAGACTCAGGGGAACATAGAGGAAGCTCAGACAAAGAGGAAGATTGGTCAGACATAGGCTGATTGGAAACCGATCCGAAGCTAGACTCGGAAGAACATAGAATGGACTCACGAAGAAGGGGGACAGATAAAGACCGAGACAGATTAGAAACAGAATTGGATGGACATAGAAGGAGTTCGGACGTAGACAAAGACAGACCAGACTCAGACCGGTTAGGAAGAAACACACATTTGACAGACTCGGGGAGATCAGGAACAGTTTCAGATCTAGACAGATGAAGAGAGGACTCGGAGAGATTCGAGACGAACACAGAATCAGGCAGGCTAAGAAGAGACTCGGACTTAGAGGGACCCAGGACAGACACAGGGTTACACGGACACCGAACGAACACAGACAACTTCGAGAAAGACTCGGGGTGACTAGAGGGTGTCTTGGAGTGATTGGACAAGGATTCAGAGGGTAATGACTCTTGGAAGGTCTCTGAAGTAGGCGGTTTCAGTAGGGAGGTGTCTGTCATGATAAAGCCTGAATCTATCTCCGAACGAGTGGAGGCGGACTCGACTTCAGGTGGCCCACGAGAGGTCTCGGGGATCGAGGACCTTAAACTGATCTCGAGGATAGAAGACCCTAGGGAGGTCTCGGACGAGGGCGAACTTAGTCCAGATACAGGGTTAGTTGACCTTAGAGAGGTCTCGACGGGAGAGGACCTTTGACAGTTCTTTGAATTTTGAATAGACACGGCATTAGACGACCTGATGAGATGAGAGGTCTTGAAGAGAGAGGACCTTAGGGAGGTCACTGACGAAGATAGACTTTGAGCGGGCACGGATTTAGACGACCTTAGGGCGGTCTCAAGGGAAGAGGACCTTTGGGAGGTCTCTGAGAGAGATGAACCTGAGACGCTCTCGAGTATAGGCGATCCGGGAGAGGTGTCAAGCAGGCTCGGAGCAACCTCAGACTGCGTCAGAGTGGAGTCCGAGGTAAACGACCTTTGAGAGGTCTCAGACATGGCCGACTCATTCATAGACGACTTGGAACCAGGTACCGAAGGCGATGGTGAAGAGGTCAGGCAAGCGTGCTCCATTTCGGAGCTAGGAAGCTCATGCACGCAACCAACTGGGTTTGGTACTGGGTAAACGTGCTTATATTCCGGGTGAGGATGTTTCAGCACGTGACTGACCGGCTTCTGTGCCGGAGAATCGGGCTCTGGTACGGCAGATGCAGTGCTTTCGGGCAGTAAGGACTCCTCGGCGGAGATCACGGACGTGGCGTGCACAAATGCTGGGCTATCGGAACTAGACGGTTCCAACATCCTGCTGCGCCTCGCAACCTCGCAATTCTGTCCCTGTGACCGGCTCAATGACCGAGTTAAGCTGCCAGACTGCAGAGGTACCAGGCCACGGAGACCTATGACAGGTCTCGGACATTAGCGGGTCCTGTAATGACCCTGGGATGGGCGTGACTAGAACGGAGTCTAGGACAGGCGACCCTTGGACTGGGATGGGCATCCCTAGAACAGACTCTGGGATGAGCAAACCTGAAGCCAAGGCGGGCATCCCAAGAGCGAACTCTGGGATGGGCGACCCGCAAACGGACTCTAGGACAGGCGAATCCTGGACTGGACCAGGTGTCCTCTGAATAGAGACCGTTAAAGCACATTTCATACTGCGCCTGGCCACGTAAATAGCTGTGATCCTCCGACAGCCAGCAAACGGAGGATCCAGCAGGTGGCGAACAAACCGAGGTGGCGGCTGACCCCTGGGAGATTGGAAACTCAGCGGGAGCACGCCGAAAAGTGGAGACTCGGAGGCGTATGGTTCACGATCCAGAGAGAAAGCGACAGCCGCCCCGAGCGCATCCAGAAGCGAGCCATTCGGCGTGGACTCGCCGAATAGTGAGACCTCAGGGGTGTAGGTCCACTATCGCCGGGTGGACCAAAAACTGCCCCAATTGCGTCCAGGAGCTGGTCACAGTTCCCGGATAGCACCTGTGCCCTTCTTTCTGTGACCCATTTCAGGGCCCTGCCTGAAAGGCAAGACACCACCAGAGCTACAGCGGTGTAGTCTGAGCTGGGAGGATAACGCGTGAGGTAACGCTGACATTGTGCACAAAAGCTGTAGTTCCATGCAGGGTTACCATCAAACCTCTCCGGTAATGCGATCTCAGGGACCGGCGGAAAGCCAGAGGTGGGCGGAGCTACCAGCGCGGCAGTCGCAGTTGCCGAGAATCGGACCTGTTGTAACACGCGTTGGGAGATCGCGTTCACAGAGGGAGCCAGCTGTGAAATGGCTCGCGTTACCTCGGCGACCTGAGCGCGAAGCTCAGCGAGTTGTTCCCAGCTCATATCAGCGGTGTCAAATTCAAACACACCTAAAACTCCCGCTGCCTCCAAGCACGGTTGAGTCTACTGTAACGCCGGCTGTACAATGGAGGAGACACATGCAGGAGTGGATTTGAACAGACAGTGTTTAATTAAGAAACGACATGGAATACAGAACTAATAGGCGGGATAAAACCGAATGCAGGCTAAGACACACAAGAAAGGAAGGAGAGGAGCGAACGAGGAATGAAAGAAGAGAAACGGTAGGCAGTAGGTAGTAGAAAGAAAGAGCGATAGAATAGGATGGCGAAAGGGAACTAGGCTTAGGTAGGTAGGGAGAGATACGGATCGAGATAGGGTAGATTAAGAGGCATGGAACGTGATAGAGAGAGCTGGAGAGACGCGGTGGGAACCACGAGACTCAGCGCCGAGTCAGTGGAGGTGAACCGTATTTATAGAGGAGTGGCAGGTGCTGGAAACGAGCGGCAGGTGCGGTTGATCAAAGGAGGAGGAGAGAGAAGGTGAGGGAATGTGGTGGAACACAGTGAAAGGTGGGCGTGGTGAGCAGGTGAGCGTGCGGCATGACACACGGTCTGAATGCCATCACCATAAAATATCAATACCTGTTACCACAGGTCCCTATGTCCCTGGAGCAATTGAAGGGGTCACAATTTTCACCAAATTTGATTTATGAAGTACCTACAACCTCATCCAGATCAGGGAGGGTGACGAGTGGAAAACAGTCTTCCTAACAACCAGGGGACAATAGTATACGGTCATGCCCTATGAGTTGGCTAACACTCCGACCGTTTTCCAAGCCTTTGTTAATGAGGTCTTGAGATGAGGTCTTGAGGGACATGTTAGATCACTGGGCAATCATATAATGAGCACTGTAAGAGGAACACCTGGAAACGTTCTGGGTCACAGAAAAAATTCTCACTATATTGCAGTGCAGGAGGAGGCACAGGAGGTAGAAGGGAAGCAGCAACTGAGGTGCTGATGGGTGGTAAGCTTGCCAGACTCTGTATGAGCTCAGGAAGTACTTGTAGGAGGGGAATTAACTGCTGCTTCTGTTGCTGCTGTTGCTGTTTAATTACAGAGAGATGGCTTGTGAGATCACCACTCTCTGCTGCTGCTGCTGCTGCCCCAGAAGATGACCGTGTGCAGCAATCGTATCCACAGAGCTGGCAGCTCCTGCTGCTTCCAAGGTGGTGAAATTATCTGTCACAATGCGCAGGTAAGAAAGCAAACGCAGAGAGCTGATGGTCAGAGAGTTTATTGCTGGGCAGAATACCAATAAATAACAGCAGTCAACTAGCCCCACATACTACAGATGATCCAAAACGTAATCCGAGAAACAGTCTAAGATTGGCACAAGAGAAGTCAGTCTGATATAAACAGCGTTATCCCAGAACGTAAGACACAGAGACGGAGTCAGTGATACGAGGCAGAGTTCGGCAATGGGATCGCAAACAGAATTCAATATAAACGCTCGGAAACGTGCTAGTGCAATGTAACTTTGTGATGAAATGCATTCATAAGCAGGCTTAAATATCCACAGTGATATTAAGTCCGAGAGTCGAGCAGAGGGAAGCGTGACACCTTTCCCTTTACAGACTGAAATTCCTACAGATTCCTTGATCATTTAATGATGTCATGCACTGTAGAGGGAGTAATGTGTAAATCCCTTCCAGTCTTTCTTGATGAACACTGATTCTAAACATTTCAATAATTTTTTTATACATTTGTTGAGTCCTAAAAGTAGATAAAGAGAATAGAGTTAAACAAATGAGACAAAAATATTATACTTGGTCATTTATTTATATAGGAAAATTATCCAATATTACATATTAGTGAGTGGCAAAAGTATGTGAACCTCTAGGATTAGCAATTAATTTGAATGTGAAATAAGAGTCAGGTGTTTTCAATCAATGGGATGACGGTCAGGTGTGAGTGGGCAACCTGTTTTATTTAAAGAATAGGGATCTATCAAAGTCTGCTCTTCACAACACATGTTTGTGGAAGTGTATCATGGCACGAACAAAGGAGATTTCTGAGTATCTCAGAAAAAGAGTTGTTGATGCTCATCAGGATGGAAAAGTTTACAAAACCATCTCTAAAGAGTTTGGAGTCCACCAATCCACAGTCAGACAGATTGTGTACAAATTGACGATATTTAAAACCATTGTTACCCTCCCCAGGAGTGGTCGACCAACAAAGATCACTCCAAGAGCAAGGTGTATAATAGTTGGCAAGGTCACAAAGGACCCCAGAGTAACTTCTAAGCAACTGAAGGCCTCTCTCACATTGGCTAATGTTAATGTTCATGAGTCCACCGTCAGAGGAACACTGAACAACAATGGCGTACATGGCAGTGTTGCAAGGAGAAAGCCACTGCTCTCCAAAAAGAACACTGCTGCTCTTCTGGAGTTTGATAAAGAGCATGTGGACAAGCCAGAAGGCTTCTGGAAGAACGTTTTGTGCACAGATGAGACCAAAATAGAACTTTCTAGTTTAAAAGAAAAGCGTTATGTTTGGAGAAAGGAAAACACTGAATTCCAGCATAAGAACCATATCTCATCTGTGAAACATGGTGGTGGTAGTATCATGGTTTGGGCCTGTTTTGCTGCATCTGGGCCAGGAAAGTTTGATTTTTTTCCTATTCAACAATTTCACTTTGAATTTTTTATAACCTTTTTTAAGGGTCGCACTAATTGTGGAGTTTGTGTGTGTGTGTGTGTGTGTGTGTGTGTGTGTGTGTGTGTGTGTGTGTGTGTGTGTGTGTGCTTTAGATTTTAGCACCCTTAATGTGTTTACATACCAATACATACAAAGAGATGGGAAGGAATTAATAAATATTCAGTTTAAACAGAGGCAATAGTTACATTCATGATAGAGATTTTTGTAAACTGTAAACATTTTAAAATCTCAAATTCCACTGCAAAATCCATAGCAATGCAGTGTCTGCTTTTAGTATTGTGTTCTCTATATATTATTGAAATAAACATTATTACATATATTTAAAAGCTATATAAGAAATGTTCCAGCATCCAACTGTTACGATTTTTTAAGTGAATGAGGAAGAATGTATGAGAGACAACAAATTGTTTAACATTATATTTGGTCATTAATGTAATGTGTTAGTATATACACACATGGACAAAATTGTTGGTACCCCTCAGTTAATGAAAGAAAAACCCACAATGGTAACAGAAATAATTTTAATCTGACAAAAGTAATAATAAATGCAAAGTCTATGAAAATGAACAAATGAAAGTCAGACATTGCTTTTCAATCATACTTCAACAAAATTATTTAAAAAATAAACTCATGAAACAGGCCTGGACAGAAATGCAACTAAGACCAAGCTTTTTTCTCATCTGTCCATAGGACATTCTCCCAGAAGCTTTGTGGCTTGTCAACATGTAGTTTGGCAAATTCCAGTCTGGCTTATTTATGTTTGTTTTCAACAATGGAGTCCTCCTTGGTCGTCTCCCAAAGTCCACTTTGGCTCAAACATCGACGGATGGTGCGATCTGACACTGATGTTCCTTGAGCTTGACGTTCACCTTTAATCTCTTGAGAAGTTTTTATTTGGCTCTTTTGTTACCATTCGTATTGTCCATCTCTTTGATTTGTCATCAATTTTCCTCCTGCGTCTAAGTCCAGGGAGGTTGGCTAAATTTCTGAATAATATATGCAACTGTAGTCACAGGAACATCAAGCTGCTTGGAGATGGTCTTATAACCTTTACCTTTAACATGTTTGTCTATAATTTTCTTTCTAATGTCCTGAGACAACTCTTTCCTTTGCTTCCTCTGGTCCATGATGAGTCTGGTACACACCTTGTCACCAAACAACACAGTGACTACCTGAAGGCCTATATATAGGCCCACTGACTGATTGTAGGCACCTGTGATGCTAATTAGTGAACACACCTTGATTTAACATGTCCCTTTGGTCACATTGTTCAGAGGTACCATCATTTCTGTCCAGGCCTGTGTCATGAGTTTATTTTTTTAAATAATTCTGTTGAAGCATGGTTGAAAATCATGTCTGACTTTCATTTGTTCATTTTCATAGACTTTGTATTTATTATTACTTTTGTCAGATTAAAGTTATTTCTGTTACCATTGTGGGTTTTCTTTCATTAACTGAGGGGTACCAACAATTTTGTCCACGTGTGTATTAATTTATCATGGGTGTGCTAATCGACACTACTTGGTTTACAGGCTTACTCTCTCCTTCTTGCTTTCTTTAATCTAAACTCTATATGGGTATCGGATTAAAGAAAACAGCTGGAGAGAGTGCAGTAAATTGCTTAGAACTTGCCCACTAACCACAGGCTCCATCAATTATACTGCTTACACAGTTTAATACAGTTTATCCTTCCCAGTTAGTGTACAAGCATTTTATCCAGTGACCTACAAAGAATGCATAATGTCATTTAACTCTACAAAATTTGTAAAATTGTCTCTATAAAGTATAGAGACATAGTTGTTGTAGATTTTATAAAAAACTGATTAAGACTTATAATCCAGAAAATACAGTATATGATTGTTTATTAAGCATAGGGCTTTAGGATCTGCACAGTGATTGCATAAACCCATGTTACCCAGACTGTTTTGTCTAAATGCTTTCTTTCATCTATGTACTTCATTCGGTCTTTGCCATGTAAATAGTTGTAAATAGCTGCAAGTGTGTCATTTTTGTGTCAGTTAAATATGTGCCACAGGGCATTTCGCAAGAGGGAGTAGGTCCTGTATGTACACAGCCAAGTAATAATTAAGTTTCATAATAATTAAGCATATTGAATCAACTTTTAGCATTGTCAGCTATTCTCATTCTACTGGTTAAATTATCTTGAATTATCTTCTTTCTTCTTTAGTTATTGACTATAGCATAGTCAATGACCAAAAGGAGAAAATAATTTAGTTACCCTGAGAGTTTATGATGTAATGGCAGTTTAATTAGGTCTGATTCACTAACATGAACTACCAGAATTTTCTGTGAGTCATACTTTTGCAGTAGTTTAGTCCTGGAACCAATCCCCATAGATACGGTGGGTCAACTGTATAAGCTTTTGGACAACTATTGGATTCACCGTCATTGTTACCTATAACACTCTTTCTTTACCTTAGGACTGAATGACAAGAATTAGAGTACTGCTTTATAAGTGCATATTACAACCAGTTTGAGGCACAGATATGCCTTCAAGCAAAGTATACGTACGATATCTTGAAATGCCTGTAAAATGAAAGTAAAAACATTTGTAATATGGTTGTTGTAGAGCTGAGTATGTTGGTCTAGTAGCTAATGAATGTTCTGACACAAGGCTACCATACACAAACCGATACAGCGTTTAACTCAGGCAGAGGTACACCAGAAGCTTCAAATTAGACCACAGCTTAAGGTCACATGCTGACCTTTAAACAGGACAACATTATTGGACTGCAAAAGGTCCTCAGAAGTGTCCATTTATTCAATTAGTGGAAATGTCAGCATGCCAGAGAGCATGAAGATGAGTTGGCTATGTTTGGGTTTGATAGCCCCTCAGTGTCGGGTTTCATGCTTAACCTACATAGAAAAAGGACAGGAAGGTCATAGCTACCCCATTTTCCATTACAACCTTTTAAATTACAGTGTGCTTGCCAACCCCTAAGGCAGAATGAGTAAAAGCTATTTACAAGATATTTCCTATTTCAAATGAATTGCAATCGATTTTAAAATAATGTAGTTTATATACAGTGGTGCTTGAATGTTTGTGAACCCTCTAGAATTTTCTATATTTCTGCATAAATAGAACCTAAAACATCATCAGATTTTCACACCCGTCCTAGAAGTAGATAAAGAGAACCCAGTTAAACAAATGAGACAAAAATATTATATTTGGTCATTTATTTATTGAGGAAAATGATCCAATATTACATATTAGTGAATGGCAAAAAGTATGTGAACCTTTGCTTTCAGTATCTGGTGTAACCCCCCTGTGCAGCAATAACTGCAACTAAACATTTCCTGTACCTGTTGATCAGTCCTGCTCACTGGCTTGGAGGAATTTTAGCCCATCCCTCCGTACAGAACAGCTTCAGCTCTGGGATGTTGGTGGGTTTCATCACATTAACTGCTCGCTTCAGGCCCTTCCACAACATTTCGATTGGATTAAGGTCAGGACTTTGACTTGGCCATTCCAAAACATTAACTTTATTTCTCATTAATCATTCTTTGCTAGAAAGACTTGTGTGCTTAGGGTTGTTGTCTTGCTGTATGACCCACCTTCTCTTCAGATTCTTGAGGTTCATGGACAGATGTCCTGACATTTTCCTTTAGAATTCTCTGTTTCATCAATGTTGACAAGCCGTCCCGGCCCAGATGCAGCAAACCAGTCCCAAACCATCATGTAACCACCACCATGTTTCACCGATGGGATAAGGTTCTTATGCTGGAATGCAGTGTTTTCCTTTCTCCAAACATAATGCTTAACTAGAAAGTTATGTTTTGGTCTCTTTAGCAAACTGCAGATGAGCAGCAACATTCTGTTTGGAGAGCAGTGGCTTTCTCCTTGCCATCCTACCATTGTAAACCATTGATGCTCAGTGTTCTGATGGTGGACTCATAAGCATTAACATTAGCCAATGTGATAGAGGCCTTCAATTTCTTAGAAGTTACCCTGGGGTACTTTGTGACCTTGCCAACTATTACATGCCTTACTCTTAGAGTGATCTTTGTTGGTCGACCACTCCTGGCGAGGGTAACAATGGTCTTGAATTTCCTCCATTTGTACACAATCTGTCTGACTGTGGACTCTTTTTCTGAGGCCCTCAGAATCTCCTTTGTTCGTGCCATGATACACTTCCACAAACATGTGTTGTGAAGAGCAGACTTTTGATAGATCCCTGCTCTTTAAATCAATAGGGTGCCCACTTACACCTGATTGTCATCCCATTGATTGAAATCACCTGACTCTAATTTCACATTCAAATTAATTGCTAATCCTACAGGTTCACATACTTTTACCACTCACTAATATGTAATATTGGATCATTTTCCTCAATAAATAAATGACCAAGTATAATATTTTTGTCTTATCTCTTTAACTGGGTTCTCTTTATCTACTTTTAGGACTTGTGTGAAAATCTGATGATGTTTTGGGTCATATTCATGCATAAATATAGAAAGTTTTGTATATTGATCCAATCACATGACAGCAAGGTGACCTGCTGAAGAACACAAACTAAGCATCAGAATGAGGAAAAAGGTGATTTAAGTGACTTTGAATGTGGCATGGTTGTTGGTGCTAGACAGGCTGGCCTGAGTATTTAAGAAACTGCTGATGTTACGGTCTGCCATATTAAAAATGTTGGCGAACCGTGAAAAAAAAAGAATAACTGGTTTAGGACTCAAGTGCAGTTAGCTCCCGAAGGAATTGGTGAAAACAAAATACAGGTAGTCCTCGGGTTACGACGGTCTCGACTTACGACGTTTCATGGTTATGACGAATTTCCCATTTACTGTATAAAGCCTTGTTTCGCATTTAAGTGGTTTTGCGTCGTAAACGTTATAACGTGAACTCTGTGATTTTGGTGTGCACGGCGGAAGAATACACGGTTACGCGGCTCATTTTTTGATATTTACTGTGTTAGGATAGGTGTTAGGATAGGATAAGTGCTTACAGTATGTTATTTACATACAGTATGTACGTATTTTCCGACTTACACCGAAAATCGGTTTACGACGCCACCTAGGAACGGATCTGCATCGTAAGTCGAGGACTTACTGTATAAATAACTAAAAGAAACGAAAAGATTCACCAAAACAAAAGCAAAATAAACCAAATATCCATGTACTTGCTTCTGATCCGAAAGAGAGCAGCAGTTCTTGCATTGAAAAACCTAGGTGCCTGGTTTTTTTTTATTGAACTACTGATCAGTAATTTTGGCTTAAACAAGTTACTGAATCTGCTATAGGTACATTACAAATGGGATCCTTGCTAAAAAAAAAAAAAAAGCTTTTCCAACTAGACCAGCAAGACCATGTGAGTTCATCAGCTAAACCAGCACTAACCAGCATAAACCTTGGAACACAGAAATTATACTGTCTTGCTTTTTTGACCAGCACACCACCATACAAAACACAGCATAAGCTGTTTTAGTGGTGATAAACTGGACAACATGTGGGAAAATAGCCTATCTGGGCCTGCTGAAGTTCATAGATTACTGCAACCACTATAACAGCAGTGCCAAAAGCAAATGAAATCAGAGAGATGATCTGTGAGCACTGATTAAATAACGAGTCCAGGCAAATCAGATAATGCCAGCCACAAGTTTAAAAAATAAAATTTTAAAATGCTAGCCACTTGCAGGAGCCAGGCAACAAAAAGGATTTACAGTAGGCTCAAGCTGCATTTATTTATGAAAACGAAAAATATGAGCAAGAGGGATCGTATGAGCTACAGATTCCCATCACCGGCCATATCATGTTCCATACTAATGACATACAATTTGTAGGACATTTATGCGTTTCATCTGCTCATATGAAACCTGAGAGTCAATATCCTTTTAAAGAATGACAAGTATTGATTTAGTTCTGTCAGTTCAAGTTTCATCTCATGGATGTCACCAGATCCAGTCTTTTGAATGGTGTGTCAAGTGTAATATATTCCTAAAAGTGAAACGAATGAGAACAAACAGCTCCCTGTTTCAAAAGCATGCCTATTTTTACCTTATATTGTTTACAGATGATATCCCAAACCTTGGCAATATGCAGAGGCATTTTTCTCAGTCTTGCATGATGCAGTCATGAACTCCATGAATTATGCTTCAGCTGTCTTTATTTTTGTTATGCCCCTATAGACACGAGTTTGCTTCATCCAGGTGTTTGACAGCAGATCCATAAAAACATTGGAACAACACAAAGACCATGATGCATAATACTTGCATGGGCATTGATTTTATCAAAGATCAACTCAAAATCACTTACTTTCTAAAAGTGAGAGAGTCAAAGTCACACATGCTGGAGGCTACCATTGGGTCCTCTCTGTTCCTAGTCCTACAAACATGTTTCACCAAAACCCTCTTGATCTTTACACTTCAAATAGAACCATGGTATAGCTACTATTTTTGTTGTTTTTGAAGTTGAGATTAAAAAACTGTCCTCCATTCATCTTTTAAAAGGAAGACGTTACCACTTCAAGCAATGATGGCTCAGAGGTTTGCATTCATCATAAGTGAAAAAGCATTTGCAACAGTGCAAATATTACTTAAAACTGTGTGTATATCTTAAACAGTCATAAATCATATATAGATGTATTCAGTTATTCCTTCCGTCTATTTGTTTAAAGTGGTGATGGGTCCACACTGGGCATAGTGTACATTATTACCAAGTGTGTCACTTGAAATATGCTACAAGATATTACAGTATATTACAGTAGCATTTTAAGAGAAAACATGCCAGTTAGCTAAGCTACAAGTTGCTCTACAAAAATGACAGCTTGGCTACACTATAACTGAATGATGTCACTTCTTCTATTTGTCACAGATGTACACTAGACGGGAGGTGGTGGCAGAGTATGTTTACTGACAGAGAAAACAGTGGAAACCGGAGCTGCATAACTAACCCAACAATGTAACAAAAGAAGACATGGCTAACACAGACACAATACTAAGATAAACAATAAGCTAACAAACAGTGCTAAAGCAAACTAATAATGAGGGACAGCAGAAAGACACAGCAACAAGCTAACACTAACAAACAATACCAGACCAAATGGTGTAAAACAAACAACGGGCTGACAGGCTAAACTAAAACAAGCAGTGCTAAACACAAACAGACAATGAACAATGGATAACCAAGAAAGGATATAATACAACTGACACAGAACCAAGCTACAAAGATATCACTAATAACTGACTTAGAACAAGGCAAACGCTAGACAAAAGACAGAAAAATCAACTAGGCAGGGAGACAGGAGACCAGACAGGAACCTAGACACACCATGGAGGTGAGAATACAAGACAAGGAAGTGGACAGGAAGTGAGGTATTTATAGGAAAGGGCAGCAGGTGGAAACAGCCCCACCTGCTGTGGAAAAAGAGACAGAGGGGTTGAATCAGAGTGATACAAGCCGGAGAGCTTGCATCATCATGACACTGTTAATTACAAATAATCAAAATCAGCGACCTGGCAGTTTAGGGTCTGTGTTGCTGTCCTTTGTCATTCATTGTCCTTTATTTTGAATTCATAAGAGAAAATGTAACAAATAATGCAGCTAGATAATGGCTTGCAATGCAGGTAGAACCCAGCCCAGCTTTTAACTCCACTTGTCCTGCCAATGTGAAGTCACATTGATGCGTAGTTAAAAAGCATGTACTGTACAATTGTACAAGTTTTGCAATCCACTACTAGATAGAAATACTTACCTATATTTACTAAGCAGCATTATATTATATATGCACTGGTACAATAACGGTAAACCATATCAGATTTCAGACTAGGCTTTTTATATCTGAAACATAGACTATGATGGCAAAGGGATTTCACAGGAATTGAACTGCTGTGGGGTGAGAGTCACCTTGGCCTTGACCCTGACCCTGCACATTGTATCTAAATCCTCCAGCTAAGAGGAGGATTTAGATATAATGTGTATCTCAGGCCCGCATTCTTTTCTCAGAGAACAAAACTCTCTTTGTTCAAATTAGCAAGTCCTTTATTCTTGCTGATCCATCATTGTCCTCCAGAGTATCTGGAATTGGTATGAAAAGTTTTTCATATGTACACTCAGTGGTCACTTTATTAGATACACCTTACTATTACTAGGTTTGACCCTTCACATCAGACTAAATTATTTGTATTATTCAACAAGGTGTTGGAAACCTTCAGAGATTTTGGTCCATATTCACATGGTAGCATCACACATTTGCAGCAGATTTGTTGGCTGCAAATCCATGAGGCAAAGCTCCTGTTCCACCACATCCCAAAGGTGCTCCATTAGATTTATGTTCAGGATTTTTTGAGAAGTTTGAGATGCATTGAGCTTTGTGATATGGCACGTTATCCTGCTGAGAATAACTATCAGAAGATGGGTGATCATAAAGGGATGCACAGGATCAGCAAAAATTTTCAAGTAGGCTGTGGCATTTAAATGATGCTCACATAGTATTGAGGTGTTCAAAGTGCAGAAAGAATATGTCTTCCACTCCAATACACCACCATCACCAGCCTGAATGATTGATACAAGACAGAGTGGATCCATGATTTAAAGTTGTTTATGCCAAATTCTGACCCTGCCATCTGAATGTTGCAGCAAAAATTGTGCATTCATTTCTAACACTGGGATACCTGTAGGGTATATCTGGTTGCAAATGTAATTGTACTGGTTCTGTAATCTGGTCCTGTAATCAAAAACAAATATCATGAATGTCTGCACATGTGCACAATTCAATTTTTGTTTTCAAAGTAAAGTGAATTTCTTTTTATCTTTTTTGACTTCTTTTAAATCATTTGGTTTTGACTAAGGAGATAAGTGAGGGAGATCAATTATTTTTAAAAACTGATACATTGTCATAGTATAAAAATATGTCTAAAACTACAAATACAAAATACATTATTACTATAGCTTAGTAATACATGATGAACATAGATTCATGTTTTTCAATAGCATTGAAAAGCATAATCCAAACTTTCAGCACCAAAATTATACAACATCTTCTCTGTGTACTGTTCACAATACATATGGAGTAGAACATAGATCTTCATCCACATGACACCCACTCAACCTTTTCTTTGTCAGAAATCTCAAGATAATATGTAATCCTCTTCCTCACAGTGATTCACTGAGTTTCCATATGGACCCTGACACAGTAAACAGAGTTTATGTACATCAATTAAATGAATGAAAGCATGTTTGAGCATGATTTGAATAAATACATATATTATATTTTAAGGAAAACTCATAGGAATTGCCATTTCTGTCTACATCTTGTGTACAACTCATCATTGCTTCGGGTGTTAATAATATCATTATTATTCAGGTGTCCTTACTCGTACATAAGGCATAGTAAATATGTTGTATTCCCACCTCTGTTTTCTTTGTTTATGAACATATAAGTATTAAAGTGGTGTTTTTGTTTGGTATTTGTACAAAGAGAAACAATGACTATGATTCTTTAATTTAAAGGTATTTGCATTTATATATTGTATGTTGTGTAACTTGTACAGTTTTGTCAAAACTCAACTTTGCAAAGCAACACAAAAATTGTCAGTTTTCTACCTTGTTCAAAAATGTCAAGTGGCCATATTAAAATATTATTAAGGTAGATCATTCTGGTAGTGTTGTAAGTGCATTTGTGTAAATTTTAAATCTATATTACTAGTATGTTTTACCTTAATTTAGGATACAAAAGCACTACATATATGGTGATTGTATCATATTCTAGCATTGTGTACACGTGGACAAAATGAGAAGTCTTGAGATCCCAGATCATTTTTAAAGTCTCTGCATTAAGAAACGGTCCCAGGCATCTGGCTCCAGGTGCCCTCAATCAATCAGCGGTTCTCCCCTTTATACCACCCTTTTGTGTCAAACTGGAAAATATGAGCCATTAAAGCTGACAGGGTCAGATTTCCTCAGCTCAAACAAATCTGTTCTATATCCACTATGTGGACAGAGAGAAGAATTGCAATTCTCCATCCATGCTGTCGAATTGTGCGTGTGTACATTATATAGATTCACAAGTGCTATATTCAGAATCAACATGCATTGTTTGGGTGAAATAGTAAAGTCTTGTTACTATTGAGAAATATAGGGAAAATTAAATGAACAACACTAAAACTGCAATATATATGAAAGGCGGCACAGGGGCCAAGAAAATATGGTAGCGTGAGGCTAGGCTAATGCTAAGCCTAATAGTGCTAGCGCACGGAGATACCAGGAACATGGCAAGATGATCTGGTGACTCCTTGTTTTCTGCATCTTAAGTAGAGATGTAATCAGTCCAGACGATCAGGAACACCGGAGGAGCCGCCTAATGCGGAGTCTTGAGCCAATAGATCCCTGCGGGAGAAAACACAACAACGCGCGCACGCTGCACTCAGAAAAAAACAAAACAAAACCAGACGTGAGGTAAGGGATTGAGTGAAAAGCGCGAACTGGCGATCAATGGGGCTTGTCAGGGTTGGCCCTGTGACTTGTCACGAATAGCTGATCTAGAGACCCAGGAGCACTCCTCAGGACCATAACCCTCCCAGTTGAGAAGATACTGAAGGCCACAGCACCGGTACCAGACATTCAACATTCTCGGGGGATTCCTCGGGAGAAAACTGGTGAGAGAGAGCATCGGGTTTTACATTACGAGAACCAGGTCTATAGGTTAAGGTAAAATCAAACCTTGAGAAGAAGAGGGCCCAACGGGCCTGGTGAGACTTGAGCCTCTTGGCCTTCCGTACATAGGCCAGTTTGTTATGGTTGGTCCATACAATGAACGGCTGCTCCGAGGTACTGCTTGGGAACTCGGGAAGGGTCAAGGAGATCTTCGGTCCGAGAAGTGCGATTGCTGGAGTCTGATGCTGGTGTGGCAGAATGTAGACAGCCCTCATGGCTGGTCTCGCTCCACCCAGAGATCCTGCCCCATCTCCAATCAATAATGGGGTTATGTAGGACAAGCCAGGGGTGCCTAAGCACCAGCAGGGTTGATGGAGAGCTGATGACAGAGAAGGATATCTCCTCACAGTGGTTACCTGAGACAGTCAGGGAGACAGGAAAGGTGCGGTGGGTGATGGTCACGAGCAACCTACCATTGACAGGTTCCGGGAGGCTTCCAGAGTGTCCAATTTGATGCCAAGCTGGGAGGCTAATCCTTACTCCAGAAGGTGAGTGTATGAAGGCCTCCACAGGGAAGGAGACCTCAGGGACGCGTAGAACCACAGGGACAGACAGGAAGGAGTTCCTCGTAGTAGATGGATCAGGTTCACACTGAGCACATGGATGCAGAGGCCATTCTCCTTGTGCCTAGAGCGTTCCGCCGAGGAAAGCCTGGTGCCTTCCAGCTGCATGGGGTCAGGTGCCTCAGGGTAACTGGTCTCTGCCTCTAGGGGTCTGTTCCGGAGGAAGGGGAGGCGAATCGCCAGATCCACCATAGTCTGCAGATCTGTGGGCTCATCACAGACCAACCCCTTCTGAAATGCCTCGCGGAGAGCAGGATCGTTCTATCCAGAGTCAGCAGCCAGCGACCAGAACTCAACAGAGTAGTCGGCCATGGAACATGAGCCCTGGTGCAGGCTGCCGAGACGGCTCCACGCCGCTTCCCCATGGTTAGGGTGATCAAAAACCGAGTCTGAACGGACCTGGGACATGGTGGCCTCAGCCCATACCAAGGCCACCATGTCAATGATATATACGACCTTCCTGACATCAGTGGAAAAGGCCACAGGCAACTGCTCAAATACCAGCCCATGGCACTTGGAGAAGCAAGAACCCATGGCACTTGGAAAAGGGCTCAGGGTGAGTCAAGGTAGTTCCAGCGCCGGGATGCTGAGATGAGAGCAGGGGTCTGGGAGGGCTCAGAGAGGGTGCGGGGATCCCTTGGGCACCAGAAGCAGAAGGTGTTTTGCTCGTGGAAAGCACTTGGTTGCTAGAAGCGCAGGGAGTCTGGCTCACGGCACTGGGCAGTACATTGGAGGTCTGAGAAGTATGCACAAGGAAGCTCATTAATTTTGCGAGTTAAGTTGGAAACCTGAGAACTAAGCAGCCTGTTAGAATCAGAAAAAGTCTGAAGTATTTTATCATGCTGAGACAACCAATTTTCTTGTCTGATTAAGATCTCGCTGAGCAGCAGTAGGCTGTGAATCCGCGGGTTTCATAATTGCGGACAGATCATTCTATTAGGATTTGTAAGAAAATCCTACAATAAATTACCATGGAGGGGAACCCAAAAGGCAGATACACAGCCAAACCCGGACTAATATAAAACAGAAGGCTTTATTAACAACGATAAACAGAAAACTAGATCTCAGAAATGTAAACAGAAAACCGTAGTAAATGCACTGGCAAGTCCATGGAACCAGCGCAACGGAATACGACGACCAGCAAGAGTGCAGCAGCGGCGATGCGTGCCTCCAGGGGAGGGAGTCCGTCCTCGGGGAGACAGTGGTACCACAGCCGGGGAGTGAAGCAGGAAGCAGACCTAGAGTCAAGGCAGGGAACCGTGGGGAGTGGAAACCGGCAAGGGTAATCAGGAATGCACAGGACAACCGGGAACTGAAACGAGGAAACAAGGTGTAAAAGACTATAAAAAGCAAAGAAAATAAGGTAGTGCGAAGCTAGGCTAATGCTAAGGCTAATAGCACTAGCGCACGGAGATACCAGAAACGTGGCAAGACAATCTGGCGACTCCTAGTTGTCTGCGTCAGTCTTAAGTAGAGATGTAATCAGTCCAGACAATCAGAAACACCTGAGTAGTCTTGAGCCAATAGATCCCTGCGGGAGAGAACACAATAACGCGCGCACACCGCACTCGCAAAAACCAAAACAAAACCATCCGTGAGGTAAGGGACCAAGTGGAAAGGGCATACCAAAAATAAAAGCGAACGCAGCAGGGCGAACCCTGACAAGTATATAATTAGAATCATATATCCTGGTTGTCCACCGAAACTAACAAGGTTTAGCTTTCCCAAACAATTCATAAGAAACTAAGTTGTACATAGATTAATTTGGTATATGTTTATGTCACAAAAAGATACTATTAGAACAGGTCCATTAACACTAGCACATGTTACTTTTAGTGGGGTGTTGGTAGTGGGTTTGCAAGATATACAGGTTTTTCATAGAGGCTGTATTACCTGATAACATTATTCAGATCCGAGTTGTACTCAGAGTAAAATGTATGAGACAAATACTAATTAGCTGATGGCACTCTGAGCTCAAGCACAAAAAGAACTTATTTTAAGGCCTTACATATCAAAGCAAACAAGCAGTCAATGAACTACTGGAAGAAAACAAATAAGGACTAAAAGGTCACTTGGAAAATGTGTTTTGTCAGAAAATATTGCTAATTATGAATACAACTTAGTGACAAAACATACATTTGTCAACATAATGGATTCTATTTTTGACAGCTTGGTCTATTCATGTACATCAATTAGGCAAATTCTAATCATCTAGATATTTATCTCACATGAAGCAGGAAACATACCTAAGGTTGGTCCGTTTTATTTCATACTGTTGATGGGCCTATACTAAATGCAAATTAAGTGAGGGCATGCTAATTTTGAATAGAGACACAAAAGCTCAACACGTAGTGCCAGTAATATCAGTTGCACAGTAATCCACAATCTGGTGCTCAAAATAATTATATTTTATAAACTGGTATACTAAATATGATACTCTATAATTTCATATAACATTATACAATTGTGCAATCACAATGTTAGGTGCTATATAGTTCATTACATTGTTATACAAATAATACTGTGCACACTAATGATGTGTTCCTAAATGGTGTTCCTAAACACCAGGGTATTAACTGAAAGATTTTCAACATTCTGTCTGTTTTCATGGATCAAATAAATATTCCTTCTCCTACATCTCTTACACCACTTGTCCAGAGTGCATACATATTAAATACATAACAGGTTGTCACACATTTGCCACACCACACATCCTTTCCAGAGAAGGACACACATGTCACATTGTCCTGTCTCTTGTTATCAAAACTAGACTACTGCAGCTCTCTTCTGGCTGGTCTTACCATGTGTACAATCAGACCCCTGCAACTGGTTCAGAATCTGGTTTTCAATCAACCAAAGTTTTCTCCTGTCACCCCACTGTTCTCTTCACTGGCTCCCTGAAACTGCTCACATGAGATTCAAAACCCAGCTGCTTGCCTACAAAACCCAACAGCCAAAAACGGACCAGCGCCCTTCTTACTTAATCACTGGACTAGGGGAAACCTACTTTGCAAACCTCCCATTGTGTATTAGTAGAGTCCATGCCAAGCTAAATCACCCTGGGCATTAACTAGCAGGTTTATACTTGAGCTTGAGTAGTGTGTGCAGTCAATAATACATTGAAACTATTACCACTATCACCATTTATATACAGCAGTTCTGTGTTCCCCAGGCTTATTTTGAATGACTGAGGTTTTTTCAGCTGTCAGAATGGTAAACTATTCATTTCTGCTATCATTTTATGCAATTAAATATAGTATTGAATTAGCAACGCAACAAACAATAATGTTCCTCTGTAATACTTCATGGATTGGTTTGAGGTTTTGGTGCGCAGTTGTTATTCTTGCATTTCTGCAAAATATTGAATTATTGTCATATCTGTTCCACAAAACATTGTCCCAGAACTGTTGTGCAACATCCAGGTAATCTTCTGCAAACTTAAGACATTCAGCAACGTTCTTCAATAGCTGTAGTTGTTTCTGTGGTGTCCTTCTTTTATCACCATTTTCTAAGTGGCTCCCCACCTAGTTCTTCATTGGACATTGTACTCTTGGTGATCATTTCAAATGGTCTTCAGGTTGGAAACTAGGGAGGGTAGCAACAGCACTGAATATACTCCATTTATAGAAATGTTCTTGGGTTATGGGCTATAAACATCCAAATCTGTAGAAATGTTGAAATAGTTTTCCAGTTCAAACTTGCCTACAATCTACAATCTTCTGAAATTTGTTTTGATGAAGGCATTTTTCTTCATTACTTGAGAACTGAAAGCTTCAGGCTGTGTTTTCAATAGCATGCTATTTGTACTAAACACTTGTGAAAAGCAAAATGCGGCATGTACTGTGCAAAAGCGTGAACTCACAGTTAATACAATTAACATAGTTGCACATTTCTAATGCCCAAGCTGTCAATTAATCATAGAATAAAACCTGAAGGGAGTATTTTCAGAAGCTTTGTCTGTCATCTTGAATTGAATACCTATGCCTGTTTGAAATCATAGTGATGTTTTAGATGGTTTAATCTTACATGAGGGTTAGCAGAGTTATAATATTTGTAAACATTAATGATAGTTTTACTTGGGATCAACTGTCAAAGGAAATGGGGAGTGTGGAAAGGAGGTAAAGAAGAGAGTACAGGCAGGATGGAGTGGGTGGAGAAGAGTGTCAGGAGTGCTGTGTGACAAAAGGGTCGCAGCAAAAGTGAAAGGAAAGATTTATAAGGGAGTAGTGAGACCAGCCTTTGTTGTTATGGGTTAGAGACAGTGGCACTGACAAAGAGACAGGAAGCACCGCCCCCGACCGCACGACCCCGCCACCCCCCCACCCCCCCCGGTGGCAGAACTTAAGATGTTGTGGTTCTCTTTAGGAGTGTCTAGGGTGGACAGGATTAGGAATGAGATCATCAGAGGGACAGCACAGGTTGGAAAATTGGGAGACAAAATTCGAGAGGGAAGTTTGAGATGGTTTGGACATGTGCAGAGGAGGGATAGTGGATATATTGGTAGGAGGATGTTGGCGATGGAGCTGCCAGGCAAGAGACGGAGAGGAAGACCAAAGAGGAGTTATTTGGTTGTGGTAAATGAAGATAGCAGGGAGTTGGGGTGAGAGTAGAGGATGTGGAGGACAGGGTGAGGTGGAAACGTTTAACTCGCTGTGGTGACCCCTGATAAAGGGAGAAGTCGAAAGAAGAAGAAGAATTGATGATAGTTTTTGTTCAGTTATTTCCTGTAAAACAGTAAATTAATAAATGTTGGCACATTTATTCCTGACCGTGCAGCTCTGTGAGAAGTTTTTGTACAAACATAAAATTTGTATTGGTATATAAGCATGTGGTTTTCCTATTCACAGTGGGTTAAAAGCTGGCATTTTTTAAGTAATGTTCTAAATTAATTTTTTTTATTTATGGTCTAAAAAACACACCCACAGCAAGTCAAGCTCTTGAGGTCCTTTAATTGTTTCACTGTGTCATAAGATGACTTCATCAGGCTGAGTCCTTTCCAATTTCCTCTTAATCTGTAACAGAGCCCACTGCAGCAGTGCAGGTCATGCTTGAGCTCTCAGCGTGGTACCACTGCTTACCTAATTAGATCCATAAAAAATACAGGCTTTTCTTTACCAGGATTGTGTTTTGTGGTCTAGTCTAATAGAGGAGTTTGTAAAACCATACAACTGTTTATGGGAATTATCTCGATCTGTTTGTTTAAAACCAAATCACCATAGGAAGAAAAGATTCCATTGATGTAATTGGGACACATCATTAGCATTATGAAATTTTGTATACCCCTCTGATACAGTATGAATCTAATATCCTAGATATATAGTTTTAGATTCAGAATTTTCTGTTTTTATGGGGAAGGGATTTATTACAGTGATGCAAAAAAGTATTTAGTCAGCCACTGATTAGCATGACTGCTCTTGATTAGCTCTTCCAGCTTGACAATGATCCCAAACACATGCTCGGGCATTGAAGGAGTGGCTCCATAAAAAGCAACTCAAGGTCCTGGAGTGGCCTAGCCAGTCTCCAGACCTCAACCCCATAGAAAATGTGTGGAGGGAGTTGGAAGTCCATGTTGTCCCAAAACATCACTGATCTAGAAGAGATCTGCATGGAGGAATGGGCCAAAATACCAGCTACAGTGTGTGCAAACCTGGTGAAGACTTACAGGAAACGTTTGACCTCTGTCATTGCTAACAAAGGTATTAAAAGTATTAAGTTGAACCAAATTTATTGACCAAATATTTATTTTCCACCATGATTTACAATTAAATTCTTTAATAATCCTACAATGTGATTTCCTGGATTTTTTGTTTCCGTATTTTGTCTCTCATAGTTGAAGTGTACCTATGATGAAAATTGCAGACCTCTCTCATCTTTCTAAGTAGAACTTGCACAATCAGTGGCTGACTAAATACTTTTTTGCCCCACTGTATATACACTGCTCAAAAAAATAAAGGGAACACTTAAACAACACAACATAACTCCAAGTAAATCAAACTTCTGTGAAATCAAACTGTCCACTTAGAAAGCAACACTGATTGACAATCAATTTCACATGCTGTTGTGCAAATGGAATAGACAACAGGTGGAAATTATTGGCAATTAGCAAGACACACTCAATAAAGGAGTGGTTCTGCAGGGGACCACAGACCACTTCTCAGTACCTATGCTTTCTGGCTGATGTTTGGTCACTTTTGAATGTTGATGGAGCTTTCACACTCGTGGTAGCATGAGACGGACTCTACAATCCACACAAGTGGCTCAGGTAGTGCAGCTCATCCATGGTGGCACATCAATGCAAGCTGTGGCCAGAAGGTTTGCTGTGTCTGTCAGCGCAGTGTCCAGCGGCTGGAGGCGTTACCAGGAGACAGGCCAGTACACCAGGAGACGTAGAGGAGGCCGTAGGAGGGCAACAACCCAGCAGCAGGACCGCTACCTGTGCCTTTGTGCAAGGAGGAACAGGAGGAGCACTGTCCGAGCCCTGCAAAATGACCTCCAGCAGGCCACAAATGTGCATGTGTCTGCACAGACGGCTAGAAATCGACTCCATGAGGATCGTATGAGGGCCCGATGTCCACAGATGGGGGTTGTGCTCACAGCCCAACACCATGCAGGATGCTTGGCTTTGCTTGCCAGAGAACACCAGGATTGGCAAATTCGCCACTGGTGCCCTGTGCTCTTCACAGATGAAAGCAGGTTCACACTGAGCACATGGGACAAACATGACAGAGTCTGAAGACGCCGTGGAGAGCGATCTGCTGCCTGCAACATCCTTCAGCATGACCGGTTTGGCAGTGGGTCAGTAATGGTGTGGGGTGGCATTTCTTTGGAGGGCTGCACAGCCCTCCATGTGCTCGCCAGGGGTAGCCTGACTGCCATTAGGTACCGAGATAGGATCCTCAGACCCCTTGTGCGGTTGGCCCTGGGTTCCTCCTAATGCAGGACAGTGCTATACCTCATGTGACTGGAGCATGTCAGCAGTTCCTGCAAGATGAAGGCATTGAAGCTATGGACTGGCCTGCCCATTCCCCAGACCTGAATCCGATTGAGCACATCTGGGACATCATGTCTCGCTCCATCCACCAACGTCACGTTGAACCACAGACTGTCCAGGAGTTGGCGGTGCTTTAGTCCAGGTCTGGGGAGGGAGAGCCCTTCAGGAGGACCAACTCATAAGGAGCAGGCCCAGGCGTTGTTTAGGGAGGATTTCAATTACAGGCACGTGGCGACCACACACAATACTGAGCCTCATTTGATAGTTTTAAGGACATGACACCAAAGTTGGATCAGCTGTAAGTGTTTTTCCACTTTATTTTTGTGTGTGACTCCAAATCCAGGCCTCCATTGGTTAATAAATTTGATTTCCATTGATGATTTTTGTGTGATTTTGTTGTCAGCACATTCAACTTTGTACAGAACAAAGTATTCAATGAGAATATTTAATTCATTCAGATCTAGGATGTGTTATTGGAGTGTTCCCTTTATTTTTTTGAGAAGTGTATTTTTTTTTCAGATTTACCCAGGGCCAATTCCCACCCAGTAGTTGAGTATTCCTGAATACTTTGTTCAATGAGAATATTTAATTCATTCAGATCTAGGATGTGTTATTTGAGCTACCAATCTGGGGGAATGTGAACTAAGCCTGTTTCGCCCTAGACAGGTGAGGCCACTGCGTCTTTTTGAATTGTCACTCATGCGTTATAATACAGCAGCTGAATGCACCAAGGGTTGAGCTAACTGCCCCCATTCTGTATAGGAAAGATCACAGATGCAAATGTCAAGCCAATAGTCAGCCAACAGCTGTTTTATATGAAACTGACCCTAAGGGAGCTGTACAGCATATCCAACACAACCAACACAAATTAATTCAGTCATTCATTCACTATACCTCCTTCCATGGCCAGGGTCAGGAGTCAATTCTGGACAGGGTAATAGTCCATCACAGGGCACATGTGCGCACACACACCCACCCACACACACACACACACGCACACATTCCAGCCTTTTCTGCGCTATACACTTTGACACAAACTGCTACAGATTTTGGAGTTTTCTGAGTTTTCAATGAACCCCACAGAACCCTTCTTATATAGCCAACAATCAGCTTCATCCTGTGAATTTGATCTTCTCACAGCTAATTCGGTGTCATTTGAAGTGTGTTATTACACTGAATTGCATTGGACCATCGGCTGCAGGTTATCTTCGGCTAAACCATATCTTCAGTCGGCACCCCACAACACCACTCGAAGCTAGAGTTACTGTACATGTATTCCGGGAGCCAGAGTGTCGGACATTGTAACGAGTCTTTGTGAACTGGAGAGCCGTAGATTCTCTAGGATAGCTGTTCATGTAGGGGTTAATGATATACGCTTTTGCCAGTCAGAGGCAAAGGCTAATTTTGTAGAGGTGGTTAGAGTTGCGAAGGCGATGTTTGACGCAGTAGTGTGCTCTGGCCCCATCCCAATGCGTTATCACATCAAGCGCACTATCACATCTGCTACTCCAGCTGCGTTTATTAAAAAGACTTGAAATTTAATGCACCTACAGAGGACCCTAATCATCTTGAGTGTGTAAATGACCAATTAGAATGTGTGTTTCGCTCAACCCTAG
Source organism: Ancistrus triradiatus (assembly GCA_025084515.1). Classification (NCBI taxonomy): domain Eukaryota; kingdom Metazoa; phylum Chordata; class Actinopteri; order Siluriformes; family Loricariidae; genus Ancistrus; species Ancistrus triradiatus. The sequence goes on along the minus strand of JAJAGP010000336.1, from coordinate 377,192 downwards.
ATATGATTGCTCCTGCTAGGATCAAACGCATTAGGGAAAAAAGGATAGCACCATGGTATAATGACAACACCCGTACCTTAAAGCAAACAATGCGTCGCCTAAAGCGCAAGTGGCAACATAGTAAATTGGAGGTATTTAAGATTGCTTGGAGGGATAGCATGGCAGAGTATAAGCATGCCCTCAATGAAGCTAAATATTTTTCCTCAATCATAGAGAAAAATAAGAATAATCTAAGATTTCTCTTAAATACAGTTATTAATAGAAACTCCAAATTAACAGAAAACCCTACAGAAAGTGATTCTCACATTCTGTGTAATTTTAACAGTAATGATTTCATGACTTTTCTTGCAGCACTAGTGTAGACGTCTGTTTAATTCGCTGTAAATCAAGACTAGAATCTTTTACCCCATTAATTAATACTGAACTATCTGCACTGATCAGCTCGTCTAAGTCATCAACGTGTTCATTAGATACAATTCCTTTACTCAAAGAAGTGATATCTAGTATTATAGAGCCACTGTTAGTTAGTTATTTCAAATTTACCCGTACCTTTGGTTATTTGCCCAAATCCTTTAAGTGTGTTGTTATCAAACCACTAATTAAAAAAGCCACTCTTGACCCTTGTGTGATATCTAATTATAGACTAATTCCAAATCTACTATTTCTCTCCAAAATCTTAGAAAAAACTGTCTATCAGCAGCTCTGCAGTTACCTCCAAAGGAATGGTATTTATGAAACATTTCAGTCTGACTTCAGGCCCCATCATAGTACTGAAACAGCATTAATTAGAGTACTAAATGATTTATTAATGTCCTCAGATAATTGATGTGTTTCTTTTCTTGTTCTGTTAGATTCAAGTGCAGCATTTGACACTACAGATCACAATGTTTTACTAAACAGACTAGAAAATACTGTCGGTATTAAGGGATTGGCACTTTCTTGGTTTAAATCCTAATTCACTGACCGGTACCAGTTTGTTCATGTAAATAATCTACGCTCCAAGCTCTCAAAAGTGAAGTATGGTGTGCCTCAGGGGCCAGTGCTTGGCCCACTTTTATTCTCTCTGTACATGCTGCCACTAGGCTCAGTTATTTGTAAACATGGCATTAGTTTCCACTGCTATGCAGATGATACACAGCTGTACATATCAGCCAAACCTAATGACAGCCTTACAATCAACAAAATTGAGAATTGTGTAAAGGAAATAAAAGATTGGATGTCATTTAATTTTCTCTTACTTAACTCAGATAATACTGAGGTTCTATTAGTGGGACCCAAGGCTGTGAGAGACAGGTTGGCTACATCTATCCTAAATCTAGATGGCTGTTCAGTCTTGCCCAGTCTATCTGTAAAAAACTTATAGCATCATATTTGATTCAGATCTCTCTTTTGATGCGCACATTAGCAGCATCACTCGAATTGCTTTTTTTCAATTACGTAACATCGCTAAACTTAGAAATATCCTCTCTTTTACTGATGCAAAGAAACTGGTTAATGCATTTATAACCTCAAGGTTGGATTACTGTAACACTTTATTTACTGGATGCTCTAGTAAATCTATAATTAAACTTCAATTAGTTCAGAATCCTGTTCTATCATCACTACACTGGTTACCAGTTAAATTCCGCATTGATTACAAAATACTTCTTATAACTTAGAAAGCTCTACATGGCCTGGCCCCATATTATCTGAGTGAACTCTTAGTGTCTTACAATTCAGTACGTCTACTTCGTTCGCAGGGTGCAGGACTTCTTTTAGTTCCTAGAATTAAAAAAGTCACAGCCGGGGGAAAGGCTTTCTCATATATGGTCCCCCAAGTATGGAATAAACTTCCCACTTTAGTTTGAGGCTTTTGACTAGATTTAGACTGGGATGCATGGCTTGGGTCACTGAGTCATGTCTGACTTGCCTGCAATGGCATGCCTTGTCCTTTAGCTGGGTGTGTCAGGTGGGCGGTCTGGCTGAACTGGGCTTTGTTCCTCTTTATCTTGACTCGTGCATCCTTGCCTTAGACTAATGGCAGAGCTGGGGGTTCATAGTCAAAGAGTCTTATGGTGATCAGAGACGTTGGGTTGCTGTCTTCTGCTTCCAGTGGGGTTGCCGATTTGTCATGTGATCCCTCTGTTAATAAACACTGTGCTCTTAATCAATAACTAATTACATTTTCTGTTTTCTCTCCGAGCTGACTTCTGGTGCCAGTTCCTGCCCCACACATGATGTTCATCCACTTCAGCTTTCTTCAAGCTGTTTCCATCATCAGCTCCAGCCCCACCATACCCGGGCCACACCAGAGGGCAGTAACTCTCTCCTTTCTTCGGTTGGCTGGGGATTTTATTTGAACTATTACTCCATGACTTATTAGTTTAGATAAATTAGTTTCATTTTTACATTGATCATCTATGTCGCCCAAGGAGGTTGGGTCCCTTTTTGAGTGTTGGTCCTATAAAAGGTTTTTTCCTCATAACACTTACTGAGTTTTTCCTTGCCACTGTCGCCCTAGGCTTGCTCAATTTGGGATTGGACATAGTTATTAGGAGATAATCTAAACTTGTAAAGTTGCTTTGAGACAATGCTCCATTGTAAAAAGCGCTATATAAATAAATCTGACTTGACTTGACTTGACTATTATACTTATTTAACAAACATTTTGAGAAATCTGATACACTAAATATCCATACAACCTATCGACTAGCATTACTGACTATCAAAATGTATTTTTGCCTTTATAATTAAAATTATTCAGCTGATACTACCTTACCCTGATAACAAATGAGTGATGTCACAGTTATGGGCCTCACTTACCTTTTCCCTCAGCCCACATTCTACTGTGGAATGGTGGTAATGACTTCAACCAAATCTCTCTGCCAGTACACAGCCAGAAATGGGACTCATCTGACCAGCACATCCCATTCTGAAATTTTTCATTTTCAGGAAGATGGTTGATGATGCTACTATTTATATACAGATAATACACAACAATGATTCTAATACATACTGTTCAAGGTATGTGACTAATACATACTGTTCAAGGTTGCCCAGAAAAAGCAAGTACTGCTATTTACTGCTTTTGTTGATTAAGAACAGAGATAAAAAATTACCAGTTATGTAGAAAGTGATATTGTAGCCACAGTGACAACCAAGGTTTAAAAAAAAGGTGTTGGAACAGTTTCTAAATCTTAACAATATTATGCAAAAGCTGCTAATATTAGCACTTATTAGCAAAAGTGAGCTAATATTTATGCTCTTACTGTTGGAAATAAGTTTGTTGTTTGTCTCGTTGAAAGAAACTAGTTGATGATCTTGAGATGATCTTGAAACGAATCCACAATGGCTGATTAATCACTTGCTCTCTGATATCAGGGAGAATCGTAAGATCTATGCAGTATTAACATACTACAGAAATCAGCAGCCTAGAATTTGGAATGTCTGACATCCCAAAAACTGGTTTGGGAAGCAATGGCTATTACAGTAATTACAGTAATTAATCAAATTATGTGGTTTCAACTTTGCGTGATTGCCAAATGCACAAAAATACAGAAATTATATAATTTAAATTAAGTGCCAAATCCCCTCCATTTCCCAAGTGTCATTAATGTCTTGCAACATCTCATTCCTTGACGTTCTATGCTACTACACAATGAGTACTACAATCATTCATAATAGCCAATTAAATGTTTAGATGCTTTTGCCATTTAAACAAAGAAGTAAAACTTAAATCTTTTATTTACATATGCACTGTATTTATACCTTCGATTAATTCAGTACTATGTAGAAGCTCTTTGGCAGCAGTTATAGCTATGAGTTGGGTAAGTCTCTCCTATTTTTGACACCAGGATTTGGGTAGTTTTTCCCATGTCCTGCATATCCTTTGTCCACAACTGTAGCATTGGAATTAAGCCTCGGCTCCTCAGAATAGTCAGAGACTTGTCCTGAAGCCACGCCAGCATTGTCTTGGCTGTGTGCTTCAGGTCATTGTTGTGCTGAAAGATGAACCGTCTCGCCAGTCTCAGGTCACATGCACTCTGGAGCATATTATATTTAAGGACAACTTGTGTTTGGCTGCATTTATGCTTCCTTCAATTCTGACCAGTCTCCCTGGTCCTCCCTACACAGCATGATGCTGCCACTACCATGCTTAACCACAGTAATGGTATTAGCCAGAAGATGAGCAGGACCTGGTGTTCACCAGATATAGCACTTAGAGTTTTGCTCAAAGACTTCAATTTTCATCTCAACAGGCCAGCACTTTAAATGCTGTTTGGCATTTTACTCAAGGCTTCCATCTAGCTGCTCTAACATAAAGGATTCTGATTCTACAAAGGACTTCTGAATCCCTGTTAAAGTGACTGGTGGGTTCTTGGTCACCTCCCTGACCGTGGCCTTTTTTGCCCATTTATTCAGTCTGTGGTTCCAAAATTCTCCCATTTCACAGTTTAAGGACACTGCAAAATGTATGCATTAAAAACAGTGTCCTGCAGAGGTCTAGATGGAGTGTAAATTAATTGGCAAAAATGCAATTTTATCCAATTAAAATTAAATCTAAACACAAAAAAGTGATCAAAAAGAGGTTTGAATATTTTGTAAATCCAATCTATGTTTATAATGAAGTATTATATTGTTAAACTTTCACTAATACTCTAAAAAAAAAAATTTCCAGTTATAAATATTTCCTGGCTCCTAGTTTAATCATCTACCATGGGCATTTTATACACAGTTACCTCTATAAAATTATACTTGTTCCTGGCACTGCCCCAGTCAGTAGTTAGATACACTGGTGTATTATTCCATTTATAGGTGTTGTATAAAGTTTGTTTGTTTGTTGATTTATTTTAACATCGCTATCAGCATCAGTGGCCATTTAAGCAACACACACACACACACACACACGGTTACATCAAGACTAGTCATATATATATATATATATATACACATATAAAATCAGGCCAATGCCTGTGTAATCAATTAACGTAACACGCATGTCTTTGGACTGTGGGAGGAAACCGGAGTAAACCCAGAGGACATGTAGACTCCACCCTGGGATTGAATCCAGGACCTCCTTGCTGTGAGGCAGCGGTGCTGTCCACCGAGCCACCGTGTTGTATAAAAGACATCTCACAACTATAACACACTAATATTAAGCCCATTATTCTGTACAAAACATCCTCAAGTCTGGGATGTTTTTAGGTTTCTACACATGAACCTCTTTCACAACAATTAAGATCAGGACTTAACTTTGACTTGGCCATTCCAAAACATTAACTTTAGTCTTCTTTTACCTTTTTTGTAACCATTTTTTGTACCAACTTCTATGCTTAAGGTCATTGTCTTGCTGCATGACCAGCTTCTTCTTGAGATTCAGTTCCTGCCATTCAGAGAGTCAGATGTCCTGACATTTTCCTTTAGAATTTGCTGCCATTATTCATTGTTCCATCCCTGGTGGCACGTTGTCCTGGCTCAGATGCAGCATAATAGGCAAAAACCAGGATACTACCACCACCATGTTTCACAGATGGGATAAGGTTCTTATGGTGGAATACAGTGTTTTTCTTTCTCCAGACATAACACTTCTCATTTTAACCAACAACTGTCTCATCCATCTACAAAATGTTTACCAGTAGCTTTTGGGATGCCCATGTTGTTCAGTGTTGTCTTGATGGTGCACTCATGAACATTAACATTAGACAATTTGAAAGTGGCCTTTAGTGGACTTTAGTTAGCACAGAGACAGCCCTGGTCAGAATTACCAATGATCTGCTGATGGCTGCTGACCAGGGCTCCTCGTCAATCCTTATACTCCTGGATCTCTCCGCCGCCTTTGATACTGTCGACCATAGCATTCTGCTGCATCGACTGCACACCGTGGTTGGTCTCTCTGGGACCATCCTCAAATGGTTCCAGTCATACCTCACTGACAGAACTGAGTTTGTGGCCCTGGGGGAGGCGAGGTCATCCCCCCACACTGTCACCTGTGGGGTCCCTCAGGGGTCAGTGCTTAGACCAGTACTGTTTACTGTCTACATGCTCCCCCTAGGCCACATTATCAGGAAACATGGGTTATCATTTCACTTCTATGCAGACGACATTCAGCTGTATTTAAAAACAGACCCTGTTTCCACCCCAGTCACTCCACCAGCTCTTACTGCATGCCTGGAGGAGATTAAGGCATGGATGTCAAATAACTTTCTTCAGTTAAACAATGGCAAAACAGAAGCCATCCTCATAGGTACCCCACATCAGACCCAGTCAGTTCTCTTCAGTAATATCACTGTCTCTGGCTACAGCATTCCCCTCTCTTCCTCTGTCACAAATCTAGGTGTCAAACTTGACCCACACTTATCATTTGACTATCACATTCGTCACCTTTCCAAAATTTCCTTTCTTCATCTCAAAAACATAGCAAAACTACGCCCCTTTCTCTCCCAGCTCGACGCTGAAAAAACTGGTCCATACCTTTGTCTTCCTCCAGGCTGGACTATTGTAATGCCCTCCTTGTCGGTATCCCTGGCAGGAGCCTACAGAAGCTTCAGCAGATCCAGAACTGTGGCTGCCAGGATCCTAACGAGGAGGCGCAAATAAAAAAAATACGACCACATTCACACCTGTTTTACAAACTCTACACTGGTTACCCATCCAATACAGAATCCCTTACAAACTCTGGCCTTCTCACACACCAATGTCTCCATGGAAATGCCCCGCCCCTATCCTCAAAGAGCTCCTTATCCCGAAAAAATACCTCAAGACATATTCGTTCAACATACACCCATTGCCTTTCAGCAGCAGCCTCGGAAACCAAACTCTGTACTATGGGGAGACAGGGCTTTTCAAGCTGTTGCCCCACGTCTGTGGGAATGCCCTCCCAGACTCCCTGAGGGCACCACAGAGTGTGGAGTCCTTTAAAAAACAACTGAAAACTTTTTTATTCAAAAAGGCGTATTAGGACATTTTTATATATCTCTATGTTGTGTGTGTTTTTTTGTTGTTTTTATTTACTTGCTTCTAAATGTTTGCCTCTGATTTTATTGTTTTTTTTATGCTGTAGCACTTTGAGATTTCTTTTAAATGTAAAGTGCATTACAAATAAAATGTATTATTATTATTATTATTAGTTGATTAAAAATTACTTGAGTTCCCTTGTAACCTCACAGACTATAATACACCTTGCTTTTGGAGTGATCTTTGCTTCCTAAAGCAGAGTAGGGATATAGATGTATTTGGGGCACAGAAACAACATAATACAGATCTTAGTCACTGAGGCTATGACTAGGAACAGTAAACATACACATACTGTATATGCAACATAGCACAGATTTGGGACCCATGAATCTGTTTGTTCCAACAAACCAAATAAAATGGGACTGGAAAGGTTGAACCAATATCTAATAACTTCTCACATGGATGGATTGTTCATGGATTTGAGTTATGTGCATGATCCCCCAAAATGGCATTTTTTATAGGTTTGTCAAATTTAATCCTGAAAGCTATACTCTTACACTGGCAATATCCACCCTTCATTATGCACTGGTTATGCAGGGCACATTAAATAAACATAAAATAACATGGAACTGTTGCTGAAACACAAACACTACAGCAATTAAGATCGGAACGTCTGTGGTGTTCTGAAAGTATTGGCACTGCTTTGTGGAGGTGTGCATCTTGGATATAAAAAGGACTCTTCTTTCCTTTGTGTATGGGATAGCCACACTAAAGAGTCACATAACATAAAAAAAAGCTGAAGTTCTGTAAGTATTTCGTTCCAAGGCAGAAATGAAATTCACATAATCCACTTGTAAACCTGACACAGATGTCTCTGCCTTCTCTTTACATAAAACTCAGACTGATTAAGAATTTTTGCGAAAGAAATAAACCTATAGATGGATTTCGCTATTTGAGACAGATGTTCAACTTTAACGTAAGCCATAATAAGGAAAGCATTTATGTTGGTAAACAAATCAGATAGGTCATCAATGACAAGGAGTTTTAAGATTAGCTACAAAACATTTTGAGCTCAATTGAACTTATACAATGTGACAGTATCAGTATACAATTAAGCACAATATGATTAAGCGAATACTATAATTTCTTTAAATGTTTCTCCAAATTTCTGTTATACAGCATATCAGAAAATATTTTTATATATCTCACTATTTTATTTTGAAAACACAAAACTTGAAAGAATGTGCTATCCAGTGTTATCAGTGATTTCATATAAAGTGTATAATGGATACAAATGAAACATCAAACCTACAACATCCTTTAACTTTATATTATAAAATGTTCGAATATGAATTAGATTACAGTTTATAAATCAATTACAATATTTTGACACTATTTATTTACACATTTTGAATGATGGACTGTTCAAAGTGGACTGTTGCGTGCCGTAGTTCTGATGAGCTAGTCCTTGTAAATACCCTTTCACAGATCAGATTATTACGGATTATTTTTTCCCACATTTTAACCCTGATTTACTGATTAGGGCTGGGGGACTCATAGAAATTGGCAAATCATAGAAATTACTTCTGCTCCTTGACGATGGTTGCAGCCACTCCTGGAAAACAAAAAATGATTATTGTGACGACCATGCCTTTTCCTCACTCCATTTCCCAGCATTCACAACTCCCGCCATGCTACTCACCACTTCACACACTCCTGACATGTTTAATATGACCTGCTGAAGTCCAAACTAAGCATATGATTATATTTTTGTTTTGTTTTACATACATTTTCCATATGTGTTTAACCAACCATTAACCTGTAGCCAAAGACAGTTCAGGCTTATTGCAGTGAAGGCATGCTAAAATGAACAAATTGTAGCATATACTGTTACATACATGTTTACACTTGTAAAACCATCAGAAAAGGCCATGTGGTAGCACTAATGATGCGGCCATTAATTCATCAATATTCACATTCTCTGGAAGTATTTCTGCTATAGTGTAGAAAGGTGATTGGTTTGTACAAACAAGCGTACCTGATGGAGCATCTTTAGCAAACTATGATAACCTTCTCTCATAGCACCATAGTGAAACTCCATCATACAATAATGTGAACATAATCCAGCCTCAACCTCATAAGAGAGCAGCATCTGAGATAATCCTATTAGCAGTGCCTTAGGGACATGGATATAGGATTGCACTTAATAACACCATGCACTGAACTCTCACAATGTATGTTGCAGCTAAAGATATATAAGGTGTATTACTTTAACGATGCAAGTGTGCAGATGTGAAGAATAGTTACAAGTTACTGTGCGGCACTTGAAAGTGTCAGCAGGCCATTTTGAGAATGGTTCACACATGCAGCCAACTTAGATACACTGACGTCAAAAGCTTATACTATAAAGTAAACATTGTCTACTGGAAAAGAGTAGAGATGATTACAGATTGTGATTTTGATTCACTGTCTTAAACTATTTAACTAAATTCCTCTAAATGTGTAGCAAACATGAATTTTTTGTAGTATGAATTGTAGTGCTTTATATTTTAGTGCTCTATATATTTTGTTGGAAGAAAGGCTTTTTTTGAAATCATCTTAGTTGAAGTCAGGAACTGGAGAGAATTGTTAGCATTAGCCCCTGTACATTTCAGTTGACATTTGCAGCATTTGACATCTTTATTCAGAATGACTCGCAATGGGTACTTACTACATTCAGTTCAAGCAACTATGAGTCAATGGCCTTCCTTAAAGACTCAGCAGTGGCAGCTTGCAGTGCTGGAACATGAACCATAGACTTTCTCGTCAGTAGTCTAGCTACTTAATTGTCACACCACCACAGTTCGACTTGGTTTGCACACTGGTACACTTTTACTAGGAAGTGTGGTTCTGGGATCTTGCTATTCTAAGGCTATGTTCAAACATAATTTGTGCCCCAAGTTGGAAATGTCATGCGACTAATCATGCTAAAAATGCTATTATCCTGAAAGCCCCTTGGAACTGAGAAGAAAACAGTTTTTTAGTTAAATGTTTTTTATAAATTTTTATTTTACGTGCTTTTTGCCAAATGTTCTCTGTAAAAAAAAAAAGAATTATCATTACAAAACACATAGCCAAAAGTGAAGGATTCCTCATAGACTGCTATAGTCTAAACTTAATTATTCTAGAGGTCAGAAATTCTGAAACTGGAATAAAGTTAAAAAATAAATTACCAGAATGCAAAAATGTTATGGGGATGAAGCAGTCACTACATTAGCTTGTTTTCTTCTGTTTTTTACCAACTCCCCCACTTGACTCTCTTTTTATTTCTTTCCATGCCTTATACTGATTATTTTTTTACTCTTGCATAGAATATGTATGGGATTAATGATTCACAAGCAATAGCCCATCTGCTTAGCCTCTAGCCTGTACACAGCAACCTCAACATGAAGAGGGGGAAAAGGCATCGGAGTTCTAAAACAGGTCATGGTGATTTGTTGGCTGTCATTATGCTCACTGTTGTTACACACAATCATATTTCATAGCTTGGTATTGCTTCAAGTTGTGCAACTTATGCCATTTATCCTAAAATGGATAATAACAGGGACTGTGCCAAACTCAGGGTTCTTTGATTCGTTTTCAGGGTGTGTAGCATGGGTTATGCTGCAATTGCACATCAGTAGGTGGTAGCTTAGCAACAACAATTAAATATGGCCCAAAATTTAAAGTTCAGTTTATAAACACAGAATGACTGGCCCCCAAGTCACTTGTAAAAAATCTGGCTTTTGTTAACCTGCCTACATTTTTTTATGCCAACTGTGCACAAAGGCACAGCAAGAGACGGCTAAGGGAATGCAAAGAGAGCAAGGCTAGGTTGGTTAGGGTGGAAGCTTTAGTTTAGTGGACTGGAGTAGTAGAGCAGGTGCTTACACAGGTTTAACTGTATGGCTCTCAAGATGTGACTTGAAAAGCTGTCCTGTGGGTAAGTGTCACGACTCAGTCTCAAGGCAGTTGTAGGAATCAAGTGCGAGTTTATTAAAGCAAAGGGAATACCAGGAACAGGCGTGGTCAAAGCCGAGTGAGGCAAACAGATCCAAAACACAAACCAGAATGGATATCCAGTGTACGGTGCGCTAGGGTCAAAACCAGGCAAGCCAGAAGGGCAAGTAATTGCTCGGTGATGCACTGCATAGGCAAATAGAAGACTTCACAAAGAAGGAGTAAACAGACCTGTCTTAAATAGGCAAAGGAATGCCAAGAGAAAACCTGGTAATCAGTATTCGGGGGATAGCGACCTCTGCCGGTGAGGCGGGGAACCAGCAGCCTCGGATGTCACAGTAAGAAACGAAGCAGCACATCCAACACAGAGGCTATATCAGAACTTCATAGCAGCTGTGGCCTTGAATTTTTTTAGTCATGCTTCCCAGTTACAGCTGACTCCATTGAACCTGATTATGTGAAAACTAACCTCGGTATGTATGAGTGTATTAAGGGAAGCTGGTCTTGGAGAGATACTGCAAATGAAATGAGGTAGATGCAGTTGGGAAGAGATAACAAGAAACACTTAAAGAAATGTAAAAAATTAGTAATACTGCAAAACATACCCAGATATCACATTAAAATCATTCAAACTCTAAAATATTTAATTGTAACTCTTATAGATGTTTGGTAACCATGCCAACTTCACTCGGTTGCTATTACCGAATCAAAGTTCCTAATTTCCTATTATCTTTACTTTAGGAAAAGAGGATTAGTGAAGAATCCTAACAAGTAGGAGCAGGTAGCTGTGGGTATACGCTTGTTTACTAAGATTTAAGCATAAGGCCATTGCATTTATTTATTTTTCAAATGGTTAATATTGGCAATAAATGATCAAAAGGCAATCACAGATTACTTTCTGAAATGCTAAACTTTAGACACCTTTTGCACAATTATTTCACTCCTTGTTATTGATTATGTACCAAACTGCAGAATACATGATAAATAGCATGCATAACCATGTTGTTTGTATGTTAGAGCCTGGGACTCATCCCTATGGTAATGACAACAAAATATATTTGACTATTTTTAATTATAATACTAAAACTTCCAGCTTAACAGCCAAACAGTTTTCATGAACTGTTCAAGAAACCAGTTTGAGGTGATAAGCTTCGTGACATGGTGTGTTATCCTGCTGCTAGTAACCATACGAAGATGGTACACTGTGATCTCAATAATACTCAGGTAGACTGTGGTGTTTAAACAATGATCAAATGATACTGAGGTCCAAAGTGTAGCAAGAAAATATCCCCTACACCGTTACACCACCAAGGCAGGATGGATTCATGCTTTCATGTTGTTTACACCAAATTCTGACTCTATTATTCATGATGTCGCCACAGAATTCGAGACTCATCAGACCAGGTTAACCTGTTTGAGTTGTAGTCTCATTAGCCTGTTCTTAGCTGATAGGAGTGGCACCCAGTGTGGTCTTCAGCTGCTATAGCCCATCTGCTTCAAGGTTTGGTGTTGTGATTTCAGAGAAACTTTTCAGCATACCTTGGTTACTGTTTCATCCCTATCAGCTCAAACTAGCCTGACCATTCTCCTCTGGCCTCTGGCATACACAAGGCATTTTCACCCAGGGAACTGCCATTCACGAGATGAAAAGCTTCTGAAATCCTCAGACCAGCCTGTCTAATACCACGACCATGCCACTTTCAAAGTCACTTTGAGTTTTCCTCCCCATTCTTATGCTCAGTTTGACCTTCAGCAGATCCTCTTAACCATGATTGCATTAGCTATTTGTGTTAACAAGCAGTTGAACAGTTGTACCTAATAAAGTCTCCAGTGAGTGTATATGCAAAAATAAGTATTTGGTCACCCACAAACAAGCAAGATTTCTGGCTCTCTCAGACCTATAACTTCTTCTTTAAGAAGCTCTTCTGTCCTTCACTCGTTACCTGTATTAATGGTACCTGTTTGACCTCGTTATCTGTATAAAAGACACCTGTCCACAGCCTTAAACAGTCAGACTCCAACTCAACCATGGCCAAGACCAAAGAGCTGTTGAAGGACACCAGAAAAGAAAGAAAATTGTTGACCTGCACCAGGCTGGGAAGAGGGAATCTACAATAGGCAAGCAGGTTGGTGTGAATAAATCAACTGTGGGAGCAATTGTAAGACATACAAGACCATTGATAATCTCCCTCGATCTGGGGCCCCACGCAAGATCTCTTACCGTGGGGTCAAAATGATCATGAGAACGGTGAGCAGAACATCCCAGAACTACACAGAGGGACCTGATGAATGACCTGCAGAGAACTGGGATCAAGGTAACAAGTCTACCATCAATAACACACTACGCCGAGAGAGACTGAGATCCTGCTGTGCCAGGCGTGTCCCCCTGCTTAAGCCAGTACATGTCTAGGCCCATCTGAAGTTTGCCAGAAAGCATATGGATGATCATGTGGTCAGATGAAACCAAAATAGAACTTTTTGGTAAAAACTCAACTCGTCGTGTTTGGAGGAGGAAGAATGCTGAGTTGCACCATACCTACTGTGAAGCATGGGGGTGGAAACATCATGCTTTGAGTCTGTTTTTCTGCAGAGGGGACAGGACGACTGATATGTGTAAGAATGAACGGGGCCATGTATCATGAGATTTTAAGCCAAAACCTCCTTCCATCAGTGAGAGCATTGAAGATGGAACATGGCTGGGTCTTCCAGCATGACAATAACCCCAAACACACTGTTTGGACAACGATGGAGTGGTTCCGTAAAAAGCATTTCAAGGACATGGAGTAGCCTAGCCAGTCTCCAGACCTCAACCCCAAAGAAAATTTATGGAGGGAGTTGAAAGTCCGTGTTGCCCCAAAACACCACTGCTCTAGAGGAGATCTGCATGGTGGAATGGGCCAAAATACCAGCTACAGTGTGTGCAAACCTGGTGAAGACTTAGAAGAAACGTTTGACCTCTGTAATTGCCAACAAAGTTTATGTTTCAAAGTATTGAGTTGAACTTTTGTTATTGACCAAATACTTATTTTCAATTATAATTTCAATTATAATTTACAATTAAAGTCTTTAAAAATTTTCTTTCTCATTTTGTCTCTCATAGTTGAAGTGTACCTATGATGACAATTACAGACCTCTCTCATCTTACTAAGTACGAGAACTTGCACAATCAGTGGCTGACTAAATACTTTTTTGCCCCACTGTATATGTGGTCTCACAGCATGGACTGGGTTGCTTTAGACACACTTCTGAAGAGTTCATAATTAATTATTGGTTTGCTTTGCAATAGCAGCACAAATTAATATGGTTATCATGCATACAGTATATTATTAATTTTTTGTTCTTTCAATATTTCACAAGAAAGAAACGAATAGATGGTCTGCATGTAACAGATTTTGCTGCTTTTAAAGCACTTCTTAAGAATTAATAATAACTGATCTTCATTAGTCTAGACTAAATTAATATAGACTTTAGTGTATGGGTAAATACACAGCCTACAAAAATAAATAAATATATTTTTTTCAAAATATAATACTTTGTTGCACCGTAATCTATGATTACAGCTCTCATTCACTGTGCATTTTCAAAAGCCTTATGCAACATCACAACTTTCATTTTCATCTATATTTGCACTAGTTTTTGGCTCCATAATGTCTTCTCCAGCACACTGACTTTCAATGGGGTTAAGGTCAGGACTCTGTGGTTTAAAATTCATGTGTAAAAATGATTCCTCATGCTCCCAGAACCACTCTATTGCAATCTGAGCCTGATGAATCTTGGCATTGTTGTCCTGGAATATGCTCCTGCCATCAGGGAACAGAAAAAACATTGAAGGGATAACCTGGTCATTGAGTGTATTCAGGTAATCACGCTCATTCATTCATTAACATTCTTATCCACATAATCTTGGATTGAACATGGTTGTGGGAGAGCCGGTGCGTACTCAGCGGCACAGGGCACAAGGCAGGAACAACCCTAGACAGAGTGCCAATCCATCATAAGGAACATACACTCACACACTCATACACACACTTAGGCCACTTAGCATAATAAATTAACCTAAAGGAGGTCTTTGGATTTTGGGAGGAAACCGGAGTAAACCCATGCGGACACAGGGGGACATGCAAACTCCAAGAGTACTCCGTCTGGGATCAAACCCAGGACAGTAAGGTGTAAGGTGACAGTGCTACCCACCGAGTCTCTATGACACCCCATTCAGGTACTAAGCTGACTTCATTTAACTGTGTGGGGGAAATTTTACCTGTTAAATTCAGAAACAATTCCTGACATGTTGCTGAATAGTCATTTATTATGAAAGTTTTAATGAGCTTGGGTAGCACCCCTACATACATCGGCTTATGAACACGTTCAGTTTAACAAAAAGATAACAAACTGATACCTTATTGGACAGACTATCATGCAAGAAATGCTAGAGGACACTCTTGCTCCACAATAGTCCTCTTTTGAATTCTGGATTATCATTGACCTTCAAAAAGCTTAAAACAAATTCCTTTCTCCAGGTTTCAGAACATGACTCATTTGTAATAATGAAAAGCTCACTCTAGGTCTATTTGTTTACTCACTAAACAATAACTACAGTTTAACTAGTTTTCATGTTGATTAGGCACTAATTATCTAAATTACATTTGACCATAAGAATGGCACAAACTCATAAGAATCACCAAAACATTATATCCACTATGACGAACAAGCACTGAGCGTCCTTGATGACATCATCCATGTCTGTATCATTAAATCATTACATTTATTTACTGTAAATCAGATATAAAATCATTTCTGCCACACTGCCACATAATGTTGTATGATGTGTGAAACGGTCTTACTTTCACTATTAAACATTCGACCAAGCGTTCAAATGATCTCTGATCATGGTTATTAATTTTTTCTACAAAGTTGATGGTTCACCACTATCCTTCCAAGTGTTTTTCACTTCTTCTTTTTGTTGTTTTAATGTTTATGTTACATAAACACAAGCATGTGTAGTATTGTTTGAGGTTTGATCAGGTTTAAGTGTGTAGGTTTAAGTATTTCCTTGGGACATATCGGAAGACAAGGTTGAATTTCTAAATTATGTTTAAATTTGCTTCTATAAAAGTTTTACTGGCCAAATCTTATACAGTCTAAGTACAGTGCCTGTTTACTACTATAGTGATTTCAGCAATCTGTCAGCATTACTTCTGTTAGAAACAGAAAAGGAAATCTCCAAGTACTGGAGAATTGTTTTTTCAAGGCTATGCAAAAGGAAAATCAGAGATTTTGTATTGGTGTGCCTGTCTCTGTCTTGTGTCAGTAGTTTATGGCCTTTCCATTCAATTAATGTACTCTTATTTTAATACACAAAACTCAAATTTTCTGGTACATGTCATTTGAAGGAGTCAGTATGCTTAATGAACACGTCCTTGCTTTACATTTTATTTGCATTTCAAATTATGACCTTATGATCAATAATTCAGAGACTTTCTCTCTAGAAAAGCTGTATTTGATTTTTATTGGACCCTAATCTGATATGGGTCCCTTATTAAAAATAAATAAATAAATAAAAAAGAGCATGAGTATGAAAAGGGCCTGCTGAGGCATGAGGAATTGCATGTAACGGAGTGAGCTGTCAGTGTCTAGCATAAAATGGTACAGAAATTTTGAGTTCTTGATCTTGTCTGTCGATACTGCAGGCTATGTGCAGCTCTTTTTGATCAACAGCATGGTGTGTTATTTTTGCAGGAGATGAGAGAAGTGTTGGCTTGACAAAACATGTTGCTGCTGTTTAACCAACCTGCCATTTCTGACTTGAAGAAAACTTTGACACCAGAAAGGTGTTATTATCATAAATAATTATTCAATGTTCTTAAAGGTAATTAACAAAACCTTTTGTATACATGGCACATAGCCTTCACGCTTGAAACCTTTTCCCCTGAGAAAAAGTTGTGACAGTCACCAATAGCAGTGCCTTATTGTTCATTTTCAATAAGTTGTACACCTGAACAAATGTAGCATAAATATGATTGTCAGTTGTGTGCCTGAGGTGTCCCTAGGTGTTTGAGGTATGTAAAACATTACTGACAGAGACAGTGTTTTGGAAGAAGGATTCACACAGTGAACTCAGAGTGGAACAGTACATAATAAACCTTAAAAAGCTAATACTATTAAGTCAAATGCTAATATAGGCACAGGGATTAAAGCAGAACTGGGGATTGGGTAGAATGGGATAGATCTGACTAATCTTTACCTGAAATTGCTGTTCATAAGGAAATCTTCATCCTTTGAGCTTGGAAAAACAAGAGGATCGCCAGATTCCACTAACTCACATAATGGTTTAAGTTAGCACCATTTTGATTGATTGAATGTAACAATTATTGAAAATGCTGATCTCTAGAACAAGGTTCTTGTTTGGTCTGAGTGCATTCTATATTATCTTTATAAACATTGTTACAGCATTGCTGCAGGACTGTTAGTTTTCTGCATTCAACCAAAACATACATTCATAACATTTTGAAGTTAGCCTTTATCAAATCATGTAACAGGCTACCCTTCCTGGAACATTTAAAATACATTAATGAATAATGTGATAATATTCTAACTAGTTTGTTAAATAATGTGCTACTTTGTTGGGAAACAAGGCAACCCTGATTACTCTGATGCCACCTTTTTATTTTTTGGCAGATAATTTTGCATTTACATCTCTTGCTAAATCACATTTTTCATAACTTGCAACCCATTATCCAAAACCTTCATCAGGCAAATAAGCGATTGAAGTTAACTTTTCTGAATCATGTCAACTGCAGCATAGAATTCCAATTTAAAGATGACAGCATTGCCTGGATCAGTGACCACACTGAATGTTCATTTTGCCAGAATACAGTCGATTAATTAAAGTTGCCTAATTAAATCACATTGCTATAGAATTTGACAAGTGAATTAGGCTGGAAGCTACCTCCATGTATTTGAGTTCAAAGCCATTCTGATTCTGCTAAATGTTTTCTCGTGTTGGTTACTGTGTAATTTTCATGTAGCTTAATATATTTTCTGTGTAAGCCTTAGGCCACCATTTTCTGTTTCAGCAATGGTATAATAGCCATATATAACATATATAACCATTTGAATAATTTCTAACTTGAATTTATCACTCTATAATACTTTTTTATACTGATCTTCATTCCAATCTTTGTGAGCTTATGCATATCTCAGCTTTTTCACCCTGTCTCCCTTCCAAAAAGTGGTTTCTTGGCTGCTACCCTTCCAAAAAGACCATTCCTGATCAAGCTTCTTTACACTGTAGGAGGGTAAACTTTGCCCAGTGATGCTGCCAGATGCTGCTTTTGCAGCTATTGCTGTTGTAATGTGAAGTCATTTGCCACTGTAGCATATAGAAGCTGTTTTTTCTATATTTCTGCATAAATATGACCTAAAACATCACCGGATTCTAACACAAGTCCTACAAGTAGATCCCAAGAGAACCCAGTTAAACAAATGAGACAAAAATATTATACTTGGTCATTTATTTATTGAGGAAAATGATCATGGGCAGTCTTTGGAACACAATCAAATTGAGCCATCTTTCTTGGCACAGGGCTTTGGTATTCACAGTATAATTTAGATCTGATCATGCTCACTGTTGTACTTCTGGCCTTGCACATTGATCTGGTTTTCAACAGGATGCTGGTGTGAAGAGATTATAGATACAATTATTTTACCAAGACTAAAGAGGTAATTGATCGATGAACCAGAATTAGATTATTGCAATGCTGGTCAGGCTCGAAATACACAATAAGGAAGCATGTCAGAAGTAGTTTAAAGCAAATGATGTACCATGAATAATACTGCAGCATCTATAAACATATAAATGAATAAATTCAGAGGTTTGTAATTGTTACCTGTGGCCTGTATGGATGCAGCCAGCAGAGACATGAGACAAGCTATGAATACATTTCCTGACTCTGGCTGCAATTTGTCTTCAGATTGGCCAGAAAACAAACTGATCCAGATGGTTGAAAAATGAAGTCAAATTTAACATAATCTTCCACTGGTGTGAACACAAGTGCACAAACCTTGGGTCTTTGATCACTGTCATGTGCCAATGTTTAACTATGTGGTAACTGATCTCGCTATGTGTGATACAGCTGAACCAAATATACAGTAATTTATATGTTTGTTGCATCTTAAAAATGTATATCCACAGCCTTTATAGTACATTTAAAATTTAAGTATCCTAAACATTAAAACATATATAAAGTACAAGGAGTTCTTAGATAAATGGTAGATGAATGGTTGGGTGGACAGAGACAAAACAGACAGATATACAGTAAGGGCCAAAAGTCTGAGAACACTAGTGAAAGTTTCATCTTCTGGCACATTTTCTCTCCAGTGTCGTCCATGTAGTCATAATTGCTTTTTTTCCTTTTTTTTTTTTTATCAAATATGTTATTGATTCATCTGCACCAACCTTGGGTAACTGATTATAGGAACTGTTGTTTAGAAACACAGCTGTCAGAGTTTTACTCTAATAAATATTACATATAGTAAAATAAGTTGGTGGTCCAAACATTTGGAAAAAATTTGCAATAGCACAGTAGGTCACAGAATAATTTCATGTATGATACAGATCAATCAGTTGGACAAGTAGTCCAAAGCTTTTTGGTTTAAAAATACACTGTTTTCAGTAGAAACAAATGTTGTCTTGGCTGCTAATACATCAGAGGAAAGCATTTTAGCTAATTCTTTACTAAGTTTACTGAGTTGTATAGTGCTGGAACCTATAAGATAATTTGTCATAGTGCACAATGCTTTCTATTGGATTGAAACACCTCTAAATACAAGTGGTTTCTCATTTAGCGTTTTCACTCTTTTGCTATCCCTTAGAAGTGTGTGAAGGCTCAGTCAAGGTAAGGGTATGTGCAAATTCTAAATTGGCACTGAAAGCCTCTTTATTCCCACACAAATTAACGACGTAATACAATTGCTGACATGTGAAAATATGCCAAAAAAGGGCAAGGCTCCACACCGTCTGCTGTAAAAAAGCTTTCCTTTGTGTTCCATTCAACAAATAAACTGGAAAATAAGTATTGTCTGAAAAAAAATTAAATACCGGCACTCTAAATGTTTGGAGGGGGGCTGGTGGAAGCAGAGATAAAGCTCAAGCCTATAATTCTGCGTCACAAAAAGAGGATACTCAAAGGATACATGTCAAGAAATAATTTGCTTACAATTTAGCAATGTAGACTGACAGGATTACTAAATAGTCTGAAATACTTCCTGAAGTGGATAATTATTGTATGGCTGTTATAAAAGTGCTGACATTCAAGTGGGAGGAAGTCATTATTGTGCCATTTATTGAAGTGTTTAATACATTGAGGAATGTTTAATATGTTAAGGAGTTTTTGAAGTTATTAGATAGTTAATGAATATTGAACATCTAGAAAAGTATTTCTTTAAATTATTTTTACTTAACTTAAATAAAAAAGCATTATAACACATTTGTATAATTACTGTTTTAACTGTACTACAGAACCACAGAGAAATGAGTAAAATGCCCTTTCATCCTCACTTCAGTCTAGCAAGTTCACTTCTATAAGCATTATAAATTCTCATTTTCTCTCTGTTGTTTAGCTTCATCAAGACGTTTCGGGTTCCAAAACCTGTATCTGCATTAATCCCAAGGATATTTTACTAGAAAAGTTCAAATATACCTCTTTTTCCTTATGTTATTGAATATCGCTGTACATAATATGGTGAACACATGGCTAACAATAAGCTGTCAACACCAAGATTTGTCCACTGTACAGTCAACCCAGTTCCTGTTTACTTCTCCTAGTATTCTAATAAATATGACTGAAGAAGGTCTATTCAGTGGAACATAAGTAGATATGAAGATATAAAGATATAAAGCACAATACACTAACTTATACTCTATATGCACAGTGCCAGTTGATATAGATATAGTAGATATATTGAATAAAAGCTGAATGTAGCTCAGTAATTGTTCTGCACAATTTGTCAGATCCACTTTATCAGTAGAATGGGGTGGTCCTACAGTTGCTTGCCATTGATATATGAGGTAGAGGGGGACTGACACACATTTGTTAACTGTACTCCTATAATGTGCACCTATATGATGGGTGTAGCTAATAAATAACTGTAACTGCAAGGTAGTTTTACATAATAAACTGGCAAAGAAGTACATTTGAACACTCTAGTAAGGACATTTTTCAACCGAATGGACAATTGACATTCATTATCCATTATCCTCTCTTGTTCGGCCATTGTTGGAAAACTGCAAAGTGGCCTATTGAGATATCAGCAGGAATAAAAAGCGCACTGAAGTGCAATTCCACCCCCCACTCAGCACACAAAGCTATTACAGCTATCTGATTATTCTCTCCGATGACATGACAGAACAGTATTGCTCTTGGAGACCAGCATTAAAAACTGGAGAACGAGCATATAACACATTTGGAAAATAGTAATTTTCCAGACACACTGAATGGCCACATTAAAGAGTTATCGCTGATAACAATGAACGAACAACGTGAAATGAAGTGGCTCTTTAATTGCTGAAGAGAGGCCATTAGCTGTGCACCCATACGGAACTGTTAGTGGTTTGCTGCTGCTAGTGCATTTCACTGGAGGAAGGCAGACATAAAAAGTGAAATTATAAATGAGGGGCAGAATGAAAAGCGGAAATGATGGGGGTTGGTGGCAGGAAAGGTGAACTTAGAAGGTGAAAAGTAAACAAAAGCTTTGTCTGAGAGGTCATTGCGAAGCAATCTGTTTCTTTTTAAGAAGATTGCTCATAGTTTGTTTATAGGGGCTAACACTGTCAAAACCTATCTCTAGATTAAATAAAGACCTTATCTGCATATTCTTTTAATTAAATTGTTGATAACTTTAAAAAAAGTTTTCTTCCCCAGAGAGAGAGAGAGTAAGATTGTAAATCTAGGAGTTTTGTGTTCATTTTATTTCAGCCTAAATGTTTAGGACAAGACTTTTTGTTGTCTAGTAATAAAACTGTACATACAATTGATACAGCAGCTGACCTAGATCTTACCATTTCATTCAGCTTCTATAACAACTTCTGCTTCAGAAGCCACACAAACCACATCCTGTTCCATTACTCTACACAAACCACATGATGTGATTTCTCCATGCTGCAACCTTTTGATTTAGACTTTTCCTAGCACAGGTGTGATAGACTCAATGCATGCTGCCTTTATTTAAGTTGCTCAGAGGAACATGAATGCACATCACATATGCACTCTGTGTCTTACAGTGGTGCTTGAAAGGTTGTGAACACTTTAGAATTTTCTAGATTTCTGCATAAATATGACGTAAAACATCATCAGATTTTCACACAAGTCCTACAAGTCGATAAAGAGAACCCAGTTAAACAAATGAGACAACAATATTGTACTTGATCATTTATTTATTGAGGAAAATGATCCAATATTACATATTAGTGAGGGCAAAAGTATGTGAACCTCTAGGATTAGCAGTTAATTTGAAGGTGAAATTAGAGTCAGGTGTTTTCAATCAATGGGATGACAATCAGGTGTGAGTGTGCAATCTATTTTATTTAAAGAACAGGGATCTACCAAGTCTGCTCTTCACAGCACGTTGGTGGAAGTGTATCATGGCACGAGCAAAGGAGATTTCTGAGGACATCAGAAAAAGAGTTGTTGATGCTCATCAGGCTGGAAAAAGTTACAAAATCATCTCTAAAGAGTTTGGACTCCACTACTCCACAGTAAGACAGATTGTGTACAAATGGAGGAAATTCAAGACCATTGTTATCCTCCCCAGGAGTGGTCGACCAACAAAGATCACTCCAAAAGCAAGGCATGTAATAGTTGGCGAGGTCACAAAGGACCCCAGGGTAACTTCTAAACAACTGAAGGCCTCTCTCACATTGGCTAATGTTAATGTTCATGAGTCCACCATCAGAAGAACACTGAACAACAATGGTGTGCATGGCAGGGTTGCAAGGAGAAAGCCACTGCTCTCCAAAAAGAACATTGCTGCTCGTCTGCAGTTTGCTAAAGATCCCGTGGACAAGCCGGAAGGCTATTAGAAGAAAGTTTTGTGTACAGATGAGACCAAAATAGAACTTTTTGGTTTAAAAGAAAAATATTTGGAGAAAGGAAAACACTGCATTCCAGCATAAGAACCTTATCCCATCTGTGAAACATGGTGGTGGTAGTATTATGGTTTGGGCCTGAGCTGTTCTGTACGGAGGAATGGGCTAAAATTCTTACAAGCCGATGTGCAGGACTGATCAACAGTTACAGGAAACATTTAGTTGCAGTTATTGCTGCACAGGGGGTCACACCAGATACTGAAAGCAAAGGTTCACATACTTTTGCCACTCACTAATATGTAATATTGGATAATTTTCCTCAATAAATAAATGAGAAAAGTATAATATTTTTGTCTCATTTGTTTAACTGGTTTCTCTTTATCTACTTGTAGGACTTGTGTGAAAGTCTGATGATGTTTTAGGTCATATTTATGCAGAAATATAGAAAATTCTAAAGGGTTCACAAACTTTCAAGCACCACTGTAAGACACAGAGTGCATATGTGATGTGCATTCATGTTCCTCTGAGATGTAGCATGACACCCCAGCAAGAGATTATCTCGTAGCCTTAAAGGACAGAGGAGAGTATGGAGGTCCTCAAAAGTCAGGCTGTCAAAAACACTTTGGCAGGTTTTTTGTGTTTTTTTGTGTGACCCAGTGTCTTGGCGTCACTAGTGATGACAGCAAATTGTGGCATGGGGAAAAACAAAGGATATTGCATAGTAATTGAAGAGCCTTCAACTTTATAATTACTGCAGTGATTAATATACAGTATTTCAGCTGGCAATAATTATTTTAGCCCTAACTGATGCAATGAGTAGCTGTTAATTTGTTTTAAGAAATCGTATGGTCATGGAAAGATAACTATGGAGATTGCTGGGATTATTACTGAAACTGGGTTAACTACTGTCCAACACATTGGTAAAACCTGGAAGGATAGTGGTGAACTGTCAACTTCTCAGAAGAAAAAATCTTGAAAGACCATGATATGAGATCACTTAAACACTTGGGGAAGGTGAATCATTAAAAAATATTATTATAATTACATTATCATAATTATAAAATTGACAGTTACAACCCATAACACCATTGCAAGTCTCTGCAATGTGTTCGAGGAAATGTTGTGGAGAATGGTACTTGGCCAAAAACTAATGAATAAGTTAAGTAAACCCTGGTCAGAAATAAATGTTGTAGTGCTGCATATGGTTGCCAAAACCACGACATAGTGAATGTGTGCTGTAATCAAAGTTAAAGGCAGCCCAACAGAATTATAGTGTGCATGAGTGTTTTTGGCCAGGCAGTGTATGTAGCTGTTTTGACTAGTCCAGTAATGATATTTGTAAATTGCACAAAAAGATAGTGGTGAAAAAATACAAGCCTATACACTGTGTGACTATTAACATAGGGACAGCATGGTGGCACAAGTGGGTTTACTCCAGGTACTCTTGTTTTCTCCCACATTCCAAAGACATGCATTAATTGGTCACTCTAAATTGGCCCAATGTGAATGGGTATGACTAGTATTGATGTAACCATGCTCCTGTCATGAATAGCCATTGATGCTGATGCAACGTTAAAATGAACAAACAAACATACTTTTGTACCTCATTGTCACATACTTAGGGAACTGCAAACAATGTTTTTGCAGGTCTCGCTTTCTAACTGAGTATCACATAAGCATTTATCTGAGAGGATGAGGACAAACTTGCTTCTTTTGTGATATAAGTCACCTACAGCAGCAATTATGGCTGCTCATCCAATACCATAGGACAGTTAAACAGACCTGCCCTGTATTGTACATTTATTGCACCCTGTTAGATCATTTACTAACAATTTACTTAGTATTAGGTTTAGAGTTTAGAGTGACTATCATTGACTCGTAGACTCGCATAGACTTAGCCATGGGTCAATATGGCATAGTCAGGATTTGAATTACATTTACATTTACATTTACAGCATTTAGCAGACGCCCTTATCCAGAGCGACTTACAATTGATACGAATTAACCACTACAACTGATGTCGGGTAGAGTTAGCCAGAGTTAGAGAGTTAGCCTGGTGCATAATCTGGAAGGTAATTTTTACACTATTTATTGTAGTAGTTTGGTTTGATTTTGGCATTTCTTTATGAATTTAGACTACTGCCCCCACTTGGCATTGCAAGTTATTTCTTTTCATATATATACACAAAGCATATATGCATGTCAACCATCAACTCTTTACTGTATGATTGCAACTTTCACAGATGATGTGATGCAGCAGGAAGAGTTTATCAGTCAGTGTTGCTGTTGACTTCTTTGATTTTGGCTTGAAGTGCCAGAGAATTTAAGGTAGAGACCAGTGGTGGGAGATGGGTAAGATTTTCTCTGAAGGAACAGTTTTTCTGCATTGAGAAACTTTAGCGTGTAGCTGTACTTCAGCATTCGTGTGCAGTCTCACTGTTCCACCACTATTCATCATGATAACAAAAAGGTGCAGAAGTCCACTGGAACAGGATGTCGGGTGACAGACGCAGCCATGGTGTGAGGAATTTATCATAGTGGCACCAGCTCTGTCCCCTGCCAAGCTTCGAGGCTTTTGGCTGCTGCCCCAGTTGGCACAGGCAGCCAAACTTTTTTGTTTCTGGCTGTGGACAGGTAGGCCTACAGAAAAGCATAACCAACAGTTAACATCCCTCTAAGGCGGATCTCAGCTCAAAGATGGATTGGGTATGGTTGCCTTAGGATTTGACAATCTTTCGTCAAAAAAATAAGAGCATATCTAGCGCAAACCTTAAAACAGACAAAAATGAAGTCACTTCTTTTGTTTCTGGATCTAAAATAACATTCTGTTGAGTGCAACAGAAGATTCTGTAATACGTTTATGTTATTCCTTATGTAATGTGCCAGTCACTTAACGAGGAGGAAGCCAGAGAGTCCAACTAAGTATCTTCAATGGCATTTTTGGTGTCTTGAAACATTCAAAAATATGAGATCACAAGTTCCTTTTTTAAATTGCTCTATGTTTCAGTATAGACAAATGCAACTGCAGCTGCAGAACTCATTGTCGCTCACAATGTCCTTCTCAAACTCATACGTTTTCTCATAAGTGCCTACACACTACCACACAGTTTTCCTTTGCTCTCTTTCTCTTTCGCCCACATTGGAAAAAAAAATTACAGAGATTATATCTAAACATGCACATGTTCATTCCCCATGAGACAAACAGGTAATCTCAATTCAATGCAATTCTTTATAAGGTGGCAAGGTTTAAATCTGGGAGTCAATTTCCTCCTTCTCTCACTATCACCAATTTCAAGTCATAAATCTTGGTGAATCGGTCACATTAGATGAGGTATAATGCTGTGGTCCTTGTGTTTTAATCATATGTCAAGTCCAATGGGCTTAATTATCATTCTTCTCATTACAGATGTGTACTCTGAATTAATTTTTATTAGTTAATGTACAGTGCATTTGACATAAAAGACTGGAGGATTTCATTGTGTATATGGATATGTCAAAGTGAACAGTGACTTTAATAGTCAGTGACAGAGACTGTGATGTACACAGAATATGGTGATGCAGTAAATTCGGACTGTAAAATAAGTCAGCAGTTTAGAGGCCAACTTGAAAAGCAGGCTGTTGCGGTTTCTCTTAATAAATTTAGCATTTTGCTTGAAATTACAGTCATTATTCTTGAAAGATTACCCAGGTTTACTATAAAAAGTCACATTGTAGGAATTTTTAAGAATTTAATTGTAAATTAAGTTGGAAAATAAGTATTTGGTCAATAACAAAAGTTCAACTCAATGATTTGTAACATAACCTTTGTTGGCAATGACAGAGGTCAAACGTTTCCTGTAAGTCTTCACCAGAATTGCACACACTGTAGCTGCTATTTTGGCCCATCCCTCCATGCAGATCTCCTCTAGAGCAGTGATGTTTTGGGGCTGTCTCTGGGCAACACGGACTTTCAACTCCCTCCACAAATTTTTTATGGGGTTGAGGTCTGGAGACTGGCTAGGCCACTCCATGACCTTGAAATGCTTTTTACGGAGCCACTCCTTCGTTTCCCCAGCGGTGTGTTTGGGATCATTGTCTTGCTGGAAGACCCAGCCACATTCCATCTTTAATGCTCTCTCTATTGGAAGGAGGTTTTGGCTTAAAATCTCATGATACATGGCCCCGTTCATTCTTCCCTTAACACGGAACACAGTCGTCCTGTCCCCTTTGCAAAAAAAAAACGTAGTGTGTTCATGATGGTAGCCTTTGTTACTTTGGTTCCAGCTCTCTGCAGGTAATTCATAAGGTTCCGTGTAGTTCTGGGATTTTTGCTCACCGTTCTCATGATCATTTTGACCCCACGAGATGAGATCTTGCGTGGAGCCCCAGATAGAGGGAGATTATCAGTAGTCTTGTATGTCTTCCATTTTTTTTACAATTGCTTCCACAGTTGATTTATTCACACCAACCTGCTTGCCTATTGTAGATTTACTCTACCCAGCCTGGTGCAGGTCAACAACTTTCTTCCTGGTGTCCTTCGACAGCTCTTTGGTCTTGGCCATGGTTGAGTTTGGAGTCTGACTGTTTGAAGCTGTGGACAGGTGTCTTTTATACAGATAATGAGATCAAACAGGTGCCATTAATACAGGTAATGAGTGGAGGAAGAAGAAGTTAAGAAGAAGTTACAGGTCTGTGAGAGCCAGAACTCTTGCTTGTTTGTGGGTGACCAAATACGTATTTTCCACCATGATTTACAATGAAATTTTGTCTCTCATAGTTGAAGTGTACCTATGATGAAAATTAAGTAGGAGAACTTGCACAATCAGTGACTGACTAAATACTTTATTGCCCCACTGTATGTATATATATATATATATATATATATATATATATATATATATATATATATATATATATGACTAGTCTTGATGTAACCTTCTGTTTAGATGTAACATTGTGTGTGTGTTGCTGAAATGGCTGATAGCGACATTAAATAAATCAAATAAACAAACAGACAATCGTTACATTAAACCCAGGATTGAAAGGGTTAACTCTTAAATACTGATATAATTTATACATAATGTCAGAAACACTTATTCAAATGCAACAACTTGGCAAAGGTGGGATTTGAACCCTGTACCCTCCAGTCCACAGTTAACTTCTACACCACTATACACTGTGTTGCTTAGTCGTCGTGTCTGTCCGACCAATTCCCATTAAGCAGTTACTGTAGAACGTACCATCCTGTTTTGACACCAAAGTTCACAAAGTTTGCCCATGAGACATACAGTTTCATATGATGTGGCAATAACTAACTTACTATTCACAGTTTTGTTTCAAATAACCCAAATAATTTCATACAATTTTAAACAGTACTATGACATTGGGAGAAAAGTATGGTAACTCATCAGCAGTAAGACAGGGCTACTAGGTTTGCACCCAGACAGTAGATTCACATTTACAATTCCAGTCCCACTGATGGAATAGCACCTTTCAAACTCTGTAGTCAGAGGTGAAAAACCCCATGGGGCAATCTGTGCCAGGTTTGCGGTGAGCAAAACATAAAGTGCTTATCATTTGGAAGTAATGTAAACTGTCTTAAGTTATGTAATGTAGCTTACAGTCTCCATGAATTTATTAGTGATTTTTAAATTATTAAATTCTCTTAGATGGTTGATGATGTATAGACTGATATGACATCACTAACGACATCGCTGTGTGAATCTATTAAATAATGACATCACTGTGTATTACAGGTACTGAATAAACAAACACAGCACAGCAACAGTGTTACCAGTAAACCCTTGACATACCTCATTATGATAAATAAAGGACACTAAACATGGCTTTCTTCGCATTCCAGGATGCATCTAATGAAGTCACCAATTGTATGAGCAGCATCTCTAGTTGTATTAGCACGAGCATCCTTAATTGTCCAATCTATTATTAAATGTATATATTTTCTTCACCAATATTTACCCAAATAGTAGATCATCAAATATATATTTTTTTGTAATCTTACATCCGGGTTTAAGTCATTTTATCCAATTGTTAAACCATATTCTCCATTCAAAATGGTATACAGGTTAATCTAGGAAATTTGCAGGCCCAGTAGAGTCTCCCTTTCCATGCTATAGGAAACCCATGCAGCCTTGCAGAATGCAGCAGAACATGCAAATTCCACATAGACATTGAATAATAAGTAAACCTCAATTTGCATGCATACAATTCACAGTGAAAGTATGGAAATTTGTGATATTAAGTTGTATAGGCAATAATTTGTGGTTGAGAACATTCACGCATTAGGAATGCACATCACTGTCATTATATGCTTTCTAGAATTGCTCTGCTTTTATTTAAACTGCAGCCCAATCAAGATATAAATCAGATTAATTTACCAAATAAAGTGTAGTCACCAAACATTTTTTCTTAGGAAATGAATCCTTGCTGTGTATACATTTAGACTAGTAAATAGAGCATGTAGTTAAGCACAATTTTAATGTATTCCAAAGACATCCATGTTGGGTTTATCTGTGTTTTTAAAGTGCCCATAGTGTGTGTATGTATGAATGTGTGAGTTTGTGTTCCCTACGATGGAGTGGCAACCTGTCTAGGGTTGTTCCTGCCCTGTGCCCTGTGCTGTCGGCTAGCTACCGGCTTTCCCGCTACCCTGACCAAGAGTAAGCAGATAAAAAAAATTAATTAATGAATAAGAATGAATGTATAAGCCAGTGCCTACTGTTGGATTATAAAAAGGAAGAGGTGATATGTAAAATGCAGATGACTTTCCTATTAACAGTGTCAAAGAAGTTGTAGGGAAGAACGTAGGGATGCACAGTCATATTTTTTCCATTTGCAATAGGGGACTGTGGTAGCCTAGCGGTTAAGGTACTGGACTCTGGACCAGAAGGTCAAGGGTTCAAATCCCACCTCTGCCACGTTGCCACTGTTGGGTCCTTGAGCAAGACCTTTAACCCACAATTGCTTGGATTGTAAGATTGTACCAATTGTAAGTCGCTCTGGATAAGGGCGTCTGCTAAATGCTGTAAATGTAAATATAAATGTAAATGCAATATGATACTGGCATCAGAGCTCCAATTATCATCTTATACTCAATATTGGGCCGGCATGACATCCTCAATAACATTGCCATCTGTCTGCTCTCAGCACGTTATGTTGAACAATGCAGGATAAAATCAGTTTGTGTTGTGGGTTCACATGCGTGATCTGCAGCTTAAAATAGGTCAGTGGATTGGATCAGAAAATTTTTAATCTGTCCCACTAAAAATCCACCATTTCAGGCTAGTATCAACCTCAATACAATACTCTGTATCAGTTCTGAGCATTCTTAAAGCCATGTCCAGTTTACTGCAGAAACACCAGAGCCTGACCTAATGTCCAACTGTTCTACTCCCTGTTTATGTTTCTGTACAGAGACAGCCTTCTTATCATTAAACCTGATAGCTATGTGGTTAAAAATATATTAAGACTTGACTGCATTTTTTAGAACTATATACTGACTGGTTAGGGCTGCCATAGACCAATCAATTCAAAGACTAAGAGGATCACTTATGATGCCTCTTCTCTCAACATGTGCCAAAGGGTAAGCTGCAATATGCTTAAAAAAAGAACAACGTGTGATACAATTATATGGTTCTTGGCTGTGTGTACTGAATGAGATACAAAGAGTATAAACTGTGCTCTGGAGCCAAGAGCTCGACTTTCAGACAAGGGTCATGTTGTCACTGACATCATCTCTGTATCCTGTTTGCCTTCCAAATAGGTCCAGTCATTGAAAGAATATTGAAGCATTTTAAAATGACAGCAGAGTACTTCCACTTATATATTTGATCTCTCACTGCTACCAGTTTTCTAGGTATGTTTTACACAGTCAGCTGTTCAAGGTACAGTGGTGGCCATGTCACTAAAGAACAGAGAACTGTTTTTTATCAAAAGTTAACCAGCCTGAAGTAAGAATGCGAGGAATGACAAAAAAGGCTTAAGGTATTTAGCAATAACTGAAATTATGTGCACTCCATAAAAGCCTTTTGCTCTCTTACAGTACATAGTAATAAGAATGTATTGATAACAAGGCCATATAAAAATTCTAATGGCAATATAACTGAATATTCACTATCTCTAAGGAGTAAAGTGATTCATTCATTCATTCACTCATTCATTTTATTATCCGCATAATCCTGAACAGGGTCACAGGAGAAGGAGTAAAGTGAAATTCTAAATTATTTAATTGTTTTATACAGAATCTAGCTCATCACAGTGGTGTATCTTTGTCATGTTTATATTGAACAGGCATCTGGAGAAGAGACCGTTCTTAGGAACCAAAGTAACGATCTCCATACATGTCAACAATATTATTAGAAATAGATACTTTAAGTAATGAATGCCAACAATAAGATTCATTCTTGAAGCCATTGTATCCCTTCTTCCTCTGTTCAAAAATGATTTCCATTTCTCCTTATGTCTCAAGTCTGTTAATTCATTTATGAAATTGTTGTTGTTGTTTTTTGCAGTTGAGTTTATTTTGTTCAAACATTGTGCAGACTACATGATTTATAATGTATTAAACTGTATTAAATTTGAAAATAGAATCACAGACTCCTTAGGATTTTTTATTGTTACACAAATTTCTCTTTGCATGTTCTATATTTGAGTATATTAGTGTTAAACATATTTTACACTGTAATAGTTTATCATCTCACTAATAAGGGGACAACCACTAATGGCCACTTGCAGCTAAGGTTATTATAGTAAATTAGCGAAAGTTTATCTCTGTCACAAATGAATGAACCATGTTGTGCCATATGTTTCGTAAAACTTTGCCTCTTGCAAATCTACAATGCATTCGGAAAGTCTTCAAACCCCATTCTGTTATGTTGTGGAATCTGTACACAATACCCCATAATGACAAGGTGAAAATAGAATTTATTTCCTTTAAAAAGGAAAAACAAAACAATTTTGCATGGATATAAATACAGTATTCAGACTTAAAATTTAGCTCTGGGGGCCTCCCATTTTACTTGATCATCTTTGAGATGACTACACATTGACTGGAGTCCAGTGTCTACGTCACGTTTTATTGTCATTCCAAACCTATACACAGTACACAGTGAAAGGACCTACAGGCGCTACAAGGACCCCCCCCACCAAACTAAGTAATTGGGGGAGAAGACCATGCTAATTGAGGTTACCAAGAACCCAATGGCACTCTGGCTGAGTTCCAAAGATCCTGTGTGCAGATGAAACTTCCAGAAACCTCCAGAAGGTCAACCATCTCCGCAGCGCTCCACCAATCTGGGCTTTATGACAGATTGTTTAGTCTTTTCATCAGACCAGAGAATCTTGTTTCTCACAGTCTGGGAGTGGTTCTTAGGTGCTTTTTTTGCAAACTCCAGAAAGGTTTTTGTGTGTTTTTTACTGAGGAAAGGCTTCTGTCTGCCATAAAGCCCAGATTGGTGGAGTGCTGCAGTGATGGTTGATATTCTGGAAGTTTCCTCAATGTGCTTACAGGACCTTTGAAGCTAATCAAATGACAAAAATTTTCCCTGTGGTACCTTTTATTAACAAATAAACCTATTCACCCGTAGTGTCTTTATGGTGACTTTCCCGAAAAAAAGTTAAGTGGTGTACCAAGCCCCAATTTTTAAATTAGCTGTACCCAGATTGGGGAAGGGTATTCAGTCCTTAAGTTGTGAGGTTAAAATATTCCAGAGCAATACTCCCTAAACATGAAACAAAGTACTTCAACTTGTCATTCAAGTTTGAAAATAAGCACTGGGGAATTCCACAGTGATTGAGCATGACATGCCTCCAGCATGAGCTTAATGCATATATTACCTTATTATTACTAACCAAATTACAGCTTATATAAATGTTTACACCTTCATTACACTCTTTTTTATAAACAGGACAATAAAGTTTAAAAAGAAAAATCTTTTAACAGCACAAGAAATCATCAGGTAAGGCTAGGTTGTCATTGCATGCCTATCAAATAACGAAAGAAAGAAAAAGCTGTGTAACTGCATAGTCTCAACAGATAAAGATGGCAATAGAATGAATCACTAAATGCTTATGCTAATTATTTTTCAACTTATTTTTTACAGTCAATACTATAAATATATTAAAAGGACAATAGATTTACAAATATGTTTTAGCAGCACAAGAAAGTATCAGCTAACACTATTAATAAATGACAAATTAACTGATAATACATCAAATAGAAAGCTGTTTGACACCAAATACATCAATATGCCAATGTATTGAGTCATAACAAGTATATGCAAAAATTGTACTGGCTTCTTTCTGTCACTTGGGAATTGTATTTGTGAATATGAGAGAAAATCTGGCCAACAGAATATTTATTACACTAAGCTAATAATAATGGGTAAAATAAAACCCTAGCAGTACCTGTACTGCAGACAAGCAAGTTAGACAAAGATAAAAGTGTGAAATGTAAGCCTTTAAACATCAAATGTTGTGAGATGATATCAATGTCCATCAGCATATGACCTTAGAAGTGTTTTACAGACATGAATTTAAAGGATTCTGCAGACTCTACATGTGAGAAAAGGGTTGGACTTAGATCACCGGGTTAAAGCATTATTGCAGCAATGGAAAAACTTTGTTAAATGAAGGTTGACACAAAGCTTCCAATAATTTGCGTACACATGCTTGGGAGAGATGGTGCTACTGCCACCTATAAGCTTCTACTATAAAAATATACCATTAAGTATACCAAAAATATACCATTAATTGTGTTTTTACTGCGTTTGTTATGGTGTAAGCAAGTAAGTACCTGACTGAGATTTGCGACCCAAGCTTGTGACCTTTAATCTGAAACACACACACACACACACACACACACACACACGCACACGCACACCGATCAGCTATATTGGTCAGGAGCCCCACAGGATCACCACAGATCACGTACTATTTGTGTAGTGGATCATTCTCAGCACTACAGTGGCACTGTCATGGTGGTGGCATGTTAGTGTGTGTTGCACTGGTATGGGTGAATCAAACACAGAAGGGCTCCTGGAGTTAGCACCCACAACCAAAAATATCCAACCAACAGTGTCCTCTGGGCAGCTTCCTGTGAGTACTGATGAAGGACTAGAGGATGAGCAACAGACACTTTGCAGCAACAGATGAGCTACTGTCTCTGACTTTACATCTACAAGATGGACCATAGTTGTGTATAATAGTGAGGACAGTGAACAGGCACAGTGTTGATAAATCTCTAACACAGCTGTGTCCAATCCACTTGTACCACTGCAGCACACACATACTACCGTGCTGACTGACTATATAGTGATGTGTTAATTCTACTTTTGTATTCCCTTATTGTGTTATTGTATTGAAATCTACACATATGACTCTGTATTTGTTTTTATTTGTTTGAACGTGCACTGAGTTGCTAAGCCCTATTCATATGTGCTATGTACATTTGCTGAATAAAGTTGGCAAGTATTCCATTTCACACATCAGTTTGGAATATCAACCTGTTATACCAGCCGTTAATGTTACTGTGTTCATTGTGCCTTTGTTGAAGTTGTAGCACGGCACCATGCTTTGTTTTTCCAGGGGCGATCAAGCCTCTCTGTAACTGCCACTGCCAATCAACATTTAGTGTAGCAGATCTAATATTTCTGGAATTGTAGAAATGAAGTCAAACGCTGTCATAGCTTCGTTTAATATACTATAATAAAGCATGGAAATAAAGCTTCAGGTTCAGGGAGCCTGTTTCCCTCAGAGATTGAGAGCCATAAACCGGAGCCACCCACGAACTCCTCCTAAAACCCGAATGGGTGGGGTTTACAGTGTAAAGGAGAAATTTTATTGGAGACTGTTTTAGTTTTTAACCTTTATGATTTGACAGAAGGTCTGTCAATTATCCGTGGACCTTACGTGAAAACAATGGGAGGGGAAAGATAGTGAAGGGCAGGAGGAAAAAAAAAAAAAAAAACAATATGCCCGCCCGGTCTGCCATCTTGAATATGCGGTATAGTAATGCCTATAGTGTGAGCCACTTCACTGACACGAACCTACAGAGGGACGGAGGAGGAACTACACTGATTTATCGGAGAAATTGCTTAAACCGATGAATATTTCTGCAGATTATTCTTCGACGAATCCTGGGTTTTTCCCGACACGGTGGTGCTGAACTCGGATAGCTGGCCGTGCTAAACGCGCTGAAGGATCCGGTTCGGGCAAGCGGACTATATCAACCATTCAACATTTCTCCATCTCGATATTTTATTGAGAATATTTTTTTTACTCAAAGGAGAAAATAAAAACGACGAAACGTATTTCTTCATCTCGTTAAAGGACAAGCTTTTTGTTTGCATTTTACACAGTCTGGAATAAAGGCAGCTAACTGGATATGTGGAATGTGGATATGGCACGGTAGCGACCATTAGCTTTCTTTAAAAAAATGCTCATTATTCAGAGTATTCAGTTACACAACACGGTGGCAAATATTTGTATTTATTTGTCTACCTTCAAAGTGTTTTTGATAAAGAATGTTATTCATAGTCCGAACACGACTTTTCACTAAGTGAGAGTGACGAGTTTCTGCAGTTGCATTTTGGACTTGGTGTTTTCTTTCTTTCTTTACATAACTGCGAGGTCCTACGAGGCTGTACGCGTTAAGAAGCAATATCATGGCTAGTTATGGCAAAGTGGCCCACTTAAACACGGAGAGAAGCTTTCAGAGGGGAGCGATCTGATTTACATTCACGGAGCTTTGACAGATCGCCTCAGGTGGATCTCTTTTCTTTTCTCAGTTCTGGTTTTAGAAGGATCAAATATGAGCTTTCGCCGTGTGGTCCCGCAGGTCCGCGCTAGTAACATGGACAGTCAGTTATAGACTTGTTTTTTGCCGTGTGTCACTGAACTGTAACGATTTATTCCTGCTCTCCAGGATTTATCTCCGGGATACAGCAAATCGATCGCTTGTTTATTGGGACCGATTTAAACTAGATCACAACCTGCAGTTCACCGGATCGTCCACCATTCATATCCCCTTTGACATTGATGTGTTTAAACACTGCTAGTGGGAACCGTTCAAAGGGAAAACACCCGAAACCGGGATTCTAACTTAAACGGAAGGATATACTCCGATTAAAAGTAATCCTAAAATGGGTTCTGCGACAAAACTGGCCTTCGGCGTGTTCCTCATCTCATGCTCCTCAGGTGGGTCAGCGTCTCTTATTTATCTGTTAACATTGCGAGTGTGTTTGTGTGTATGCACAACGAAAAGGCCTATTTTATCCATCATTTTCAACACCGCGATCAGATCGCATCCGCAGGTTTTATGTTCCACTTCATGTGTGACTCGATCTGCATGAAGAAACCTTTGAATCACTCTGTGTAATGTCCATGCTAATAACCGATCTATAGTTGTGCATTTAGGACTGTAACATGTAATCCCTCTCTGTTGGTAACACCAGTTATCACATTACTGAAAGGAGGAGGAGGAGGAGGATCAGTTAATGAAGGAAACAGAACCAAAGCTCATGTTTGCACAAGTGGAGATAAAATCAAACTCAAACCTTTTGGGTTTTTATAAGCCTCTATTAGTGAAGAGGTTTAGTCTGTGTGACTGGCCTAGTAAATGGAACGCATTCTTCTTTGCTTAAGGGGAATGTGTGTTGTCCGTCTCATGATCTTTCTTTGATGAAGACTGTCATATTACTTTACAGCATAATGTTCAGTAGAGGGTTGTTTAACCCTCAGCTTTGTTATTCATCAGCCTGTTTTGCTTTTGAAATGGTTAGATGAGTAGATTAAGATCCCAGGCCTTGCACTGCAGAGTAGCAGAAAGAACAGATCTGATAAGCAAATGTTTACAAAGAGGTAGCTACACTTCTCAAACCATGTTAGAGGCCCGCTTTAAACTAAATATAAATAAAAACGATTACAAAGCTAAGGTAACCATATTTTCCAAAATGAGGACACTAATGACATTTAATTCATTCAAATTTATTTCAGTGTTTAAAATTTACATTTACAGCATTTAGCCCTTATCCAGAGTGACTTACAGTTGATACAGTTTTACAATCCAAGAAATTGTGGGTTAAGGGCCTTGCTCAAGGACCCAACAGTGGCAGCTAGGCAGACGCGGGATTTGAACCCTGGACCTTCTGGTCCAGAGTCCAGTACCTTACCTGCTATGCTACCACAGTCCCATGGAAACTAACAAACCTAAGTCGGCGTGGCTGAGGACTAACCAGAGGACGAACCCCGGGCTGAAGTGTTGGCGACTCACTGACTAAACAGCGATCGCCACGGAGTCGCGACAAAATCCTTGGCGTTTGTGGTCAGATTTATCATTTATAAAGTATATTAAATACATTTGTTATTAGCAGTCCATTTCCAAGTCATTATCACAAACATCACTTTCATTTAAAATCCTTTCATTTTCTTTGGCAGTTAGACAAAAAAAAAAATCACTGTTTCCTCAGTATTCCTGATGGTTGTTGCGATGGAGTGGCTCTTTACACAAGGATAGTGAATGAAAAGCAGGTTGACCATTGGTGTGTAGGGCATGTACATAATCGATTAATTGCATGCCAGAAGGTGAGACCTAAAGAGAAGAGTCAAATCAATGTGTAGATGCACCTAGTGTATAGGAAGCAAACATCAACATAGAGGCAAAGCCAAATTCCAGACATTTTAGACTATTTCTAAATCCCAATAGACACATTTTTAGGCCCTGAAATGAGGACATATCTGGGAAAATTATGTATGGTCAACCTGCCGAGGCACATTTTGTTACATTACAGGGTTGTTACTATGGACTTATTTTTGTCAGCAGTTTCGTTACCAGACTGTGTTTGATTTCTACACTTTAGCTCAAAAGTTAGTATACTAATATTTCGTTAGACCACCTTTAACTTTGATTATGGTGCATGTTTATGGCGACATTATTTCGACAACATTATGCAATGTCACAACATTAGTGAGGAACATCCAAAATTGTATTGCATTTTTGCTGGGATCTTGTGTTGAATTGAACCACTTAGCATGGGCTTCTCCAGCACATTTCAGAGAAATTCCATAGGGTTATGATCAGGTCTCTGGTGGCCAATTCATGTATGAAAATGATTCCTCATGCTCCTAGAACCACTTTCACGATTTGAGCCCAATGCATTTTGTCATTGTTGTCTTATAATATGCCTGTGAAATTAGGGAAGGAAAAAAATGTAAATCAATTTACTGTGTCATTTGGTACAATCGGGTACTCGGCTGACTTAATTTTATTGCTGCATAATGTTGCTGAGAAGAGACCTGACCAACTGAAGCAACCCCAGATCGTAGCACTGCTGCCACAAGCCTGTACAGTGGGTTCTATGCACAATGAATGCGCTTCCCTGCTTACCCTGACACGCCCATTTTTGTGGAATAAGGTCATGCTGGAGTCATCAGACCACATGACCTTTTTCTATTGCTCCAGAGTCCAATCTTTATACCTCCTAGTAAATTCAAGGCTTTTCCCCCCCGATTACTCTCACTACCAAATTATTTTTATATGGCCACACAGCTATTTAAACTGAGTTCTCTTTGCATTGTGCATGTGTTAATGCTCATACTTTCACTGCTTAAACATAACCTTTGAGTTCAGCTTCAACAAGCATTTAATGATTTCTAATCTCAGTAATTATTTATTTCCAACCACATTTCTTCTGTGAAGTTGACAGTTCACCACTTTCCTTCCAAGTTTTAAAAATGCATTGGACAGTTCCTCATTTCAGCTATCTTCTTAGTTGTTTTCTTTGCTTGATGCAGACCCATAACAGGACCCTTCAGAGTACAGGAACATCTTTTCCATGACCATGGTCTTCTGTCATGGTTATTTAAAAAAAAAAAAAAAAAAAAAAAACCTACTCACTGCATCAGTTAAAAGAATCGTTGGCAGCTGAAACACTTTAATCACTGGAGTAATTATCCAATCAAAGGCTCTTAAGTATTTGCTTATTTGAATCCAAGTGGTGACTTTTCTTTGGCCAGGCAGTGTATTTAACTCCCAATGTTCAAAGCAAAGGGTGATCGGTTTTCTCTGGTCTCACTGTCAATGGCACCATAACTGGATTTAATTGAGTGTTATCATAAGGCTAAAGTTTATAGCCTTAAAGTGTCTTGTAAGCAATTAAAGTGTTACTGGACAGCTCTAAAGTTACAGCAAGCAACAAAACTTTACCTGATTTTTAAACACTAAATTTTACCTTACAGACCTTAGATGATTTTGCACAAGTATTTCAAATACAGAAGTCCTTGAAAGTTTGTGAATCCTTTAGAATTAAAGCATAAATTTAGGCATAAAACACATTTTCACGCACATCCTAAAACTAGATAAAGAGAACCCCATTAAATAAAAGCGACAAAAAATATATATTTGGTCGTATACTGTCTGGCCAAAAAAAGGTCACCACCTGAATTTAACTAAGGAAATAGGTAAGAGCCTCTCATCGGATAATTACTGCATTGGTGATGCGGCTGAAGTGATGCACCCATCATGCCTAGTGCCTACCGTATACGCCTGTGGGGGCAGTGCTCTGATCTGGGGTTGCTACAGTTGGTCAGATCTAGGTTCAGCAATGTTATGTGCCCAAAGAAATAGGTCAGCTGAATATACTGAACGACAAGGTTATTCAAGCAATGGATTTTTTTCCCCCTGATGGCACAGGCATATTCCAAGATGACAAATCCAGAATTCATTGGACTAAAATTGTGAACGAGTGGTTCAGGGAGCATGAGACATCATTTCCACACATGGATTGGCCACAAGTCCACGAGTCCAGACCTGAACCCCATTGAGAATCTTTGGTATGTGCTGGAGAAGACTTTGCGGAGTGGTCCAAATCTCCCACCATCAATACAAGAACTGGGGGAAACATTAATGCAACTCTGGACAGAAATAAATGTTGTGACATTGCAGAAGCTTGTGGAAACGATTCCACAGCAAATGTGTGCTGTAATCAAAGCTAAGGGTGGTTCAACGAAATATTAATGTGTGTGACCTTTTTTGGCCAGGCAGTGTATATTTATTGAGGAAAGTATGTAAGCTTTGGGATTATCGATTTATTGAAGGTGAAATTAGTGTTGGGTGTTTTGAATCCATGAAACTGACACTCAGGTGTGAGTGGGCTATGTTTAAATAACAGGGATCTATCAAAGGCTGATTTTCCCAAAATATGTTTATGGAAGTGTTTCATGACATGAAATGACAAAAAATTCTGAAGACTTCCTCTTTAGGTCGGAAAAGGTTATAAAACCATTTCTAAAGAGTTTGGACTCCACCAGGCCACAGTCAGACAGACTGTGTAGGAAAACTCAAGGTCTTTTTACACCCTCCCCAGGAGTGGTCTGCCACTAAAGACCACTCCAAGAGCAAGGACTGATCAACAGGTACTGGAAACGTTTAGTTGCAGTTAATTCTGCACAAAGACGTAACACCAGATGTTGAAAGAAACGGTTTATATTCTTTTGCCACTCACTGATATGCACTTTTGGATAATTTCCTCAGTAAATAAATGACCAAGTATAATATTATTTTGTCTTCTGTGTTTAATTGGGTTTTCTACTACTTTTAGGTTTTGTGTGATAATCTGGTGCTGTTTAAGATGGGTTTTATTGCAGAAATAATGAAATTTTCAAGCACCACTGTATTTAGGGAATAGATGTACCATTTCCTTTCTGGCTGTTCTAATGAGAAAATGCATATGTTTGCAGTCCTGTTTGGTGGGGTTTTCATGGCTTAATGTATCAAGTGAAAACTGGGTTGCACAATTTATCATGCATCGATTCAGTGCTTTGAGCTCCTGCTATTAATTTATATTTAAAGGACTGCAATCACAGCATTGAATTCATCACACGCAAGCTGTCTTCACAGTTAAGTGTTTCTAGTCATGAAGAGTGTTGCTTTTCTGATTAAAACAGTAACAAATCACAGGTAATTTTGCATCCTGTGAGTCTTCTAAAATATTCTGCAGTAAACAACATAAAGTTTTAAAGCATTTGATGGTTTTATGGTTAGAGCTAAATAACTCGTATATAAATTTTTCTTTGGATAAATGCAGCTACAATATCATGATATAGAGTGCATGGATCATATTACTCTCCTTGATAGTATTGTCAAATATGTGACTTGGCAGGATCAGTTCTCCACTGAACTCACTCTAGGCACAAGTCATTGCAGAAATTAAAGACATGCACTAATGACTACACATAATCCAGGTGAGGTTTTTTCACATCGATTGGCTCAACCACACAAGCTCCGGCATGGACAGAGCACATGATTGCCAAGTGGACCTAAGCTGGGCAGCTGCCAGTGCAAGGTTAATTACACAGTATTCATACCTCATGCTGCCCGTAATGAATCACATTTACAAACATGCAGTCAAGTGACATGGGCAACTTTTGGAGATGGCTCTGTTTAGCTAAGAATGCAGTTTGTCTGTGTGCATGTTTTAACATGATTTGATTAAAATTTTCTTGCATAATAAAATCATTGCTTTTGTGTAAAACCTTACACATACTTCCAAAGGTTGATAAACCGGCATTGATAGTTTCTTTTGAATAAAAGATATGGTAATAGCCAAAATAATTTCTTTCTCAACATCACCTTTTTGTATTTGGCCATTGTGTTTGCGGTATTGTTGATGTAAGCTATTTTAATGCATGGCAATATCAAAACCTTCTGCAGACAGCAGTCCAAATCATCCATAGTTCAAATTTGACTTTTATATCACATCGTCTTATGCTGTTATACATGTTATAGCAGTTTCCCACTTTAAAATCAAACCATTCATTCCATTTAAAAATCTAACCTTAAGAGTTTTCAACACATTATTTGAACTGCAAGTAGAAAACTACAGCAGAGAAGGTCATGACAGTAAATTAATCTTTGGTTTTACATTTTGGGTAAGTTTGGAAAAGGAACAGATATATAATTATCATAATGTTGAATTCAGCTGTTGGTTAATTCCAGGAAGCAATGCAATAAAGATGGAACTGTGCAACAATTTACAAACATAATAGTTCCTGCTCAAACAGGAAGCTCTGCCATTTACAGATTTCCAATATACAGCTTATTAGCTAACCTCGTTAGGCCACTCAACGGTTTTAGTCAAAATCAAAGTCTGTGATAGAGCTTCCAATATTCACACACCAAACGCGGGCACTAGCGTCTTGGCTCAGCACCAGTGTTTAATCACACACGAATGTATCGCCACCATCCCTGCTTTACAAGTCCCTGTGGATAAAATATTCAGAG
The DNA here is from genome assembly GCA_025084515.1 of Ancistrus triradiatus. Lineage (NCBI taxonomy): Eukaryota > Metazoa > Chordata > Actinopteri > Siluriformes > Loricariidae > Ancistrus > Ancistrus triradiatus. The sequence goes on along the minus strand of JAJAGP010000336.1, from coordinate 334,923 downwards.
CCACTCTGCAAGTCACAGTTTAGTATTCAGGGGAATCAGATTATTTCACGCTAATACGTTTGCAGTGGTATTATATTTCTTTTTTGTTAACTTGGATGATAACACAGGTTTAACTATAGAACTGTTATCTGTAGAATGAATCATTAGAATTATAGAAAGTAGTTTGTGTATTTTTTGCTTATTGTTTTCTTATTTTGGACAATATTGAAATCCCCCAAAGCTAATTCTTGTCCTGTCTATTAAAATGCTTATGGCCCTACCATCCTGAGAACGCCCGATCTTGTCTGATCTCGGAAGCTAAACATAAAACAACAACATAACTGTTTAATAGGATAATATTAATAAATGTGTTATATAAATGTATATTCATAAATGTGAACAATGTCTGACCATATATGCCCATGGTCAAATAGGGTTATTATACTTATTATTAAGGTGATTAAACTATTTAACCTATATGTTATTTTGCCTAATATGTTCCTGGTGTAGTAATGACACGTATAACAGCGAAGCCTCTGGTGCACAAAGCTTTGTTAAACACAAAGAATGCACACATGCAGCATCAGTGTGAGCAGACTAAATGCTAAGCAATGTTTGGCTGCCACTTCGCTATTTGTGTAAGCGCAGAGATGATGTCGATGATCAGGTTTTCACACTCAGAATTACATGCGCTGGATCTGTGCTCCACAGCACGAACACTGTTCGCAGATTGCGGAACACTTGTGGATTAGTTTTTATTTGAGAATGACTTTGTATTTGTGGATGAAAGCTTACATACTGGGTGGGTGGGAGAAGTGACAAAATGACAAACGATGCATCTTTGCACAGCAACACACCAGAGTGCAAATGTGCAGTTTAGTGCACACTTCAAGATTCCTGCACACTTTGTGTTACCTGCTCTTTTCAGAAATATCTGCTTGCATTGTAAATACACCGTGAAATACTTTACATAAAAGAGATATATAGATATACACACACACACACACACACACACTGGGGCAAAAAAGTATTTAGTCAGCCACTGATTGTGCAAGTTCTCCTACTTAGAAAGATGAGAGAGGTCTGTAACTTTCATCATAAGTACACTTCAACTATGAGAGACAAAATCCAGAAAATCAGATTGCAGGATTTTTAAAGAATTGAATTTTAAATCATGGTGGAAAATAAGTATTTGGTCATCCACAAACAAGCAAGATTTCTGGCTCTCACAGACCTGAAGCTTCTTCTTTAAGAAGTTCTTCTGTCCTCCAGTCATTACCTGTGTTAATGGCACCTGTTTGACCTCGTTATCTGTATAACAGACACCTGTCCACAGCCTCAAACAGTCAGACTCCAAACTTAACCATGGCCAAGACCAAAGAGCTGTCGAAGGACACCAGGAAGAAAATTGTAGACCTGCACCATGCTGGGAAGAGTGAATCTACAATAGGCAAGCAGGTTGGTATGAATAAATCAACTGTGGGAGCAATTGTAAGATAATGGAAGACAGAAGATCATTTATAATCTCCCTCGATCTGGGGCCTCATGCAAGATCTCATCCCATGGAGTCAAAATGATCATGAGAACGGTGAGCAAAAATCCCAGAACTAGACGGAGGGACCTGATGAATGACCTGCAGAGAGTTGGGATGAAAGTAACAAAGGCTACCATCAGTACGCAAGACACTACACCGAGAGGGACTCAGATCCTGCAGTGCCAGGCGTGTCCCCCTGCTTAAGCCAGTGCATGTCCAGGCCTGTCTGAAGTTTGCCAGAGAGCATATGGATGATGCAGAAGAAGATTGGGAGAATACCATGTGGTCAGATGAAACCAAAATAAAACATTTTGGTAAAAACTCAACTCTTCGTGTTTTATAGGAAGAAGGATGCGGAGTCGCATCCCAAGAACACCAAAGCCACTGTGAAGCATGGGCGTGGAAACATCATGCTTTGGGGCTGTTTTTCTGCAAAGGGGACAGGACGACTGATCCGTGTTAAGGGATAATGAACGGGGCCATGTATCGTGAGATTTTAAACCAAAACCTCCTTCCATCAGTGAGAGCATGGAAGGTGGAACGTGGCTGGGTCTTCCAGCATGACAATGATCCCAAACACACCGCTCGGACAACGAAGAAGTTTCTCCATAAAAAGCATTTCAAGGTCCTGGAGTGGCCTAGCCAGTCTCCAGACCTCAACCCCAATCGAAAATTTGTGGAGGGAGTTGAAAGTTCGTGTTGCCCCAAAACATCACTGCTCTAGAGGAGATCTGCATGGAGGAATGGGCCAAAATACCAGCTACAGTGGAAAGACCTACAGGAAACGTTTGACCTCTGTCATTGCCAACAAAGGTTATGTTACAAAGTATTGAGTTATTGACCAAATACTTATTTTCCACAATGATTTGCAATTAAATTCTTTAAAAATCCTACAGTGTGATTTCCTAGATTTTTTTTTCTTTTTTCCCTCAAAGTTGAAGTGTACCTATGATGAAAATTACAGACCTCTCTCATCTTTCTAATTAGGAGAACTTGCACAATCAGTGGCTGAGGAAATACTTTTTTGCTCCACTGTATATCAGTGAGTCTCGTGCTCTACATATAGTTTGACCTAAAGCACTTTTGCACTGAAGGAACTTTGCCATAGTTCCTAGAACTGTGCCTCATTTGTTGCGTATTTGCACCACCTTTACTGGGGATGAATGTTATTCTTAGAACGCCGTGTATTACTTCTACTTCATAGAAAGGACTTTTCTCTGCACGTAGGAAACCTGAGTGATGCAAGTTTGTGGTGATTTTTACAGACGTAATAGTATGGCTATTTCTCTAGATGTAGTGATGCAAGTGTATAGTAATTTGTTTGGACGCAAGTGCCTATGTTGAGGGCAACCATTTTAAAATATACTTGTATATCGGCAGCTCTATAAACAACAGATCTTCCCATTTAAAATGAAAAAAAGAAGACAAACTAAGAGTGCCAGGTTCAGGCTTCATTGAGCCTATATGCGACAGAGGAGGTCCAACACGATTTTGAGTCATCTAAGTGAAATTTGTGCAGCGTGTGTCACTAAAACGTCACACACCGTTCCTATTGCCAGCTCGAATGCAGACCAGACAAAGTCCTGGAACAAATGTAGTTCTCCGAGGAGCTACCCAGTGGATAGTTCCTCCCTGTTTAATTGCTAGAACTGTTTGGTGCGAAAGCAGTTCTACACACACACAATTGGTAGTCACGGACAAGACTTTTATAGTTTTATGTTTGTTGTATCAGCACACCCAACAGCAAGTGAGTTATTTGGAATTTGGTGTCTTGCAAATTTAACATACTCCTCTTAGAGGGTTTATCTGATTAGTGTGAGAGTAGCTGTGGCCTGTATGTGTCACGCCCGTGGTCGATGCTCCTACAATGAGCCACGTGATTCGCGCGGACCAATTCAGGAGCTCCACAGTTTCCGGTTCTCAATTGTTTATACCTGGGTGACGCTCTTTATAAGGCAGGTTCCAAGAGACAGTTGGGGCAGATTATTGCTTCGGTCAAGTCCGCATGTACCGCGTGTTCCTGAATGCGGTTCTGTCTGTCTGTCTGTGGACCTACTCCTGTTTGCAGACCTGTCTGCATTGGATTACTTGTCCGTTTCGCGTTCCGTCCGTGTTGGACTTCCTTCCTGTTTTGTGGTTCCGTCCGCATTGGATTACCTATCTGTTTGGCACTCCGTCCGCTTTAGTATATTGCACCTGCTTTGTGGCCTTACCTGTTTTGGTTTTGTACCCGTTTTGCTTTCTTTTCTGGTGTTGGGTCGGGGTTTTCGTATGTCCTATCGTTACCTGTGTTTTCCTTGATTGTGTTATCTTTTTCTTTAATTAAGCCTTTGTTTATACATCGGTACATCGGAACCCGCACCCGCGTTACAGTATGATGTAAAGACGTTGCTGATAAAATTACGTTTTTTGCTAAAATGTAATGTTCTGCCATGCAAACAGGAACGTCTCAATAACTCAAACTTCAGAGGTTATTGGATATGATGGTTATGATAATTTTCACATATCCAGAGTGCCACCATCTGGCAACAGAAGGTGTTTTTTCACCAATCTTGCCTATACAGCTGCCATATAGCTTATCTGATTCATAAACAAACACTTTTCATTGTGGTGTTGTGTTTATAATAATATTGCTGGAGGTGCGAGGGCCGTCTGGCATTATTATTATTATTATTATGTTCTTGTTCATTTATTCATCCTTATTATTACACGTGGAATTACAGGTAAGGAAAAGCTCATTTATTCATTTGCTCAATCTGACTGGGTGTAAAGAGCACGGGTTAAATACTTAAATGCTGTTTTTTTTTTTTTTTTGTTATTTCTTACTGCTCTAAAGCTGTTGGAGTTAATGTGGGCTCAAACCAGGTCCCTGCAGTTGTGTTCTAGTATTTTAATTAGGGTGCTGCACCACCTGAGCATCTTAATAGTAATTGTTTCAACACAGTGTAGGGCATGTATAATAGGATTCTACCATTGTAAGTGTTGCCCATCTCAAACTATTCAGATGTGTTGTTACTCATTAATTTATTTTCATACCCACTTGATCCAATTCCAGTTCTTGGGAACCAGCGTCTAATCTTGTTTTGTTTGTGATGCACCTGTGCTAACCGCCATGATGTCCCCATATGTCATTAGGTAAATGGTAATATTAGTGATGCACTAAAAAATATTCTTCCTGAAACATACAACTGAATTTTGAACAAAATGTTCAGGGGGTGTTTTAATTATGTCAAAAATGGGCCCTGTGGTTGAGGTGACAGTACAGCTGAACCACGGTGCATACATTGCGATCCTGCATAACCAGGTTTTGCCTTTTGCTCATTATGTTACTGAGGAATATACCATTCCTATCCCCATATTCCAGTATGACAGTTCTCACATTCACAGAGCTGTAAATGTGACTGATTGGCATGATGAACATTCAGGAGCAGTCAGACACATCTGGACTGGCCCGCAAAATCCTCAGATGTGAATCCCTTTAAAGGCATCCTTCACGTAGAACTATCTGGTCCTGGTCTAGTCGACCTGTGCAATTCTTTGATGCATGACTGGCTGAACATTGATGTTGCCTACATCCAGAAACTTGTCCAGTCCATGTAAAAATGGAATCACAGCTGTTATTCAAACTTCGGGAGTCAGCTGTCCACAAAAGACTTAAATCAGCCAAGATACCAGCACGAAAACACAAAGGCCTTATAACAAGAACAACAGATGGCAAAACATAACAAATGCTGATACCACTTACATTGCAAAAGACATGGTGCCAGTCCAAGTGGTGGAGAGAGATGGGTTCGAACAGTTTTTGAATATTTCAGAAGTATTGTCTAATTATTGTTACAAAATCCAAGACAATATTGAGAAATCCTTTTTTTATGGTCACTATTGCACACCCATAGTTCACCATTTTCCTTTGTCTCCACTCTCTGGGCCGATCTGACATTAAGCATTTAGTATTTTTTTCTCTTTGGTAATTTTTGGCGGCCAGCATTTGAGTTCATCTTTACTGAATATTTAAACAATATTGTTTATCCCAGCTTTCAAAATGTTGTGTGAGAGCTACCAATCTGGGAGGGCAAGGTCTAACCTAGTATTTACACAGCTATGCCACAGTAAGTGTGGGTTATGATATGTTTAATTTTTATGCCACAGTAAGTGCTGTTACATAAACATTAATCATTAGCATTTAAATTTTGGCAAGAGGAAAAGGAAATAGTTACACTACATTTAATTTTTAAAAGAATACCTGGTAAGTCAAGTACCCTAAATTACATGTTGTTACAAGATCACAAAGTGGTAAACATTTTGCATTAAGATTGTGTCATTTAAGGGGGATTAAGCATATATCCATGATGTGGTTCAGAGTAACATTTACCTTGATGTATATGATAAGCAAATCTCAGTTTCAGTGTCATGAGTTCTGTGTGCTGACACACACAGAACAGTATCTAGTACCACTGATTTAGCCGAACCTTATACTCAATCTCTGGTCTTAAACATTTAGGTTTATTTGATAAGGGCTGTAATTTACATTGTATAGCATTCTCCTTCATGACTTTTTGGTAGACAGCATAATTCATAGTTCCATTCATCACAGCAAGTCTTCCAGGTCCTGAAGCAGCAAAACAGCCCCAGACCATCACACTACCACCATTTTACTCTTTTCTGAAATGCTGTGTTACTTTTTATGTCAGATATAATGGGACACACACCTTCCAAAGAGTTCAGCTTTTGTCTCGTCAGTCCACAGAATGTTTTCCCACATCATCAAGATGTGTTCTGGAAAAATTGAGACGAGCTTTAATGTTCTTTTTGCTCAGCAGTGGTTTTTGTCTTGGAACTCTGCCATGCAGGCCATTTTTGCCCAGTCTCTTTCTTATGGTGGAGGCATGAACACTGACTTTAACTGAGGCAAGTGAGGCCTGCAGTTCTTTGGCTGTTGTTGTGGGGTTTGTTGTGACCTCTTGGATGAGTCGTCACTGTGCTATTGGGGTAATTTTGGTCTGCTGGCCACTCCTGGGAAGGTTCACCACTGTTCCATGTTTTCACCATTTGTGGATAATGGCTCTCACTGTGGTTCGCTGGAGTCCGAAAGCTTTAGAAATGGCTTTAGAACCCTTTCCAGATTGATAGATCTCAATTACTTTCTTTCTCAATTGTTCCTGAATTTCTTTGGATCTCAACATGTGTAGCTTTTTAGGATCTTTTGGTGTACTTTGTCAGGCAGGTCCTATATAAGTGATGTCCTGATTGAGAACAGGTGTGGCAATAATCGGGCCTGGGTGTGGCTAGAGACAGTGAACTCAGGTGTGATAAACCATAGTTAAGTATGTTTTAAGGGGGGCAATCACTTTTTCACACAGGCCATGTAGGTTCGAATTTTTTTTCTCCCTTAATAATAAACACCTTCATTTAAAATTGCATTTTGTGTTTACTTATGTTGTCTTTGACTAATATTTAAATTGTTTTGATATTCCGAAACACTTAAGTGTGACAGACATGCAAAAAAAATAGGAAATCAGGAAGGGGGCAAACACTTTTTCACACCACTGTATGGTTATTAGTATGAGGTTTGTCTCCCCTTTGCTGGTACGACAATCTTCATTCTTCTGAGAATGCTTTACACTAGATTATGCCAGTAAAGTTGGGCACTGATGTTGTGCTGTAAGCCCTGCCTCACTGTTCTATTCCAGTTTATATCAAAAGTGTATGGTATAGTTAAGATCATAGCTAGCAAGCCTAACTCTCCACTAAAGTTGGTAAACCATTTCTTTATGGAATTAATTTTTGAGGGAGTTGGTAGAATTATTTTTGAGATGTTCAGTACATCCCATATTCCTGTCACTCTTTTTCTCATGATTCCATGCACGTGCTTTATATTGGTAACCTGTTAGCAGGCTTAAATAACAGATCACTAATTGCAAGGCTTGTGTGCTTCAATCTTATACTTTTCTGGTGCAAAGGAAGCATATTGCTGCTGCCCTGAAAAAAAAAAGCTTATGATATTTGTTTTATTCCAAATCACTGTTATTCTTTATCTATTCATTGTCAATGAAGCTCAATTATTGCATCCTGAAAGTGAAGACATACTTATTACAGTTCACATAAATGATTTGTAAGTTGTTTTACTGAAGCATAAATTAAGCAATAATTAAAATAAACAATGTAGTATACATCAAGGTAAAAATTGCTCAGTGATGTAGTGATTAGTGCTGTTGCCTCACTGCTCCAGAGATCCAGGGTTTGATCCCAGAATGTTCTCCTCATGTCTTTGTTGGTAACTTTGTTGAGGTACTCTGGTTTCCTCACAAATTCCAAAGACGTGCATTTGGTCAGTTGGTAGCTCTAACAGTGTTCCAGTATTAGTGTATGTGTACGTACACTGTATAGACAAAGGTTTGTGGAAACCCAAAAATGACACCCAAAATATGGATATTAGCATGAAGTTTGTCCCCCACCTGTTGAGAGGGTGTAAACAGAGGCTCCCATTGGTACTGCGATCGAGCTGATGTCGCTAAGGAGGTGTGCCAAAAACAAAGAGCCAATCGTTCCGGAATCTGACGGTAACAATGTTAAGCGTTAGCCCTTTACCTTGAGCCTTGCGACTCTACATCTCCTTTTCCTCTGCAAAGGAAAAGTGAATACCGTCTTTCCCTAGCCAAAGCCACCGGTGCGAGGCAGAAAGTGAGGGTGAGACAAGTGTTACAGCTCACGAATGGCCTTAAATACCTGAACGGGCAGGTGACCCTTGTCAAGTGTAATCAGCACCTATACTATTCGGCATGTGTGTGGTAGGGATTGCTGTGCCAATCCCAGCATGTCTTCTATGCCGTCGCTGCCTTCTAGTGTTGGGCTGCGGAACTACGTGGTTCCTAATAGAAACCACATAAAGTGGATCCCAGTGTCTGGCAAGAGTGGTCAGTAAAGGGGAGAAACTGCATGTGCTTGGGTCCAGCTTCCCAATTGGACCCGGCCGTTTTGAGCTCCTGGCCTCTGCAGAGGCTTGGAAAGCGGCCTACCAGAGGACATTATCTGGACTACCCCGAGCTACATGAGTTCGGCTGCATCGGGGTCAACCGCGGGGCTACTGTGGCTAACCTTAGGGGTACGGGACAATCTGTGGGCTAGTCCCTGCTCCCTGGCTCTCTGTCTGAGCCAGGTGTCAACACGGATGACCAGATGACCAGCTGGTGCTGAAGCACCGCATGAAGGGGTAGGCTTGTGGGACGGCTTTCTGCTAGGTCCATGTGTTGTCGCATCCTTCTGTTACGGTTCACTACATAAACCAGGGGGTTTTAGGACCCAAGTGTAGGCAGCTGGCGTAAGTAAGCCCTGCTATTGGGGCTGAGGAGGGGCCTAACATGCTTTTGCATTGTTACTGTTGGCAGTTCACAAAATAAAAGACAATGTATGTATGTATGTGTGTGTGTGTGTGTGTGTGTATATGTATGTATATATATATATATATATATATATATATATATATATATATATATATATACACACACACACACACACAACGTGATGTTGAGTCACAAAACTCAAGGTACGGTATGGCTATAGCATAACATTGTTAGAGTCAGATTCTGGTGCGACTGGCTCTTTGTTTTTGGCATGCTTTGAACCTTCCACCTGCCTAGTGACACCAGCTTTGTCGCCATAGCGACGCGAGCCTCCGTTTACACCCTCTCAACAGCCACTGATTATACTCTGTATTCGTAAGGTCATATTAGCGATCGGGTATTGTATATTTGCCTGCTTTCTCTGCTGTCTCACAAGCATTACTTTTTATCAGCACAAATCATTTTCGGAGTCGACTCTGACCCCCGAGTTGGTGCATTCGAACGAGTCAGAGTTGACTTCGAAAATGATTTGCGACTCAACAAAGCCTGGGCATGCACAGTGGTGACAAGCCCGGCTCGTGGAAACACCACAAGGACGTGCTGATAAAAAATACAGGCGCTTGCGAGATAGCAGAGAAAGCAGGCAAATATACAATACCCGCTCGCAAATATGATCACATGAATACAGAGTATAATCAGTGGCTGTTGAGAGGGTGTAAACGGAGGCTTGCGTTGCTCTGGCGACAAAGCTGGTGTCGCTAGGCAGGTGGAAGGTTCAAAGCATGCCAAAAACAAAGAGCCAGTCGCTCCAGAATCTGACCCTAACAATGTTAAGCTATAGCCATACCGTACCTTAAGCCTTGTGACTCATGTTTTCCTCTGCAAAGGAAACGTGAATACTGTACTGGTACAAAGTAGAAAGCGAGGATGTGACAAGAGACACTGCTCAAACCGGCCTTAAATACCTGAACGGGCAGGTGACTCTTGTCAAGTGTAATCAGCACCTATACTAATCGGCATGTGTGCGCTAGGGATTGCCGTGCCAATCCCAGCACGTCTACCACGCCATCGCCACCCTCTAGTGTCGGGACGTGGAATTGCATGGTTCCTAATAGTTTGTGTACAACTCCCATGAAAAAGGATACAACTAGCTGAAATTAAATATTAAAAATTACTAAGTGTTGCAGGTTTGAAATTTTGAAGCAGACAAGATTGAAAAATATTTTTGAAATCAATTCTTTGACTAAGTGTCATCCGTAATCATAGTTGTGGCTGGATGAGAAGGCATCGCATGTAAAACAGATCTAGGCAGCTTAGCGGAAGGCTACCTCTTCTACGGCAAATCCCGAAAACAAAGATTTTCCTCATGTTGTGGATAACCCAGACTTACCCTGTAAATCCACCTTTGTGAACCCACAGAGTACATACTGATGGGCAATTTTGCTAAGCCTTTTGTGTTTGCACACACTTCAGTTATTACTCACGATTCATATTTTCAGCCTGAGGTCACAGGATGAGGATAAGGAACCACAGAACAGTTTTATTTTATTTAAAGGGTACGCTACTCATATTTTCTTACAAGAAACCTGCAGTGTGAAAAGCACAACTTGACTACTGCAAGCAGTTAACCCAGAGGGAAGACTTTTTGACTTTGTATGTTTCTTTGTTGAACTGAGGCAACAACTCTTTAATTCTCTCCTGTAAGATCAGAAGTCCATCTGGAAGTGATTTAGTCTTTCAGTAACTATTGCCCCACTGTATAACTTATAGGATTGCTGGTTTTTGATGATTGACATTGGTTTGGAAGCTTGAAGTAAAAAAAAAGTCACAAAATTGATAAGTATTTGCTTATTAAAATAAAGGGCATAATCAGTGCACAGAATGGATCATAAATTAATGCCGCTTGCTAATTAATGCTTTTTTTTTTTTTTAATTCTGGATTTTAATTTCAGTACTTGACTATCGTTTTGTTTTGTAATTATTGCTTTGCCTCCAGAACAGCTTTAGTAGATTGGTAAATTATGTCATAGTAACTATTTAAAAATTATTAATAAAAAAATAAGATCAAACTTGCTTAAGCAAAAACAAATCTTAGTAGTTATAGGGCCCATTTTTGAGATCCGTAGGGAATATGTTTTGTACGATATGCTTTTGATATGCCGACTAGCTAGTAAAACATTTCAGTTTTAATGTTACAGTGGTGCTTGAAAGTTTGTGAACCCTTTAGAATTCTTTTATAGTTCGGCATTAATATGACCTAAGACATCATCAGATTTTCACAGAAGTCCTAAAAGGAGATAAAGAGAACCCAGTTAAACAAATGAGACAAAAATATTACACTTGGTCATTTATTTATTGAGGAAAATGATCCAATGTTACATATTAGTGAGTGGCATATAAAGTATGTGAACCTTTGCTTTTGGTATCTGGTGTGACCCCCCTGTGCAGCAATAACTGCAACTAAACGTTTTCTGTAACTGTTGATCAGTCCTGCACACCGGCTTGGAAGAATTTTTAGCCCATTCTTCGTACAGAACAGCTTCAACTCTGAGACGCTGGTGGATTTCCTCACATTAACTGCTCACTTCAGGTCCTTCCACAACATTTCCATTGGATTAAGGTCAGGACTTTGACTTGGCCATTCCAAAACATTAACTTTATTCTTCTTTAACCATTCTTTGGTAGAATGACTTGTGTGCTTAGGGTTGTTGTTTTGCTACAGACCCATCTTCTCTTCAGATTCAGTTCATGGACAGATGTCCTGACATTTTCCTTTAGAATTCTCTGATATAATTCAGAATTCATTGCTCCATCAATGATGCCAAGCCATCCTGGCCCAGATGCAGCAAAACAGGCCCAAACCATGATACTACCACCACCATGTTTCACAGATGGGATAATGTTCTTATACTAATGCAGTGTTTTCCTTTCTCCAACTTTAGCAAACTGCAGACGAGCAAATCTGCAACTGCAAATCTGTCTGACTGTGGATTGGTGGTGTCTTATCTCTTTAGAGATGGTTTTGTAATCTTTTCCATCCTGATAAGCATCAACAACTCTCTTTCTGAGGTCCTCAGAATCTCCTTTGTTCTTGCCATGACACACTTCCACAAACGTGTTGTGAAGAGCAGACTTTGATAGATCCCTGTACTTTAAATAAAACAGGGTGCCCACTCACACCTGATTGTCATCCCACTGATTGAGAACAGCTGATTCTAATTTCACCTTCAAATTAACAGCTAATCGTAGAGGTTCACATACTTTTGCTACTCACTAATATGTACTATTGGGTCATTTTTCTCAATAAATAAATGACCAAGTATATTTTTGTCTCATTTGTGTAACTGGGTTCTCTTTATCTACTTGTAGGACTTTTAGGAAGTTTTAGGTCATTTATGCAGAAATATAGAAAATTCTGAAGGGTTCCCAAACATTCAAGCACCACTGTAGCTGAATTCAGACATGTTTCACTAACAAATGAATCCATTCAGCAGGCATCAGCATTCAACTGTTGTTGTTTACTCTCGTGAAGTAAAGACATACTTTAGACCTCTGCACTATGTTTGTGGGCTATCTGTGCTGCAAGGGATCAGAAAATGGTTTATGTTCCATAATGTTATGTTATCGTAATAGTTTATTGTTTCTCCTAATAATATTTTTTTTATTTTCATTTTACCTTCTTGTCACATTATGGTCCCATGGTTCTAGTGACCATGATGGATGTTATTTTTTTTCAAAATATCGGAATTAGGCACCACATCTTTTGATGGATTTTGGTACTTAATAGTGCTGTGAAAGTCCGTGCCTTATTGTTTACCAGCCTTACTTATAAATACTTAATGGTTTGTGGTGGGATGTCCATTTTTCTAAATAAATTAATAAATAAAATAGTTGTTTGAAGAATGAAACAATTTATAGTCACGAACTTTGCTCATAGTTTCATTAAAAATATGGTGTTAACTCATTTTCATTTAGGAAACCAACAAAACATGTAATTTTGCCAGGGATGCTCAGACTTTTTTGTGAGACTGTTTGACTATTTATACTTTCCATTTCTATTTTTAAATACCAGTATAGTTGCTCATTTTGTTTGAATAATAAATCAGTTGCATGTGTTTTGCATTAATGAACATATTGAATATAATCAAGTAATAGCTTTAGCCAGCTCGGTCAACAGTGTAAAAATAATTAGCTTATCTCACTAACCTCATAGAAGTGAAACTTATCTCACCACCTCACAGGGATCTGAAAGTGCTATTAGAATCTAATTTAAGTGCGTATTTAAGTTTCTCTTCCTCACACACAGCTTAATAAATTTTTAGGTAGGTTAAAGTGTGCAACATCAAGTTAAGACAATAAAACACTAGGAAAGCCATTAATGTGAAATAACAGTGTGTCGAATTTAGGGTGTGCTGTCTCTTCATTTATTGATTTTCAACCTACACCAGTATTGTTGTTAACTAGCAGTGGTCGACTGATATGGGGGGTTTTTTCATGGTGACCGATGGCATGTATATAGTGTGATATCACATTTTTTTGCAACTTATAAAACTAATAATAATAAAATGAGAGACAAAATTGCTGAACTTCAATGAACATATTTAAGAGATAGCTTAAATACCCTGTCTCGGAATCACTGCAACTGCATTTTCTTGTTTCTGGGGGAAAAAACAAACAAACAAACAAAAAAACTAAAATGTGTAAATACTTGCAAAAAATAAACAATGCAAGTTTTGCAAATAAAAGCAGCCTCTTTTTGTTTTTAATCCCAGTCCCAGCAAGTTGTAAAGCTGGAAACAAAGTTTTCATCTTCTCATATATAAAGTGGTGCTTGAGTGTTTGTGAACCTTTTAGAATTTTCTGTATTTCTGCATAAATATGACCTAAAACATCATCAGATTTTCACACAAGTCCTAAAAGTAGATAAAGAGAATCCAGTTAAACAAATGAGACAAACATATTATACTTGGTCATTTATTTATTGAGGAAAATGATCCAATATTACATATTAGTGAGTGGCAAAAGTAATTAGCAGTTAATTTGAAGGTGAAATTAGAGTCAGGTGTTTTCAATCGATAGGATGACAATCAGGTGTGAGTGGGCACTGTTTTATTTAAAGAACAGTGATCTATCACAGTCTGCTCTTCACAACACATGTTTGTGGAAGTGTATCATGGCATGAACAAAAGAGATTTCTGAGGACCTCAGAAAAAGAGCTGTTGATGCTCATCAGGATGGAAAAGATTACAAAGCCATCAAGCCAGAAGGCTATTGGAAGAATGTTTTGTGGACGGATGCGACCAAAATAGAGTTTTTTGGTTTAAAAGAAAAATGTTTGGAGAAAGGAAAACACTGCATTCCAGCATAAGAACCTTATCCCATCTGTGAAACATAGTGGTGGTAGTATTATGGTTTGGGCCTGTTTTGCTCCATCTGGGCCAGGACGGCTTGCCATCATTGATGAAACAATGGATTCTGAATTATATCAGAGAATTCTAAAGGAAAATGTCAGGACATCTGTCCATGAACTGAATCTCAAGAGAAGGTGGGTCAACACAAGACAACGATCCTAAGCACACAAGTCATTCTACCAAAGAATGGTTAAAGAAGAATAAAGTTAATGTTTTGGAATGGCCAAGTCAAAGTCCTGACCTTAATCCAATCGAAATGTTGTGGAAGGACCTGAAGTGAGCTGTTAATGTGAGGAAACCCACCAACATCCCAGAGCTGAAGATGTTCTGTACAGAGGAATGGGCTAAAATTCCTCCAAGCCGGTGTGCAGGACTGATCAACAGTTACAGGAAACGTTTAGTTGCAGTTATTGCTGCACAGGGGGGGTCACAGCAGATACTGAAAGCAAAGGTTCACATACATTTGCCACTTACTAATATATAACATCGGATCATTTTCCTCAATAAATAAATGACCAAGTATAATATTTTTGTCTCATTTGTTTAACTGGGTTCTCTTTATCTACTTTTAGGACTTTCAAGCACCGCTGTAGCTCCATCCTGACTGAATGTTCTCTCAGCATCTCTTTGTTTTTAGTTACTCAGTAGTCTCTGTTTATGAGCTGCAAGTTGTCATGCAGGAAACAAACAAAACGTCATTGTTAGTGCAGATATCAGCCGATAATTATCATCTCAAAATGCTTATCTCAGCCAGCCGATTAATCGGTATGTCTCTAGTAACTAGTAGTAGTATAGTAGGTAATAGTAGGTTATTAATATGAATTTTAGTGGCCCCGCCTTGTCATCCTCTCATTACAACAAGACTATCTGTACCAAGCTGCACTGTTTTTGTTTTCCTGTATGGAATTCTGGGTTTTCAAAAATTAAATGTTTAAAAAAATAAACATTTTGAAATATAATCCCAACATGTCTGAATTACAATTGCCTATTACAATTATTGGATCAATACATTTATAGTTGCAAATTGTAATGATGTTAACAAGAAAACCTTCATTAATTCCCTTCAAATGTCCAGCAGCAGTACTGCACTGCAGCCACACCCTGCAAAGGCATTCATTGGCTCTTCATCTTTTATGAATCTCACCATCACTCAGTTGAAGCATCAGTCAGATGGTTAATAAAGCTGACGACTGGAGTTCTTTTTAATTTGAAAGTCCAAAAGATAGTCAGTGAAAGGTCTTTCTCTTGTGATATGCTGGTGTGACTAACTTGGCCATCTTGGAATCTGCACATGATCAGTGGTCCAGTCACACCAACAACCGCTCTTATCTGCCTTGTTAGGATATTATCTGCAAATTTTTACAGATCATCTCAGGTATTTTCCATGAGTGAATGAAGCTGCCTACTTTGCATCATATTTGCGCTAAACCGACATTTTCCTGTGTGCCTTGCTCGTATGTGGTTTGTCAACAAATAATACCATTGATTTGTTTTGACTGGACATGTGAGTGGATAAAGCCATTTTTACATGTTTGGTAGTTAAATAATTACATGAGTTGAGTTTGGCATCAGTTACATTGTTCTGTTCACACGTTGCACTCCAACACTGGCATGAACCAAACAGGCAGGTTATTTTTTTTGTGCTGTAGTATCGTTGTCGAGTTTCATTTGCCCTGAGCAATCGTTTTTTGTTGAACCCTGTGGTCATAGCAGTTTAAGGATTAGAACCATTGATACACTCACCAATAACTTTATTAGGACTACTGTATCATGCAAAGGGACTATCCACTTTGCTGGTGCAGTTATGAAACACTGTGGACTGGAAGATTAAGGCTTCCCTGCTTGTCCTCTGTCGAGCTTTCTTAGTTGTCTCATATTGCTTTGAAATCTTAAATATCAACGTGTTAATTACCAGTTCTCTTTTACAACATGCTGTGCAGCTGTGTTTGTAAATGAGATATAGTATTTCCTTTGTGTTATGGTGTTTTTGGTTATTTGTCCAGCCTCTGGGAACGTTATTTGGTTTTCACAATTTATACCTAGTCCTGCCCTGTTTAGCAGAACAATTTTTTACTCCTCCTCCTAAAGCAGACTTCACTCAGGGAGGCTGTTGGCTGCTGTTGTCCAAGATGGAGGTATCACTGAATTATTTACAGCCACGGTTGACCACTGCTGACGCAAGGTTATTTGAAATCAAAATAGGCAGTCTTTTGACCCTTGATGGTTTAATTTCACCTATACTGCAGAGCCTGAAACTGACAGCATCCTATTGGCCCATGGATTATTCAAAACGACCTAAGGATAATGCATGAAACAAGTGTGATACAAAACAAGGTAGACATAATCAATTTAGCAAGTGCCTTTTTCATACAGCATCAGTTTCACAAGGTCCAAGATTTACAAATAATGCCAGCCAGCTTCTCTCTTGCACCTAATTGGATATGTTAAAGGAAAGTAATTTTCCTGTAGAATCATTATTAAGACATTACTCAGACGTCTAATGCCATTCAACAAACTATGCTCCTAATAAAATGGCTTGTAGGTAACAGTTTTAGGTGTAAAGCTGTCCCTGAAAGTATTTGTTTACTTTGTGGGTGGAACATGCAGTAATTAATGTTTAAAAGTGTTAGATGAGATAGAATCACTCTGATAGACTATACAACCATATCAGTCATAACATTTAAACCACCGACAGGTGAAGTGACTAACATCGACAGTATGATACTCCTGACAGTGCTCAGCTGGAAAACTCCTAGCGTTCAGGTGGGTGATACTTTGACATATGCCTCCTACCTACACTTGCAGACCAAGTACACGTCTTCATGGCAAATATATATAATGGGAGTGGCACGTACGAGTGGCACCTTGCAACTGACAGGACTTAAACGATTTATTGCGAACATTTTGTTGCCAGATACCACAGCACAGATTCAGAGGAATCAATGCCTTGACAAGTCAGAGCCTTGTTGTTGACTGGGGTACCTATAATGTAATGCAGGAGGTGGTAATGTTAATGGTGATCAGTGTATTGTTCGACTCATTTAGCCAAACATAAGATAGCTATTAGGTTGACATTAAATGTTAGCCTACCGTATTTTTCGGACCACAAGGCGCACTTAAAATCCTTTAATTTTCTCAAAAATCGACAGTGCACCTTAAAATGCGGTGCGCCTAATGTATGAATTAATTCTGGTTGTGCTTTCTGACCTAGAACCGATTGTAGATGGTACACGGCGCTCATAAATCTGTCAAAATGTTTTTGCACGGCCTTGGTAAGTTACAAAGCTTACAGCCACCGTAGTGCGCAGCATCGCGGAGTAATACAGTATGTGCTTCAGCATTATGGTGTGTGCATCCATTCATTTATTTTCGAAGCGGATTTCAAACTCAGCGCTATCAGTCACGCAGTACAACATGGACATAGAGCAGCTGCGAGAGAATTCAACATTAACGAATCAATGGTACGGAAGTGGAGGAAGCAAGAAGACGCCCTGCGCCAGGTAAAGACCAAAACTGAGCTTCCGACGGAACTTTTTGTTTCAAAGTTTTGTTTCATTTCATGCGCTTTCTGTATGAAAGTAAACCCGTTAGCAGTCGATCATTGATATTGCGCCTTATAACCCGGTGCGCTTTATAGCCCGAAAAATACGGTACTTGCTTATTAGTCTACTGTGCTCACTATGATTAACAGCAGTCTGAAGGTTTGTGATGTTGGATAGAAAGAGATTTTTCACAAAAAGAAATTATGCTTATATTATTTTCAGAAAGCGTAAAACAATGGCCGACCAGGTTCTTTTTTTCCCCACAAATTCTATATAACAAGTATATAGTTTTATAAAAGAATAGTTTTTCTTGCTACTGATGAATTTTTTCTGTGATGACATCTGCTGTGATAAATATTGTGTATCGTGAAAATGTCTTTAAATATTGCCAACCCTTGTGTATTGTCCTGTATTGCTGGACAATAACCTGCATCCCTTTCTTGTTTGTACTTGTTTCTGTTGTTTTTTGGAGCCACATACTTTGCAGTATATATGGTCTGTTCACTGCTTTGGACTACCAATTAC
The DNA here is from genome assembly GCA_025084515.1 of Ancistrus triradiatus. Classification (NCBI taxonomy): domain Eukaryota; kingdom Metazoa; phylum Chordata; class Actinopteri; order Siluriformes; family Loricariidae; genus Ancistrus; species Ancistrus triradiatus. The sequence goes on along the minus strand of JAJAGP010000336.1, from coordinate 316,592 downwards.
AGTCTATGTTCATAGAGACGTTGTACTTCATAGATTCTGACAAGTAGATTATTAGCTGTTTGCTTGTGTTGCGTTTAGGCTTATAATTGTGTACAAGACGTTTGTATAGAAATGAGAGTGTGAGACCACTACAGTTAGTGACAAGAAACAAAAGGGGCTCAGAAAAGTGCAACATAAATACCTTCATTGTGCTTTTAGTATTTGCACACAAAGTCAGTTTTGTTCCTAAGAGAACCTGAGTAAATCAAGAAGATTTATTGATGACCAAAGTTCACATGGTTCTCCTTCCTTACAACAATGCAGTGTAGAGAACTGTGCTGAAGATTTCATTAAGGTGCAAAATAGGATGTTAATATCTGTCTGTTGGAACTGCACACAAAGTATATGTCCCCAATGAAAAGATTGGACACACCTGGTTTTAATGCATTTTTCTTTGTTTTAGCTGTTTAGCTGTTTGTTTTAGCTGCAAGGTGAACTTTATCCTCCTTACAGTTGTAATAAAGTAGGGATGGGCAATATGACAGTATTGTTATATTGTGATATATTTGTTATCATGATAGATATGTTTTTCTGAGCATATTTAGGTTATCGTCAGTACTTAAATAACACTACATGTTTCATTATAATGGGTGTAATTAGTCCTGTTTAATTAGATGAAGTGCAATAAAATAAAAATCACTTTCCTATGTATGGGATAATATTTGAATACCGTATTTTTCGGACCATAAGGCGCATTTAAAATCCTTTAACTTTCTCAAAAATCGACAGTGTGCCTTAAAATGCGGTGCACCTAATGTATGAATTAATTCTGGTTGTGCTTTCTGACCTAGAACCGATTGTAGATGGTGTACACGGCGCTCATAAATCTGTCAAAATGTTTTAGCACGGCCTTGGTAGGTTGCGAAGCTTACAGCCATCGTAGTGCGCAGCATCGCGGAGTAATACGGTATGTGCTTCAGCATTAGGGTACGTGCATTCATTCATTTATTTTCGAAGCGGATTTCAAACTCAACGCTATCAGTCACGCAGTACAACATGGACACAGAGCAGCTGCGGGAGAATTCAACATTAACGAATCAATGGTACGGAAGTGGAGGAAGCAAGAAGACACCCTACGCCAGGTAAAGACCAAACTGAGCTTCCGACGGAACTTAAGAGTTTTGTTTCATTTAATGCGTCTTATAACCCGGTGCGCTTTATGTATGAAAATATACCCGTTAGCAGCCGATCACTGATATCGCGCCTTATAACCCGGTGTGCTTTATAGAATTATAAAAATACAGTAGTAGTTTTTGGTGCTGGGCGGTATACCAGTTCAACCGGTACACTGGTGTTAATTTCCCGTACGGTATGTGTTTTTCATATACCTCCATACCAATGCATGGCAGAAACACAGCTCTAACAAATAGGCAGCACATTATACAATATTTTTGCTGCTACAAGCCCTGCTGAGCGCTGAGTTGAACTCCATTGCCGAACAACATGCTGGGTAAAGTGTCATGTAACCGATTGTGTGCCAGTCAACCATACATGAACCGCACAGCGCTTTTACTAACTATAATTCATAATTCAGTTCAAGTGTGTAAAGTTTCGGCCACTCGAGAGTTTGTTTAGGAGACATGTTTAAGGGTTTATTTGCTGATGAGAGGAAGCATTATAGGTTTCGATTGTTTCGAGTACTACTTAGTCTAGCTAGGGTCCGTAAATACCACTTTACTGAGGAGTTTCCCACTAATAAGTGGACAGTGATACATTTTGAACGAAACCATGTTCTTCGGAGCATGCTGTTTGGGTTACTTACATGACGAAAATAAGTCGTGAAGGATCAACTCCAAAAACATCAACTCGGAATAACGATTTTATTAAGACATAAAAACAGCATCACCTTGCTGAATATGTAGAGTTTGACAAAGCTAAGAATATAATGCATATAATATGTATCTTATTCTATGTACTCATGACGACAGTAGAGTAAGCGACAAACCTATATAAACCCCACACCATGATACAATTTTTTGTCATACCACCCAGCACTAATATTTTTTAAGACTCTCTCTCTGCTGATGCATTTTGTCTGTTATCAAACATATGGTGATAAATAACATGTATCGCGAAAATGTCTTTTAGTTTTGTGATATTATATTTTCACTATAACGAACACAACTATATTAAAGGCCTTGAGGCAACAAAGTAATACAAATTTACTGTCAATGTTGAGATGATGAGAGAGTGTTTGCTGCTAGAGCTTTGTGAAGCTTTGGTGCTGATAACTGGTGATTTCTTAGGATTAAAACTTTAATCTGCAGCAGAGGTAGCATGTAGTTTTGCTTTCCTGGGGCAATCTTCATAAGAGACAGTTTCATTGTAGCATTTGATGCTTTTGGCTGCTGCATTTGTAGAAACTTGCATAGCTTTTGATATTTTCTTAATTGGTTGGCCATCATTTGTTAACGTCACCATTTACTGTAAATAAAATGAATATGTTATTTTATATTTTATTTAAATACTTTTTTATATATATATATATATAAAAAAGTGTGTGTGTGTGTGTGTATATATATATATAATTATTATATTTATTTATTTATTTATTTATTTTAATAAAATGACCACATGGCAGTACGTATATACACACATACAACAGTAACATATGTTTAATAGAAATGCCTCGATTGCAATTTTCTTTTTTTTTTTTTTTCTTTTTTTTTTTTTTTAAACATATGGTTGGACGTTTCCAATTTGTTTTCTTTCTAGGAGTTATAAATGACATCATACAGAAACATTCTTAATAAGTATTTTTAGAATGGAAATTTCTTCTAAAGAAAGACAGCAGGGGCTGCTGGCTTATGCCTGGCTCTACGCTAGCACTAGACTTAGCTTTAACCTCCTTGCTTTTGTTAGTTTTGTCAAACTCCATATATTCAGGGGGATGATGCTGTTTTGAATGTCTTATTAAATGTGTTGTTCCGAACGTTTTCGGAGTTGTTCCTCCATGGCTTATTTTTGCCATGCACCTATTGCAAATAGCACACAGACCTACCATGCTGTAGACATGGCAGAAATATACGCCTACACCCTCATTAGGATCTCTACCCCCTCTTTAGTACTGCACTATTTAGGAAGACTTTGTAGTTTACTAAGTAGCACTCAAAACACAACTGAGATATAACCATTCCTCATTCTGATCATGTCAGCAGCCATAAGTGAATCGGTGAGCTCTGTAGGCTACACACGTGAACTGAATTCTGAATTATAGTTAGTAAAAGCACTGTGCTGTTATGTGTGGCTGTGTTTATGCCACTGTCGCTGTAGTGTGCTGCACAAGTTAAATGTGACTGGTGCAGAGTTGGTTATAAGGCTCACTACGCTAAAAACGCCAGATTCCGGTCACCCGCCAGCGCATCTCTAACACATGATTTCTGGATTTCATGATTTTCTAACACATGATGTTGATAAAAGAGGTTACTTGTGTTCGAGTCTGTCATAGGAACTGAGCTGTGGAATAGCTTACAAAGTACGTGTTTCTGATCCGTGCCACACTGACAGAACCATGCGTTCTGTCAGTCTCCTCCATGTTTGTTTGTGTTGCCTTAGCAACGCGCCATCCAAACAACAAAATAGATGTACTGTAATATTAAATGTTAGTTTGGGGTATTTTGAGGTAGAAGAGAACTTGGAGAGGTGGAGGTATAATCTGGAAAGGAGAGGAATGAAAGTCAACTGTAGTAAGACAGAATACATGTGTGTAAATGAAAGGGAGGCAGGTGGAACAGTCAGGCTACAGGGATCAGGCGGTCACAAAGGTACAGGCGTTCAGGTACTGGGATTCAACTGTCCAAGGAAATGGGGAGTGTGGAAAGGAGGTAAAGAAGAGAGTACAGGCAGGATGGAGTGGGTGGAGAAGAGTGTCAGAAGTGCTGTGTGACAAAAGGGTCGCAGCAACAGTGAAAGGAAAGATTTATAAGAGAGTAGTGAGACCAGCCTTGTTGTATGGCTTAGAGACGGTGGCACTGACAAAGAGACAGGAAGCAGAGCCGGAGGTGGCAGAACATAAGATGTTGAGGTTCTCTTTAGGAGTGTCTAGGGTGGACAGGATTAGGAATGAGATCATCAGAGGGACAGCACAGGTTGGAAAATTGGGAGACAAAATTCGAGAGGGAAGACTGAGATGGTTTGGACATGTGCAGAGGAGGGATAGTGGATTATATTGGAGGAGATGTTGGCGATGGAGCTGCCAGGCAAGAGACGGAGAGGAAGACCAAAGAGGAGTTGTTTGGTTGCGGTAAATGAAGATATGCAGGGAGTTGGGGTGACAGTAGAGGACGTGGAGGACAGGGTGAGGTGGAAACGTTTAACTCGCTGTGGTGACCCCTGATAAAGGGAGAAGCCGAAAAAAGAAGAAGAAGAAGAAGTTTGAGGTATTTTCTATCGTCAGGTGATATACGTCATCATATCGCACAGCCCTAGTCAGCACCCTGTCATGCCTGCACTACATTCCCCTGTATGTATCACTACCACCATGTCACTCCCTACCTCATGCACCCCATCACAGTTTCCTAGTTCCTGATCATGCCTTGTTTGCTCATGAGTGTTTTGGTTATTTAAATGTTCCATTTTTGTTTGCTCATTGCTAAGTGTCTTTGTTCCTGCACTGAGTGCTACTTAGATTCCCAGCGCTGTATATTTACCCTGCTTTGTTTTCCCGGAATTTGTTTTGCTCTTCTCGTTCCCCGTTCTGTTCTACTGCACACTTAGCACTTACGTTCACTCTGCACATGAGTATCAGTACTGGACTTTGGAGTGATGGAAGAAGGTCACTTGCTCTGATGTGTCCCGTTTCCTATTATGTGGACTGTCGGGTATGTGTGCCATTTACCTGGGGAAGTGATGGCACCAGGGTGCACAGTGGTAAGAAGACAAGGTAGTAGAGGGAATGTGATGCTTTGGCTCATGCTCTGCTGGGAATCTGCTGGGAATCCCTCTGTTCAATAAAAACTTTATAGCAGTGAGTGTTTATTGTTTTACATCTCTTGTACTAAGTGAGAAACAGCTCCTGATTGATTGGCTTTAAATTTTCTGATGCTCAGTGTGATGGTTTTTTGCTTTGACATTTTGTAATGCTTAATGTACCCAATGTACCAAAACACAAACAAATCAGCTACGTCTGTGTGTTCGTGTGAGTGTGCACGGATGTATCACACTGGCTGAATGCAGTGGTGGCACTGTATAATTAGCGCTGTGTTACAATGAAGTCTCTTATACTAATCCAATGATCTGAGTTAATGAAGATACCTACTGTTAATCACTTCACATTATTTCCAATAGTCCCATGCAGCGAGTGCACTTATCCAACCTTACTGATGTACAGGCATACATAACATCATGCATTTCATGATGTAAACACAAATGCAAAAAATACCTGTCCCACCTGGAAGCCATGCCATAGAAGTGTACTTTTTAATGGGTGAGGTTTGGTTTTATCATATAGGAGTTATGCATGTATGAAATTTTGATGGCAGAGTGGTTCAGCTTCTGGACAAGCTATCACTGTTGGGACCCTGAGCCAGGCGCTTAACCTACAACAGCTTTGATTGTACCTTGTAAGACTGTGTCAGTTGTGAGTTGCTGTGGATAAATACGGGTATATGTAGGGTGCTAAGTGTTGTAGAAGTAGTCATTCTTGCAAGAGTTTAAAATCAAGCATTGGCAGTTCCACCACATTGTCTGCACAAATAAAGTAGTCTGGTAGCATATCAAAACACAACCAAAACATCTTAAGTATTATGTAGGAATCAGTGAGGTCATAAGTATTTCAAATTACTAAATAGTACTGATGAAAATATTCTGTTCTCAACACTAGTCAACACGTTGTATTTTCAGAGCATCCAACAAAGGCCGACAGCAGCTCGCAAATTCCTTGACACTAAAGTATGCTTATTGTAATTGCTGTTAACACCACAGATAGTAGTTACCTTGACAGCAGAACATTAAAGGGCCATTAATTTTAAGACATTTGCATAAATTGACAATGTAATCTTCAGCTTTTTAACAGGTGATCAAGTTCATCCATTTTGTGCACTTAATGTCCATATGTGCTATTAATATGTAGTATTAGGGGTGTGTGGTTATGTTTCATTGTGTTGACAGTGGATTATCAGACATTATCAAGTATGTCACTCACTTTGCCAAAAACAGTTAAAAACATGCTTTAAGAATTCATGTATTCACTGCATCATGTTGCCAGGTAGGATACGTGTGCAAGTGCAAGGCATGGCTAGAAGATTGGTGACACAAACAGTCATCCATTGTAGTGCGGTTAGCATAGCTATGGCTAGCAATATTACTGTGAGAATGAGGAATTATTGTAGAGGAGTAGTACTAGCTATACTTCCACTTATGATGAGATATATGGCTATGAAAGAGGAAAGGTTGCAGGTTCATCATATTCTCAGCTTGAGAAAGGAGCTTGGGGAACTCTGACGAGGTGAAGTGCGGTTCAAGGAATATTTGACGCTGTCCGTTCCACTATTTGGCCGGTTGCAAGTGAAGAAAAATACTGGCATACATGACTGTTGTGTTATGGATTCAGAGCCTGCAATCAAGTTGCTGAATGAAACTGGTGTGTGAGAGACTGCAAATCTAGGTCTGAATTTAAGGAAATATACTGATTCATCAACTGAAATTTTGTTAAAATAGTAATAGTACGGAAGTGATAGTACAGTACTATTACAAGCATGCTAGGCTACTCAACACCCAGGCTCCACCCAGTGCTCTTGAATGCACCTAAACTTGTTTATTAAATGAATTTTGTTTGTAATACACCATCAAATCCAACATCTCAACTGACCACGTATCAGGCTACCACTGTCATTATGTACCATTTTATAATCAGATAGGAACATGATATATAAAATGTCTTGCTTGCACACAGCTATAATTAGCATTTCCTCCATTTTGGCTCTATCCTACCAATAATACTACTATACAAAGCCCCACCCCTTCAGGTTACTGCTCTGTCAAGGACCCAAATTCACACAGCAAAGTTCACCAAACTTGAACTCAGCTGGAAGTTTCTCTGGACAAAGTTTGTGGTGCGAAAGAGCTCATTTTGTCTAATTCTTTTAAATTAGTGTGATTTAATTTTAAGGAGTGACTGCATTTTTACCCTCCCCAGGAGTGGTCGACCAACAAAGATCACGCCAAGGGCAAGGTATGTCATAGTCCACAAGGTCACAAAGGAACCCAGGGTAACCTCTGAGCAATTAAAGGCCTTTCTCGCATTGGCCAACATACTGTTCATGAGTCCACCGTCAGGATAACACTGAACAACAATGGTGTGCATTGTGCGGTTGCAAGGACAGAGCTACTGCTCTCCAAAAATAATATTGCTCCCTGCCTGCAGTTCGCTGAAGATCCTATGGACAAGCCATGAGAAATATAACTTTAAATTTAAATGAGAAGTGTTATGTGTGTAGAACAAAAAAACATTGCATTCCAGCGTAAGAACCTTATCCCTCCTGTGAAACATGATGGTGTAGTATCACGGTTTGGGCCTGTTTTGCTGCATCCTTATTCTTCTTTAAGATTATTGGTTCCTCTTTAAGAACAGTTTGGTAGGACAACTTGTGTGCCTTTAGTTGTTGTTTTGCTGCACTGGGGCCAGGATGTCTTGCCATCATGTGTCATGCAGCAAAATAACAACTCCAAGCGCACACGTTGTTCTACCAAAATGTTCTTAAAGAAGGACAAATATTCTTAAAGAAGAATAAGGTTCATCTTTTGGAATGGCCAAGTCATAGTCCTGACCTTAATCCAGTAAAATATGGGAGGTCCTGAAGTGTGTGAAAGGTCAAGTCATGTGAGCAAACCCACCAAAATCCTGGTGTTGAACCTGTTCTGAATGAAATGGGTTAAACTTCCTGTCAAGGTCATGTGTAGGACAGTTACCAGCACAGTCACACCGGATACTGAAAGCAAACGTTCACATGCTTTTGCCACTCACAGATATGTGATACTGGATTGCTTTCCTCAATAAACAAATTACCAAGTATACCATTTTTGTCTCATTTTTTAATTTGGATTCTCTTTATTTACTTTTAGGACTTGTCATTTTGATGGCTCACAAATTTGCAAGTACCACTGTAAATGTGAATGCATATGGTTAAAATCTTTTACAATCCAGACACAAGACACATGAAAAGGCTTTGTGTAAGTAAGGTCTTTTACTTGCTTTATGATTAGTCGCTTAGGTTGGACACAAAACCAACTTGTCCTGTGCAACTGGGCTACTGATCTATCCACTCTTCCTGTAACATAAACCGTGTTATAATTAATCAGCCAGCTACTTTAATATCAAATGTTTTACTCTTAAAAAAATAGCTACCTATTTAACATTTACTGCAAGCTCTAAGCTCTGTATGTATAACATGATATGTCTAATACTTACATCTCTAAATGTTTTAGACTGAAATTGCTCAATGTGAACCATGTGGGGACTGTGGTAGCCTAGTGGGTAAGGTACAGGATTATGGACCAGAAGGTCCAGGGTTCAAATCCCACCTCTGCCAAGCTGCCACTGTTGGGTCCTTGAGCAAGGCCCTTAACCCACAATTGCTTGGATTGTAAGATTGTATCAATTGTAAGTCGCTCTGGATAAGGGCGTCTGCTAAATGCTGTTAATGTAAATGTAAATATGCTGCTGTATCATGCAGTTGGTGTCTGCAGCTGCGATACACCCAGGTGCACTGTACTAATTTTGATATAGCACCAGCATGAGAGTGATGCTGGTACTGCAGTTTAAGGATAGAATACTACTCAGTGGAACAGAGGCACTGAGAGGCAGCATGCAGTTTGTGAAAGGCAAATGAATTCCCTGTGGACACAAAAAATAAAAATAAAATCACTGTTCCAGGAATTTCAGTCCATTTTTGGTTAGTGATCGGTAATGCAAAACCGCAGCGCCAGTGAGGACATATTGTGTCACTAATTTGAACAGGGTGGATTGCTATCAAGGATTTTGTTTTGCTGGCTTCATTTCTTAGTTGTTGAAGACCAACCTAGGAATAAGTGATGTTAGAGTATATATATGGCTCATGCCTTGTAGGAACTGTAGAAACTGAAGATGATGCTTATTTCATTATTCTGTGCTAGTAGTATTTCATTCGTTTGTGGCTGTGCTGTCCTTTGAGTTTTACATCAAGCTATAAGTTGTTGAATTCTCAGAAATGAAGACATGATTGAAAGACAATCTAACACTGACTGTAAGGATTAAATCTTTGGTCACCACATATTGTGACCTGAATAAAATTGCGCTCGTAAGGGTTACATGCTTTCACCAAATTATAACCTTTCCCTCTGCTGAAGGTGCTTGGAAGTCCCATCAGTTCATTTCAGGTCAGGGTCACACAGTCATGATTGGCTTTGTCTGAGGGAGAGGAATCTGGAGAGGCAGATCACTCCTAGTGCTGCTCCTTGCGATGTACTGGCATCCCATCCATGACATGCCTGCAACCAGTGAATTCAGGGATAGGTTCCTGACCCCCTTTGACCTTGACCAGGAAAGGCAGGGTTAGTGTTCTGGTACTTTTGATCAAATGAATAGCAACAGAATATGGGTCAGTGATTTCACACACTGAGGTGATTTCAGACTCATCTCTTGTCTTAGAGGCTGCCTAGGTGTCTTGGAGGCTGCTAAGTTGAAACAGCATGGGAAATGCTAATAAAAATAAACTCAGCATTTTCCACATTTACTTTGACTTTTATTTAATTGAAGACACTTCAAACCCAAATATTTCATGTTTTGTCATGTCACCTTCATTTCGTTTGTAAATAAACATATTAATTCCTGCATTTCAGGCCTGCACCACATTCCAAAACAAGATGGGACCATAAAGCATTTACCACTTTGTAATGTTGTCATTCCTTCTCACACCACTATAAAGATGTTTTGACACCAAGGATACCAATAGATGAAGTGTTTCATGAGTCATTTTGTTCTTCTTCCTGCAAACATGTCAGTATGAGACAGCATGGGATTGTTGTTGTAGCATTGTCCTTTTCAAAATTCTTCACAGATTTTCAATTGGGGATAGGTCAGGCCTGAAGCAAGGCCAGTCTAGTACCTGGTTTATCTTCCTCTGTATCCATGTCTTTGTAATGTGTGCAGCATGTGGTTTTGCATTGTCTTGTTGAAAAGTCCCTGCAAAAGATGTCCTCTTGAAGGCAGCATTTGTTGCTATAAAATGTCAATTTACTTTTCTGCATTAATGCTCCCATTACAGAAGTGTAATTACCTTTGCCAAGGGCACTGACATAACCCCATGCCATGACAGAGCCTGGCTTTTGGCCTTGTTGCTGTGAAAAGTCTGGATGGTCCTTTTTGTATTTAGTCCGGGGCACAGGGTGTCCATTTGTTTCAAAAGGATTTGCAATGTTGATTCGTCTGACCGCAATACATGCATGATGATCCATCCCAGATGCCTCTGGGCCAGAGAATACAACACCGCTTCTGGACATGGTTAACATCAGGCTTCTATTTTGCATAGTAAAATTTTAAGTGGCGTTTGTGAATGTAACAGTGTATTGTAGTGCTTGACAAAGGTTTGCCGAAGTAATCCCTTGCCCATGTGGTTATATCAGGTATTGATGGATAATGGTTTGTTTGAAATCATATCATTATTTATGTCTTTATATTTATTTTATTTATTTATTTTCTTCCCCTAAATTACCTTGTCTTAACTTTTTTGGAATGTGTTTCAGGCCTGAAATGCAGGAATGACACACGAACAAGACACACGAACACACGGTATCAACACACGAACAAGACTATTGTCTAGAAAGAAATAAGTCAAAGTAAATGTAAAACACAAGCAGTATAATTTTTTTCTGATTTGGGGTTGTAAATTAATACCCTTACCAGTCTGAAGGTGGTAATTCAGCCCAGTAACACCAAGTGCATATTAAAGGAGACATATTATGTAAAACTCATGCATTTGGAAATTTGGAGTGCCTACCAACCCAGAATTTTTTTATTTTTTTTTATTTTTTGGTGCTACTTTGGAAAACATGAGATTCAGAGAGATACAGTTGTTAAAGGAGCACAGTTTAGTTCTCACAAGCACCATTATGTCAAAGCTAAGAGCTAAGCATGGGAACTTTTGTTTCTGGCTGTACAGCCCAGCATGCACAAATTTCTACATCATCCCACAGCCTCAGGGCACTGATGAGCTGAATGTATAAATTTTGTTGCTGCATAGTAGTATGTTAAACTGCGTTACACAAAACAATTCCAGTGGCTCATCCTCATTAAAAGGAACAGGAAACTGACCTTTCTGTCCCTAGATCTAGACGAGGTCAACAGGGTGCTCTGGTACTGGGTCCTTGTGGTATTTTGACCAAAGTATGTCACAGATGTTTAATTAAGATCCCAAGGAACTTCTGGAAAAGGTGTAAAATATGTTACCTTTTAAATCTGAAATTACTGAAAAACATATCCAAGAGTGTGAATTAAAGCTGACAATTCTTGACCCCCCCCCCCTTCCAAAGTTGGGAAAAGGTTACACATGTGCCCTTGTTTGATGTCTAAAGGTAAGCTAAAGCTATAATTTGTAAACTCTACTAATGATATGGTGCAGTAACAACATAACATTGCAAGTCCTGTAGTGGTGCTACCAGAATTGAGCATTATTAATGATTATAGGCTACTTAAAAAGGAGTCATTGCTTTGTAAATGGCATGTGTGACTTGTACCTCATGTAATACCAAAAGTAGGTAATAATATACTACAATGGCTAAATTATACTTGCCTAAGCATCAGTTTAAATAGGTTTATGTGTGAGAGTAATTATAGTTAGGAGTACTCTTTTCCACTTGCTTAAATAAGTTTGTACAGATATGCCGTGAGCCAGAATTTAATATGCTTTTTCTTGGCTAAAAACCTGGCTGTTTTTGTTTTCCTGATAAAAATGTTTTTGTGATTTTGATTTTTGTATTGTCATACTTTGTGATGACAGTACACACACAGACATATATATACACATTGGGGCAAAAAAGTATTTAGTCAGCCACTGATTGTGCAAGTTCTCCTACTTAGAAAAATGAGAGAGGTCTGTAATTTTCATCATAGGTACACTTCAACTATGAGAGACAAAATGAGAAAAAATATCCAGGAAATCACATTGTAGGATTTTTAAAGAATTTAATTGTAAATCATGGTGAAAAATAAGTATTTGGTCACCCACAAACAAGCAAGATTTCTAGGCCTGTAACTTCTTCTTTAAGAAGCTCATCTGTCCTCCATACATTACCTGTATTAATGGCACCTGTTTGACCTCGTTATCTGTATAAAAGACACCTGTCCACAGCCTCAAACAGTCAGACTCCAAACTCAACCGTGGCCAAGACCAAAGAGCTGTCATAGTACACCAGGAAGAAAATTGTAGACCTGCACCAGGCTGGGAAGAGTGAATCTACAATAGGCAAGCAGGTTGGTGTGAATAAATCAATTGTGGGAGCAATTGTAAGAAAATGGAAGACATAGAAGATCACTGATAATCTCCCTCGATCTGGGGCCTCATGCAATATCTCATCCCGTGGGGTAAAAATGATCATGAGAACGGTGAGCAAAAATCCCAGAACTACACAGAGGAACCTTATGAATGACCTGCAGAGAGCTGGGACGAAAGTAACAAAGGCTACCATCAGAAACACATTACACCAAGAGGGACTCAGATCCTGTAGTGCCAGACGTGTCCCCCTGCTTAAGCCAGTACATGTCCAGGCCCGTCTGAAGTTTGCCAGAGAGCATATGGATGATCCAGAAGAGGATTGGAAGAATATCATGTGATCAGATGAAACCAAAATAGAACTTTTTGGTAAAAACTCAACTCGTCATGTTTGGAGAAAGAAGAATGCTGAGTTGCATCCCAAGAACACCATACCTCCTGTGAAGGATGAGGGTGGAAATGGTCAAATTATTGTCAATCTTTTGTATGGGTATCATCAGTTTTTTTTTTAATATTATTGTTTTTTTTTTATTATTCTGTTGAACCAAATTTCAAAAGCAATGTCTGATTTTCCTTAGTTGATTTTCAGTAATTTTTTATTTATTATTACATTTGTCAGTGTCAAGTTATTTCATTAACCACTGTGTTTTTTTTTCTTTCTTTCTTTCTTTAACCGAAGGGTACCGACAATTTTGTCCATGTGTGTGTACACACACACACACACACACACGCACATATATATATATATATGTGCGTGTGTGTGTGTGTGTGTCAATTTTTATTTTTCTCGATAAATTAATGACCAAGTATAATATTTTTGTCTCATTTGTTTAACTGGGTTCTCTTTATCTACTTTTAGGATTTGTGTGAAAATCTGATGATGTTTTTGGTCATATTTATGCCAAAATATAAAAATTTCTGAAGGGTTCACAAAGCACCACTATATATATATATATATATATATATATCACCCTGAATGCACCATCCCCACTGTCAAACATGGTGGTGGCAGCATCATGGTTTGGGCCTGCTTTTCTTCAGCAGGGACAGGGAAGATGGTTAAAATTGAGGAGATGATGGATGGAGCCAAATACAGGACCATTCTGGAAGAAAACCTGTTGGAGTCTGCAAAAGACCTGAGACTGGGACGGAGATTTATCTTCCAACAAAACAATGATCCAAAACATAAAGCAAAATCTACAATGGAGTGGTTCACAAATAAACGTATCCAGGTGTTAGAATGGCCAAGTCAAAGTCCAGACCTGCATCCAATCGAGAATCTGTGGAAAGAGCTGAAAACTGCTGTTCACAAAAGCTCTCCATCCAACCTCACTGAGCTCGAGCTGTTTTGCAAGGAAGAATGGGCAAAAATTTAATTCTCTCGATGTGCAAAACTGATAGAGACATACCCCAAGCGACTAGCAGCTGTAATCGCAGCAAAAGGCGGCGCTACAAAGTATTAACGCAAGGGGGCCGAATAATTTTGCACGCCTCACTTTTCAGTTTTTTATTTCTAAAAAAGGTTTAAAATGTCCCAAAAATTCGTTCCACTTCATGATTGTGTCCCACTTGTTGTTGATTCTTCACAAGAAATTACAATTTCATATCTTTATGTTTGAAGCCTGAAATGTGGCAAAAGGTTGAAAAGTTCAAGGGGGCCGAATACTTTTGCAAGGCACTGTATATGTACTGTATGTATATGTGTGTGTGTGTGTATATATATATATATATATATATATATATATATTATATATATATATATATATTATCATCTATATATATATATATAAATAAAAAATATAGTGTACATATACATATATATATATATATAATATATATATATATATATATAATATATATTCTACTATATATTATATAATATATGCAAAATTTCATAGAATTTCAAGATAAATGTCCTTTGCACTGCATCACTGGATAGAACGCTTACTGACTGTATCCTTGCATTTGCCATTAGGATGGCACTGACCACCCCTTGGCTCTGTACATGATTTGGACTACAGGATGCTGTTGATACAGTACTGGTTTGACAACTTCTTGACTGAGAAGGTGTAGCTCTACATGTTTTCCTGATAAAGTGTTTATTTCATTAGCAAATATTTGTGTCCTCAAAGTAGTAGTAGTTCTAGCTACAAATCCACTTTCAATTTTGAAAGTATGAACTTTTTTGCCCACTGACAAGTAGTAGTCATCTTCATTGCAACCACATGGTTAGCAAACCATATGTGATTTTGATAAACTTACATTTGCTGTGAGTCATGACAAGTACTACCATTTTAGAATAATTAGTGAGCAGTTCAATGAAAAGGGAAAAAAATGTCATCAGGTTGTGGGAAAAAAGAATGTCTACCAAATGTCTACCATTTGGAGATCAAATTACGCACATCTCTGTCATTTTTGTAATGTCCTTGTGCAAGATTGCTATCTGGCTTGGCTGTTTTGATCTGTATCATTTTCCCCACCCTTCTGATAACATGGTGCCAAATGTCTCTTCCCTCAGCCTGCACAACGAGTTCTTCAGTACCTGATTGTAAGCTCCTGCTGTTAATGTCACCCCAGGTCTCCTCAGCCTTAGGTGCTGTTGCGAATGACAGCCCCGTCCAATACAAATTCCAGTGACATGCAAGCGTTCAAAGTCTTAAATGCAAATTCACAACCACACATGCAGTGCTTGTTAAAATGTTTAAACAGCTAAGAGCTTCTGAAACCCGGGTTCGACTAAGCATTACTCGCCGTGTGCCTGTGAGCTTTCCTGTGCGCTAATTTGTGTGCTGGTTATGGCTGCAGTCAGCATCAACATTGTATTAAACATTAAGCAACTGTCTTCTTCTAAAAGTTAAACTCGGTATTTTTTTAAAAGGAAAGGGAAAGAGATTACATAAAATTGCAACATTTGATGCTTTTTTTAATAAATACTATAAACAAGATGGGAAGTGGGTGCTCTAGTGTTATGAGCTGATTTACATAATTTGCAGAATACAGTAATCTGATTTCAATTGTCCTCATTGGAGAAGCATGTCTATTAAGTCTAAATGAATGTGGTTAAGATCTTATCCAGATAGAATCCAGCTTTGTAACGAGTACTTGAATTCAGCAGTGGGGTAGAGATAAACATTGCCCAGACTGAAGTATCTACAACATATATCCTTAGAATCTAGCATGGGCTTTTCTGAAACACATGGTTTTTCAGCTGTGCATTACGTACAATCTCAGCCATTCATGATGTCCTTTAAATTAGGTTTTAAATTTGGTTTTCTTTTACCCCGAGACCTTGCGCGCCCACATGAGGACATTTTGGGTTTGCTACACCTCATACTTCATTCTGCTTAACTCAGTCCTCATTTGGAGGCACTCTTGAGCATTTCACAACAACAAAAATACCTCCTGTTCAAAGATGGTGCTCAGTTTTTATACATAATAAAACCAGAGCTCCGAGGAGGGTAATGAGGTCTCAAGAGGTTAAGTTTCAAAATATAACTTCTGTAAAAATTAGATCCGAGCATATCAGCGAACAGATTAAAGACATTGTCTTAATCAGTGAGATTTAAAGTGTGCTCTTATCGTATTGATTGACATATTATGGGGGACAGAAATCTGAGATCACTAGTGAAAATGCTTCTCTTTTGAAATTGCAGTGTCAAAGGAGCATATGTGAACACTTACCCCATAGGCTTACAATGCTTTGGTGTTGAATTTCTGTGAGAGCCATACAGTCTATGAGCTCTGAAGAAATAAAGGTTTTCCAATCTGTTTTGTCCTCATTTCTCTTCCATGTGTGTGTGAGCTGCTGTTGAGGGTATGGAATACTTACTGTATTTCTGCGTAGTTGCATCATTCGTTTGCCTCACGTTGCAGCTTGACACAGTGAGGATGTTTTTCAGAATATTAATGTCCTCTTCGCCTTCATTCACAGGTGCCATCTTGGGACGCTCCGAGACACGTGAATGTGTGCTCTACAACTACAGCCCAAACTCAGAGCAGCAGGGGAACCGCAGCAGCATCGAAGCCTGTATGGGAGATAAGGACAAGCGGTTGCATTGCTTTGCTACATGGCGAAATCTCTCCGGGAGCATAGCAGTGGTGAAGCAGGGCTGCTGGCTTGATGACGTAAACTGCTACGACAGGTAAACTTAGTCCAACACACGTCAAATACTCTAGTCCTTGTAGTAGTTATTTGAGCAGGTATGGCAGTACATATCAGGAATAAGGAAAGTACATATAAGGAAATTTTAAGTATTTATACCAGTACCTGGGCTCAGTGGTTATGGTTCTAGACTACTGACTTTGACAGCTGCCACTGTTGGGTCCTTGAGCGATGCCTGAATGGCACAGTTGCTTGGATTGTAGTAAGTAGCTGTAAGTAAACTTTAGATAAGGATGGCTGCTAAATGCTGTAACTTGGTTACCCATGGCTTTCTGTTTCCCTGAGTTATAAATATGAGCTGATAATGGGTCACATGTATCTTCCTCATTCATTAACGTCAGGAAGATATAACCAGAGTTGTAATAACCTTACATAGAAGAGGATGCACAAATATACTACACTATAAGTTTTAAATTTGCTGCCAAACTGAACACATGGTCAAGCTTTAACACTACAGTACTGTGCAAAAGGTCACCATTAGATTTGTTGTTTTAGCAATGGTGTAATGACCCTATATAGCATATTGTCAGCAATTTGTCAGCAAATCCAAAAATTTGTCACT
Organism: Ancistrus triradiatus; assembly: GCA_025084515.1. Taxonomy (NCBI): domain Eukaryota; kingdom Metazoa; phylum Chordata; class Actinopteri; order Siluriformes; family Loricariidae; genus Ancistrus; species Ancistrus triradiatus. Next base: position 299,365 of record JAJAGP010000336.1, on the reverse strand, counting down.
CCATAATACTCTTTTGTACTGATCTTCATATTGCATATATACATCATAGCATATCTTGGGCTTTGAAAAATTGGTTTCTTGCCTGCTACCCTTCCAAAAAAGCCTTTCCTAATCAAACTTCTTAAGACTGTAGACTGGCGTCCACAGTAGGGACTGTGGTAGCCTAGCGGTTAAGGTACTGGACTATGGACCAGAAGTCCAGGGTTCAAATCCCACCAAGCTACCACTGTTGGGTCCTTGAACAAGGCCCTTAACCCACAATTGCTTGGATTGTAAGACTGTATCAATTGTAAGTCACTCTGGATAAGAACGTCTGCTAAATGCTGTAAATGTAAATGTCCTGTTGAAGCTGCCAGATGCTGGTATTGCCTGGGTGTAAAGTGAGGTCACAGTAAATACTTGCCACTGTGGCCTGTAGAGAAATCTCAGACAGAAACATTGAAGATACATAATGCATGTCAGTTGTAATAATTCCAATTCTGTTTGGTAAGAATTACAATATTTAAAATAAATTACAGTTTTGAAGCAAAAGATTGCGGTGAGGTGGGGGTGCTTAATTTATACCTAGCAGTGTTAAATATGTTGTTACATGCTAGCGTTGCATAGTTTGAAATGCACATTGTCCCAAACCTAGTTACAACAGTGGACTTGAGAAAAGTACAGACCATGTGACACCTGAATTTTGACAGGTAGTCTATAATGGTCACATTTTCCATTTATTTAAATTTTGGGTGCCAAGATGATGCAATAAGATATCATCCAGTGTTGCAAATAAGACATCATCCAGTGTAACCCCTCAAGGTTTTGCCTTTAAGGCTTGTTACTATACTGAGAACCGAGTCTTAAACATGTAATATGAAAAATGAGCAAAAGTCACAGCTTACAGTCTTTATTAATATTAATAAATTAAATAACATATCATTTAGTCAGACTAAAAGTTTTAAGGTACCACTGGATACACACTGATGGGGTGGATAGTGTTCAGGGACTACGGTACTTTAAATGCTCTATTCATTAGCGACATGGCGGCCATACTAAAGACTGAACACATTCCGTGCTGAATATTAATATGAAGGCATTGCTGCCTTGTGTCAACACGTTTCCCTGTCAGGATTTGATCTGAACCCTGTTCCATCTCCACTATCATTAGGCAACGAGGCAAAATGCACTCGTCCTTATCTGTCCATCAGAAGAAAAGTGGCAAAAAGCCCAGCAGAAAGGTGTCTTGATGTGCTTGGAGCTCTTGCCCTAGCACGCTGCTGAACCTGTTTACCTTGCCCCATGTTAAAACTAGATGGTGCATGCATAATGGAAAGCTAAAAGCCTCACCTCTTACTCTCTTCTCTCACACCTCTTATCTGAAAAAGAAGGCCTCTAGAATGTGATCTGCTTATCGTTTGAAGATGTGCTTCTACCATTAGTGTTTTTTGTTCCCTTAATCTTCGTTTATCTTTGCTAAGCTGAGCAGCATGTTGCGATCTGATCCTTTTGGTTAGTGTTGTCACAGCAGAAAAACTTTGATTTCAAGAACTGCATTAAGTATATGGATAGGGATTCTGGTACTTGGTGATACCATGGTGAGAAAATATACTGAAAAACTGATAATGGAGAAAAATCTGAATTTCTGAACATGCTTTTTTTATGTTTAAGAAAAAGGAAAATTTGTGTTGCATACAATTGGCTCAATAATTCTTGTCACTCTTTGTAAAGATGTACAAAAATGACTTTTTAATCTCACATAAGCAATAAAACTAGCCTTTTTAAATAAAATGTATTTATTCTCACTATAAGCACACAGATCAGACAGAACATTAAAACCACTGCCAGGTGAAGTGAATAACACTGACAGTGTAATGCTCAGGGCGATGTTTTTCTGGGAAACCTTGGGCCCTGGCATTTATGTGGATGTTACTTTGACACGTCACACCTAATTCACCATTGTAGCAGATGAAGAACACCCCTTCATGGCAACAGTATTGATACAGCTCCTAATGACAGTGGCCTCATTCAGCAGGATTCTGCATGCTGCCACAATGCAGTAATTGTTCAGGAATGGTTTGAGGAGAATCAACGTTCAAGGTGTTGACTTGGCCTCCAGTGTCCCTATATATCAGTCCAATCAAGCAAATCTTGCATGTGCTAGACATTGATTTATGGAGGCCCCACTTTGCAGCTTTAAAGGATTTAAAGCATTTGCTGCTAATGTCTTAGTACCAGACACCTTCAGAGGTCTTGTGGAGTCCATACCTTGATTGGTCAGAGGCTTGGTGAAACAAAATAGACCAAAACAATTTCTGGTTGTATTAATATTATGACTGGCAAACAGAATACTCAGATTCCCTTGATTGGATTAAGGACTAGAAATCAGATGAAGAAATCAGATAAAGGGAGCTGGATTTTTGATCAGTAATTGGATTACTGAGTGCATGTGTATCCTTACTCTGATTTCAGTCTGTTTTCTCAGTCTGCGCATGCAGGAAAATGTAACTGGAGAGAATGTAGAGCTGTTCCAGAAGCAGATAGCAGAATCAAACAAGCTTGCCAGGTCAACTTCTTGTAAGAGACTTTGCTTATTTTGGGCTTGTTTCTCTCGCAAGATCTGGCAACCTTGGAATTAAACGCAGCACCTGCGAAATGGCTATTAAAGGAATTGAAGAATTTCATTGTTTAATTATTAATGTTTCAAGTTTACGTCACCTTCTGTGAGATTATTGGCTGGTTGTAAAGTAGAAACCCGATTATTGTCTGAGTCATGTACACCTGAAGGTTTCCCATTGTCTGATTATCCAAGTGCATGTACATTCATTGATTGGATTACTGACAAAATCAGACTTTTTGCAGTTATCAGATTATTAAGTGCATGTAAAGACATTCATTCATCGGTTTTTACGCTGTGCAGCCCAGATCCAGATTCAGTATATTCATGTTTATATAACTATATTATATAATACAGTTGTCACTGCAACCAAAATGGTGTCTAATAGTAAAATTAGGTAATACACATATAAAATAATGTATATTTTTACAATGTATTTCCAACTATTTTCAGTGCTGCAATTCTATGCTACTGTATCTATAACATAATAAACACAAAAACCAGGCAAACATGGCACAAAACTGGGTTGAAGTGCCAAGTATGCTTCAGCTCTAGGTTATTTGTGATTAATGACTGATTGAAAGAAGTTTCTTAATAAACTTTTATTGCATAATAATGGTGCAGTTCTTTCCAATTAACTAACACAATACAGCAGGGGATGGAGGCCCAGAAATTAAGAGAAATTACTTGTCATTTGTCAAGTGTTACAAATATGTAAAGAGTGAGGTGTCAGATCACCAGACATTTTTTTTGTTTTGGCTCTCAGCACGGAGTGTGTAGAGAGGAAAGAGGACCCTGATGTGTTCTTCTGCTGCTGTGAAGGCAACATGTGCAATGAGAGGTTCTTCTACAACCCAGATGCGCAGCCTGTTCAGAGTAAGGCTCCCATTACTGATCGAAGCAGCGGAGTCTTTAAAGGTACTGGAAGCTTTTCACTTCTGTTCCTTCCTTTATCCCCATTTGTGTATTGTCTTTGTCTAATCTTGTAAGCGAAATGTTGATAACCCAGTCCAAGTGTGTTATGTGAACCTGAATCTTTTTATTACGCATTGTTAATTCACAGTAAGTATATCACATAAATGTTAGGCTTATTTGAAGATACAGTGGGCAAAAAAGTATTTAGTCAGCCACTGATTGTGCAAGTTCTCCTACTTAGAAAGATGAGAGAGAGAAAGATGAGATTTCTGGCTCTCACAGACCTGTAACTTCTTCTTTAAGAAGCTCTTCTGTCCTCCACTCGTTACCTGTATTAATGGCACCTGTTTGACCTCGTTATCTGTATAAAAGACACCTGTCCACAGCCTCAAACAGTCAGACTCCAAACTCAACCATGGCCAAGACCAAAGAGCTGTCGAAGGGCACCAGGAAGAAAATTGTAGACCTGCACCAGGCTGGGAAGAGTGAATCTACAATAGGCAAGCAGGTTGTTGTGAATAAATCAACTGTGGGAGCAATTGTAAGAAAGTGGAAAACATACAAGACCATTGATAATCTCCCTCGATCTGGGGCCCCCCATGCAAGATCTCATCCCGTGGGGTCAAAATGATCATGAGCAAACACTGAGCAAAAATCCCAGAACTAGACGGCAGCACCTGATGAATGACCTGCAGAGAGCTGGGACCAAAGTAACAAAGGCTACCATCAGTAACACACTACGCCGAGAGGGACTCAGATCCTGCAGTGCCAGGCGTGTCCCCTGCAGTACATGTCCAGGACTGTCTGGAGTTTGCCAGAGAGCATATGGATGATCCATTAGAGGATTGGGAAAATATCATGTGGTCAGATGAAACTAAAATAGAACTTTTTGGTAAAAACTTCTGCAAAGGGGACAGGACGAGTGATCCATGTTAAGGGAAGAATGAACGGGGCCATGTATCGTGAGATTTTAAGCCAAAACCTCCTTCCATCAGTGAGAGCATTGGAGATGTGGCTGGGTCTTCCAGCATGACAATGATCCCAAACTTATCGCTTGCACAACGAAGGAGTGGCTCCGTAAAAAGCATTTCAAGGTCCTGGAGTGGCCTAGCCAGTCTCCAGACCTCAACCCCATAGAAAATTTGTGGATGGAGTTGAAAGTCCATGTTGCCCAGCGACAGCCCCAAAACATCACTGCTCTAGAGGAGATCTGCATGGAGGAATGGGCCAAAATACCAGCTACAGTTTGTGCCAACCTGGTGAAGACTTACAGGAAACGTTTGACCTCTGTCATTGCCAACAAAGGTTATGTTACAAAGTATCGAGTTGAACTTTTGTTATTGACCAAATACTTATTTTCCACCATAATTTGCAATTAAATTCTTTAAAAATCCTACAATGTGATTTCCTGAATGTTTTTTTTTTTCATTTTGTCTCTCATAGCTGAAGTGTACTTACAATGAAAATTACAGACCTCTCTCATCTCTCTAAGTGGGAGAACTTGCACAATCAGTGGCTGACTAAATACTCTTTTGCCCCACTGTAAACTCCATATAGGACCAGCTAAGACAGAAAATGGTCTATTACTTTGTAGGTAGGCTTGGCTGACTTTGCTGAATTATTGCAAGTTTCCTTTTTAGTCACCGTTTGCCAAATTTGCATGCGACAGTTACGATTATTTATTTATCAATCTGATTGGTCAGATATCTTGTCCATTTGTTAATAGACTCACAAACCCTTCAAAATATCATCAGAAGGGGCAAGCACACACACAGACACATATATAAAAACGATTAAGCATGACATTAGGACTACCTCCTTGTTTCTAAACTCATTGTCCATTTTATCAGTTGCACTTACCATGTAGAAGCACTTTGTTGTCCTACAATTACAGACTGTAGTCCATCTGTGTCTCTACATTTTTTTTCCAGGATTTAGGCTATGTCCACACGTACACGGCTATTTTCTAAAACGGGGGTTTTCAAATTCGTTTATAAAAAACATCCCGTCCACACAAGCACTGATTAAATAAAAAACTTCGTCCAAATGAAAATGCAAAAACGCACACAGTCGCTGTCAAGAGCAGTGTCAAACCAGCAGTCCTATATGCCGGCGAAGCAGCTCACTCAACGACAACAGCGACGTCCTATGCATACGAACATTTTCTCGCCATTCTTCTTCAACAACCACTTCGTTTTGAAAGTTGTCCCACCAACGAGAGGTCAGACCGGGTCTCGTCTAAAACCGGCGACGCTGGGGGCGGGAACTGCTTCGTGGGTGTGATGGATATAGTAGTGACCTCCGTAGCGCATTCTGACGCCTCTGTTCTTCAGTGTAATGAAAAAGTAATAATTGGAACTGTATTTGTAGATTTGTAACAAGTTCGGTCAGCAGTGTTACAGCTGGCACTATTTTGGCTATGTCCGCTATTGCACAAAATCGCCTCATGTAAACCAAGGAGATAACGGCGCACAAATGACGTTAGAAGCAAGAAACTCCGTTTTCCCAGTCCACACTGAAAATCTTCACCCTGGAAGGAGTTTTGCAAAAAGCCCGTTTTCAGTGACCTAAAACGCCGTTTTCGTGTGGACGAAAGGGCAAAACGCATAGAAAAAGCTACGTTTTTAAAAATATCCGTATTCATGTGGACAGGGCATTACTCTGCTCTCTAATGGTCAGGACCCTCACAGTACTGTCTGGGTGGTGGATGATTCTCAGCACTGCAGTGACACTGACGTGGTGGGGGTGTGTTAGCCTGTGTTGTTTTGGTATGAATGGAACAGACACAGCAGTGCTGCTAGAGTTTTTACACACTGTGTTCACTCACTGTGCATTCTATAGGACACATCTACCATGTTGCTTCACCATATACAGTGGTGTGAAAAAGTGTTTGCCCCCTTCCTGATTTCCTTTTTTTTTTTGCATGTTTGTCACACTTGAGTGTTTCGGAACATCAAACCAATTTAAATATTAGTCAAAAACAACACAAATAAACACAAAATGCAGTTTTTAAATGAAGGTGTTTATTATTAATGGAGAAAAAAATCCAAACCTACAAAGCCCTATGTGAAAACGTGATTGCTGCCTAAACCTAATAACTGGTTTGGCCACCCTTAGTAGCAACAACTGCAACCAAGCATTTGCGATAACTTGCAATGAGTCTTTTACAGCATTGTAGAGGAATTTTGGCCACTCATCTTTGCAGAATTGTTGTAATTCAGCCACATTGGAGGGTTTTCGAGCATGAATGGACTTTTTAAGGTCATGCCACAGCATCTCAATAGGAGTCAGGGCAGGACTTTGATTAGGCCACTCCAAAGTCTTCATTTTGTTTTTCTTCAGTCATTCTGGTGGACTTGCTGGTGTGTTCTGGATCATTGTCCTGCTGCAGAGCCCAAGTTCGTTTCGGCTTGAGATCACAAACAGATGGCCGGACATTCTTCTTCAAGATTTTTTGGTAGACAGCAGAATTCATAGTTCCATTTATCACAGCAAGTCTTCCAGGTCCTGAAGCAGCAAAACAGCCCCAGACCATCACACTACCACCACCATATTTTACTGTTGGTATAATGTTCCTTTTCTGAATGCTGTGTTACTTTTTTGGCCAGATGTAATGGGACACAACTTCCAAAGAGTTCGACTTTTGTCTCGTCAGTCCACAGAACGTTTTACCAAAAGTTTTCAGGATCATCAAGATGTGTTCTGGAAAAATGATGAGCTTTAATGTTCTTTTTGGTCAGCAGTGGTTTTCATCTTGGAACTCTGCCATGCAGGCCATTTTTGCCCAGTCTCTTTCTTATGGTGGAGGCATGAACACCAGTGAGGCCTGCAGTTCTTTGGATTTTGTTGTGGTGTCTTTTGTGACTTCTTGGATGAGTCGTTGGGGTAATATTGATCGGCTGGAGGGTTCACCACTGTTCCCTGTCTTCGCCATTTGTGGATAATGGCTCTCACTGTGGTTTGCTGGAGTCCAAAAGCTTTAGAAATGGCTTTATAACCCTTTCCAGACTGATAGATCTCAATTACTTTCTCTTTGTTCCTGAATTTTTTGATCTTGGCATGATGTGTAGCTTTTTAGGATCTTTTGGTGTACTTCACTTTGTCAGGCAGGTCCTATTTAAGTGATGTCCTGATTGAGAACAGGTGTGGCAATAATCCGGCCTGCGTGTGGCTAGAGACAGTGAACTTAAAAAGGCCATTCATGCTCGAAAACCCTCCAGTGTGGCTGAAATACAACATTTCTGCAAAGATGAGTGGCCAAAATTTGCAGTTGTTGCTACTAAGGGTGGTAGCCATGTAGGTTTGGATTTTTTTCTACCTTAATAATAAACACCTTAATTTATAACTGCATTTTGTGTTTACTTGTGATGCCTTTGAAAAAAAAAATAGGAAATCAGGAAGGGGGCAAACACTTTTTCACACCACTATAGATAGGAAATTATACAACTACTTCTACTGCTCATAATAAGCAGCTTGCCAACTAAACATCTCCTTAGACACATGAGGCATTGGCCAGGCAGCAACTAAAACTTTGTGCTGGCATAGGACAAAACACAATTACACCACAAAGTATTTCCAAACATTTTATGTAAGTTGTATGTGATGGACCTGTAAATATACAAAATGTAAAAAATGCTACAGAAAGAAAGGATTACCTAACTTGACACCATAAAAAAGCAGTGTATTAGCTCTTTTGAATCATTTAGCACACCTTTACCTTGTCACAGCTGTCCTTGTAATGCCACCTCTTAGCTAGTTCGTTTTATGTACATCAGTATTTTTGCTAGAAATAACAAATCAGTGATCCAGAGTATTTTCTTTCTTTTAAGCTGATGATGAGTCATGCTTTAAAGCATGTGTAACATGTGGTGTTCCGGTTAGATCTGAGCGGCTATAGGAAATGAATGGAATTAATTGGAAATGCACATTTTGTGATTCTATTTTGTGATTAAGATTAGTTAGCTTAAAAAGTACAACACAGCTGATGGTGAAAACTAAGTTTTAAAAAGTACTTGATGAGCGTTGTAAGGGGCCTGGCCAAGTTTGACCACAAACAACATGAATGGAACACTACTTCGGACACAGCAGGAGAGTTAAAAACGTGTATTTTCACTTTTACATAATTCATAATTTTTCTTGGTGGTTAAGTAGTATCATGCTGTCACATAGGTTTGAGAATTAGTATTTATTTTAAATGTTCTGTTTGCCACTATAGTCACGTTTTTGAACATAGCTAGGGTTGATTCAGTGGTGTTGAATCCTAATGCTGTGTCTGAATGATCAGTGACAAATGTGTTTAAATGTCTCCAAAAATAATAGTTGTAAAAGTTAACTGATACCACTGTGGATCACACTGCTGTGGCTTTAATAAATCTGCATTTCAAAGGTGCACATCTGGGACACAGCGTATAACAGATAAGGACTTCCAGATTCATTGTCTCACCTCAGCAAGGGGAAAAATAATAGGGCTTAATATTCATCTGTCAAATGCATCAGATGACCTGATAGTTTTAAAACACTTTATAATGTATATTGAAAAAATGACTAGTGTGGTATGGAACATATTTGAAATGCATTTCCAACTGGTCACACAGCAGTGCAGTACATGAGAACAGGAATGTTTTGTGATCTGTAGGCACTTGTCAGGACAAACAACACACATGGGAATTTGGCTAATGCTGAGAATCAGTTATGCAAAACATTGCTACCTCACAGACAAAAAGCAAATATGAGGTTAGATATAACTTTGATAAATTAACAGTACTTCAGTCATTCATTCTAATGTAGCTGCCATTTTCAAAGGATTGGTTCTTGATTGGATCAGTGGGAACTTGGCTCCATGTGGCAAAGGCTTTTCCATGCCTCTCACTGACGGTGTGTTTTTCTCTGCTCTCTGGTTATGGCTGAAAGGGTAACACTTTCAAAAGTGTAAACTCACTCTACTAAATGTAATGAAAACGCAGCTTAAGTCAATATATGTAAAAAGAGATAGTTGTGAGTAAAGGGGGAAATACTGGCAGCCCCATGAAACATAAATGTTGCAAAATGGGACATAAAAAAAAAATAAAGCATCAAGAAGGAGTTGTTGGGATCAAAATAAACTTATATTCATGAATGTAACTATTATGTACAGTATGTAAGTCATTACAATATTAAAGTGAAATGACAAGTTTATTGGGGAAAACTATACAATTGACAGGAGGCCCTGATACCCTGTTAGGCTGCCTCGAGCCTGGATATAAGATGAGATACGGTTGGTCATGGAGGCAAACAGGTTCCATATCATATCCACACATGCTTGGGATTGGACGTAGTTATTAGGAGATAATCTAAACTTGTAAAGTTGCTTTGAGACAATGCTCCATTGTAAAAAGTGCTATATAAATAAATCTGACTTGAATTGACTTGACATGCTGTCCACAGACACTGATGTTGCACCTGGACCTATAGATCCTGCAGACTCGTGGGTAGCCGAAGCTGGTGTCCCAGCTAGTCCTGTAAATGCTTGATTGGAAATATATCTGGTGACTGGGCAGGCCACGGAAGTGTTACAATGGTTACTAGGGGTGACCGACTGTTGTATGCGATGGCTCATCAGATCATCACACCAGCAGTTGGGTCAGTGTGTGTCTCCACAGCAAAGGCATAGTTGAAGCGCTCACCATGAGGCCTCCATACTCTTGACCGTCATTGGATCTCAAACAACCTAGATTTGTCACTAACAACAATGCAGTTTCAGTTCGTACCAGTCACGACATTACTGCAAACGAAAGTGATGGTGGCTGGCTGAGAATAGCAGGACATGAAATCGTGGCCGTAAAAACAAATTTCTTTCTGCTAAGCACCTGGAAGTGGTCTGGCCAGAGACAGGGGTGTGGAGTGAAGGTGCCATCTGTGTTTGGATGGTTGATAATGAAACTGTGGCGAGTGGGAGAAGCACTTTTAGACCCTCTCGTGGCACGACCCAGTGTCTAATCAGACCATACCTAATCATTTACATATCTGCCTGAGAGATAACTGCATGCCGAGCAATCCGAAATTCTATCTGGGTGTGTTATTTATTTATTTTTTGTCTATGGGTATAATACCATAGACAATGTCATTCAAGGAACAGCCACAGATTCATCAGTTGATAGCAGAAGTCAGGATGTTTTAACCAGTCCAATCTATTCTCCATCACTAGAAAAATAGCATAAATTGCTAACTGCTAGGTAGCCTGGGTTTGAACTTAGTATGTTAGCATTGAATCTTTTCTGCACCACATTATGGACGGTAGTAAGAGAATTAATAAGCAGCATCAGTATCACTATTACTATGTACTGATCACAAGCAAGCTGTACAGCTGCAAGCTGTATATTTTCCAAATTTGCTTACATGAAATTTAGTGATGGTGTGGTTTAGAAATTGGGAGATTTCAGTAACTCCGGGTCTTTGTGCATTGCATTGGAGTTTTAGTTTTTAGTTGTTGTTTTTTTGTTGGGGCAGTCTGATTGTCCAAATGTCCTTGGATTGTATGATGAGTCATTCCTTTGTATTGGGTATAAAATGAAGAGTACAGGTTATGGTTACAGCATGTTTATGTACGGGGAGTCCCAAACTCAAAACCATGCTATTTGGGTTATAAATTTAAATGTTAAGTCTAAATTAATCTAAATACAATCAGAAGTATAAATATAAATCTGTGTTCAGCACAATTAAAAGTCTTTTTTTTCCCATTAAATTAATGAGTAGTATGTTGAGGTTGACCATATAGCCTTGAAAGTACTAAAAATGCTTAAAGTTATATGAACGTTTCCTTTGTAGAAGAATGTTCATGTATTTTGAAGGTCAACATATCCTTGCAAAGGGCTGCAGTTGGCAGTGATTTATAATTTATAATGGCATGCCAAAGTCAAGGACAGGAAACTTTCAAAATGGTACATTCAGAAACATTTCCTCTTGGGAACTTGGAACGGGCGGGGATGTGCAGACATATTTCATTTTTATTTGACTGTGATTTAACCAGTGGTTATTTACATTTTAGATTACATGTTTGTTTGTTTGTTTTTTTATTTTTATTTTTTTGGCATTTGCTCAGTTTAGCAATGATAACGAGGTGGGGTCTTGCTCTGGGCTTATGCAACCACCAGCCTATTTTCAGCATTGACTCGCTCGATACAGAATGCCCCAGATACTAAAAAGCAGAAGCTGAGAGCCCATGTGTGAATTCGATAAAGTACACTTGTGGAATATTGTGAGCATAACATTTTAGGGCCAGAGTGTGTACACGTGTGTCAATCCTAGTGAGTGGTGAATTGAGGGCACACCTTTTTCAGGTCACATGGCCTAATATCGTGTATTTAAGCTGGATTTTGACACTAGCAGGAAAGTGTGAGGAGGGAAGCTGCTGTTTCCATTTAGACATGGTCCGAGCTGGCAGCAAGTACTATTCTACACTATTGTAGCACACGTAGGAGAGTGATTACTGAAAGTATACTTGGGAAGCACTTAACTAGATGAAAGGGAAAGTTTTGAACAGAGCAAGCAGAGCACTTGTGTGTACATGAGAGGGTCTATTTGAATGAGCACTTTTTTGGCACTATTCCTAAAATCCTAGCAGTGTTTGCTAAAGAGATGATATACTAACCAGCAGAGATTAGTCATTTCACTTGATCTTGCCTCAAATATTGAAGCACACTGGGGTAGCCTTTTTTTCTCCACTATTGCACTAAATAACAAGTTCACAGCTTTCTCTAGAAGTGTCTGTGGGAAAACAACTGCTTCCTGTGTCTTTGAATATACCACTCTTATGTGATGTCTGCTTACTGAATAAAGTCTGGTTTATTGAATTTTGTAGGTTTTATCCATCTACATGCAGGAGTCGTTTTCTTCATTTGTGACAGAACAATGATGCTGATTTTATACACTTGCTGGCCAGTTTGTTAGGTATACCTGTTTAACTGCTTGTTAACTCAAATATAATCAGCCAATCATATGGCAGCAACTCAATGCATTTAGTCATGTAGTCATGGTCAGTGTGCCCTGCTGAAATACAAACTAAGCATCAGTATGGAGAAAGAAAGGTGATTTAAGTGTCTTTGAACATGGCATGGTTGTTGGTGCTAGACGGCTTGGTCTGAGTATTCCAGAAACTGCTGATGTACTGGGAATTTTATGCACAGCCATCTCTAGGGTTTACAGAGAGTAGTCCGAAAAAGAGAAAATGTCCAGTGAGCAGCAGTTCTGTGGATGAAAAAGTCTTGTTGATGCCAGAGCTCAAAGGAGAATGACCAGACTGGTTCGGGCTGAAGAAATAGAAACAGTAACTAAGATAACCACTCGTTATGACCAAGGTATGCAGAAGAGCAACTCTGAACGCACAGCGCATCGAACCACTTTGTGGCTACAGCAGCAGAAGACCAAATTGGGTGCCACTATTGTCAGCTAAGAAGAGGTAACTGAGGCTGCAGTTCACACAGAGTCACCAAAATTGACAGGAGAAGATTGAAAAAAAAAAACGTTGCCTTGTCTGAAGAGTTTTGATATCTACTGCAACATTCAGATGGTAAGGTCAGAACTTGGTGTAAACAACATGAAAACATGGATCCATCCTGCCTTGTATCAGTGATTCATATCATGGCTGCTGTTGGTGGTGTATATTGGTGTATATTTTCTTAACACACTTTGGGCCCCCTTAATACCAGTTAAGCATCATTTAAACGCCAAGGCCTACCTGAGTATTATTGCTGACCATGTCAGTCTACCATCTTCACAGTGTACCATCTTCTGATGGCTTCTTCCAGCAGAATAACATGCCATGTAACAAAGCTCAAATCATCTCAAACTGGTTTCTTGTACACTGTACTTAAATGGGCTCCACGGTCACCAGATTGCAATCCAATATATCATAACTGGGATGTAGTGGAATGGGAGATTTGCATCATGGATGGATAGCTGACAAACCTGCAGCAACTGCATGATGCTATCATGTCAATATGGACCAAAATCTCTGAAGAATGTTTCTAGCACCTTGTTGAATCTATGCCACGTAGAATCAATGCAGTTCTGAAGGCAGAAGGGGGTTTAACCCAGTACTAGCAAGGTGTACCTAATAAAGTGGCCAGCGAGTGTACATCTTCACAGTAACTGAGCAGAATTCGAATGCTTGTGTTATTAACTTAAGCAAGACCCTTAACTTTCCACTGCTCCATCCTCTCAGTGGATAAGGGTGTCTGCTAAAAGTTGCAAAATGTGAATCTGAAAATGTGTGTTGGCCATGATATTGGTATCAGATTGATGTAGTCCTTTTAACATGTGTACTGATCTATGCAAGTGTACTTAGTCTAATACAGTATGATTTGTTGTTTCTCTGCCTTCTCTAGCAACGTCCAACCCATTTACACAGAAGCCATCGCTGTTCAGTACTCTTCTGTACTCACTGGTACCAATTATGGGTGTTGCCGCAATTGCTCTCCTTTCCTTCTGGATGTACCGCCATCACAAGCTGGCATACCCGCCGGTTTTGGTGCCCACACAGGTATGCCTGTTCCTCTGATCTTTTCATATGCCACAGGTTTATACTCAAAAGGTCATATTTAGTTTTTTAAGGTATTAAATGTGTTAAATTAGCAGAAAATGTAAAATGAAAGTAAAATGATCATAACCCTGAAATGCTCATTTTTTTTGTTACAGGCTGAAAACAAAACCTGTTACAAAATATTATTTAAGTAAAGGCAACAGTCAAAAGAAAAAGACAATGGTTATGAAATAAATAAAAAATGGAAAACTTGCAGACCAGGGTTGTAAAAGTGGAAAAGTGAAGGAGAATATTTGTCCATTATTTCTTGTAGGATTGTTAATATCAGTCATGTTTTATGGTGAATGGCAATGGCCTGCTCACCTGCTCACAAGTCCATTAACAGATCGGTTTTAGGTCTCTGACTTGGCCACTCAAGGACATTTCCTGTTATTATGGCTGTGTGTTTATGGTCATTGTTGTAATGGAAGATAAACCTGCCCATTTTCAGCTGTCCAGCAGATTATTGTAGGTTTTCCTCAGCAATTTGGGAGTACTTATCAGCGTCCATTTTCTCTTCAGTCCTTACCAATTGCACACTCCCTGCTGAAGAAAAAATACCCTTCGATATAATGGTGTCACCACCATACTTTCTATTTTTTCTTCCTAGGAACAACTGTTGAAAGCCGACTGGCTTGGCATAAGTATTTTTTTTGTCCAAATGTGAAAGGGTAGTGTGAGGTGCGACAGAGGTGGCGTCTACTCAGTATTTCACCGAGACAGGACAGTGTCAAACTGTGATAGCTCTATATTGTCCTGTAACTGTAATATGGAAGTCCTTTAAGTTTCCACAGGCATCTTGGTAGCTTGCCTGAACACTGTCTTCCTGGCTTGGTCATTCAATTTGAAGGGACAGCTGTTGGTGGTGCCAAACACTTTTCACTTTTTAATAATGCTATAATTCAATGGATAATTGAATCCTATGATATCTTTTTGTATTCCTCTCCTAACGTGTGCCTCCCCACAACTTTATCCCAGGGCCCTTTTGAAAGAACCCTTTCAAGCATGGCAAATTGTTTGCATTACCATGAACTACTAGTAGTGAAATTAATTATTGAGGAACCATTGGATTTATTCGGAAGTGGTCACCATCACTGCAGTTACTGTCAGTTGAGGACAGTTAGCCTGGTGCAAGATCTGAAAGATTATTGGTTGTACCTGAGCAAGTTTATAATGGTTATAAAGGGGCTGATCACAACCAGGTATTTTACTAATCCATTTTAGTAATAAATTTGAATAATGTTAAGAATATTTTATTGTTTTACCTTTTATGTTGAGATATACAGTGGGGGAAAAAAAAGGTAATTAGTCAGCCACTGATTGTGAAAGTTCTCCTACTTAGAAAGATGACAGAGGTCTGTAATTTTCATCATAATTACACTTCAACTATGAGAGACAAAATGAGAAAAAAAAAATCAGGAAATCACATTGTAGGATTTTTAAAGAATTTAATTGTAAATTATTGTGGAAAATAAGTATTTGGTCAATAACTCAATACTTTGTAACATAACTTTTGTTGGCAATGACAGAGGTCAAACGTTTTCTGCAAGTCTTCAGCAGGTTTGCACACACTGTAGCCGGTATTTTGGCCCATTCCTCCATGCAGATCTCCTCTAGAGCAGTGATGTTTTGGGGCAACACGGACTTTCAACTCCATCCACAAATTTTCTATGGAGTTGAGGTCTGGAGACTGACTAGGTCACTCCAGGACCTTGAAATGCTTTTTATGGAGCCACTCCTTTATTGCCCAAGCGGTGTGTTTGGGATCATTGTCATGCTGGAAGACCCAGCCACGTTCCATCTTCAATGCTCTCACTGATGGAAGGAGGTTTTGGCTTAAAATCTCACGATACATGGCCCCGTTCATTCTTTCCTTGACACGGCTCAGTTGTCCTGTGCCCTTTGCAGAAAAACAAGCACCAAAGGCATGGATGTTTTCCACCCCATGATTTCACAGTAGGTATGGGTGTTCTTGGGCTTGCAAACTCAGCATTCTTCTTCTTCCTCCGAAAGTTGGAGTTTTTTACCAAAAAGTTCTATATTTGGTTTCATCTGACCGCACATGACCTGGCAACTGCAGGATCTGAGTTCCCTCTGGCGTAGTGTGGTTACTGATGGTAGCCTTTGTTACTTGGTCCCAGCTCTCTGCAGGTCATTCCCATGCAGGTCCCTCTGTGTAGTTCTGGGATTTTTGCTCACCGATTTCATGATAATTTTTGACCCCACGGGATGAGGATCTTGTGTGGAGCCCCAGATCGAGGGAGATTATCAATGGTCTTGTATGTCTTCCAGTTTTCTTACAATTGCTCCCATGGTTTATTTATTCACAACACCAACCTGCTTGCCTATTGTAGATTCACTCTTCCCAGCCTGGTGCAGGTCACAATTCTTCCTGGTGTCCTTCAACAGCTCTTTGGTCTTGGCCATGGTTGAGTTTGGAGTCTGACTGTTTGAGGCTGTGGACAGGTGTCTTTTATACAGATAACGAAGTCAAACAGGTGCCATTAATACAGGTAATGAGTGGAGGACAGAAGAGCTTCTTAAAGAAGAAGTTATAGGTCTGTGAGGGCCAGAAATCTTGCTTGATCGTTGGTGACCAAATACTTATTTTTCACCATGATTTACAATTAAATTCTTTAAAAATCCTACAATGTGATTTACTGGATTTTTTTTCTCATTTTTCTCATAGTTGAAGTGTACCTATGATGAAAATTACGGTCCTCTCTCATCTTTCTAAGTAGGAGAACTTGCACAATCAGTGACTGACTAAATACTTTTTTGCCCCACTGTGTAAATACAGTTTGAAGATGTTTAATTGTTTTTTGTCAGCTTTCAAGGCTATGTAGTGTGTGTGTGTGTGTGTGTGTGTGTGTGTGTGTGTGTGTGTGTGTGTGTGTGTGTGTGTGTGTCCATATCCAGGATGGATCCATATATATCACACATGACAGCACCCCCCGGCTTTTCAGTTTAATTCTTGACTAATAAAAACCTTGCCAAAAAAAAGGCAAAAGTTAAGTGCCGATGTTCTTCCTCAAATATCAGATACTGTTTGTCCAAACATGTCCTCCAAGTGCTTGAAGGGGCAATGCCGTGTTTTAAAAGCTACTTTAAAAGCATAGACTCTGAAACACATCAAACGTTTTAGTACAGCCTCAAGCAAGTTATAGGAAAGGTGCAGAGAGGTTTGTGAGATTACTTGGCAAATGATAGCACTATGTTGCCTGATCTTGTTTTCGAACCCGCTGACAGGACAAATAGCATTACTCTCACCGTGGCGTTCTCTGCCGTTCTAATATCCGTAAGAGGCGAACAGAAATGCTCGATCTGAAATAAATAGGTCAGGTTTTTAAAAGGTGTCGAATTGTGAGGCATGAAGCAGTGAGGGTGTCTGATCGATGACACGAGAACTGCAGATCTCTCACCCTTGGAAAACTACATATGCTTTTTAAACGCACGGCTCGTCTTCTGGCCTGAGTCCACTTCTAAAAAAGATTCTTCTCGATTTCTTTCCACACCTCCCTTCCCAAAGGAGCTCTTATGCATCGTTTGTAAACCTGTCCTGCCCTGGATTTGACTTGCACTTCATTTCCAGTCGTTGTTATGGCCGAGAGCCAGGAATCACAAGCTCTTTTCCCAAACAGCTCTTTTAGCATCAAAATCTATTACTTATAATTTCCACTAGGCTGACTCTCTGTACACAAGGTCTTGTGAAAACTAGTAAATGGAAGATTTTTTTAATGCAACACCATTTCAGCTCAAAATAAATTTCATGTCCTGGCCTCAGCTATGTCTGCGAGGAATGAGAGCTTTACATAACTGACATGCAAAGATTGTTGTCTGCACAAGTGACTTCATTTCAGTTGTATGCAGGTTTTGAAGGAGAGTTCTAATATTTATATCATAGATTAAAATTATTTTGAAGGAGGTTTTGTTCATGGATTGACCATTAGTTAGTTTACTAAGTTTAGTCGAATTATTGACAGATTATTTTGTAAATGTAGCTAATATCTTCCTGAGGTGAGAGGTCCTGTCGACTAACAAAGTGGAGATTTTGCAGTGTGTAAAGCTTTTTAGAGTAAAAATTGATGATTTATCTGTGGTCAATAAAGTTAAATTGTGTTATAATTTACACTCTTTTATACAGAATATTCTGTTACCTTAATCTTTTTTCCACATCATTATTCCACAATGGGCCTAGGTTGATGTATTAATAATCTAGTTGAATGGCATGGGCCACCACCCCAGAATATAATATAATTTTCAGAGCAATAAGAGGCGTTTCATTATGACCCTCAGTGAATTCAGTGTATGGTGTATGTGTGAACAATTTTGAGCTCTGAAAGGAATTGGAATGAAGTATCAGCTTGTCAAACCTGGTGCATATAACTCATAAAGGCCACATTTGATTTTTATGGATAACGATAATTAGACAATACTTTGGTAGTGTATCTCTTGGGTCTAAAGTATTCAAAAGTTGTTTGAACCCATTTCTTGAACCGCCTGAATTAGCACCGTGTATTTTGCGATGTAACTGGTGACAACATTTGTTATGTCTTGCCATCTGTTGCTTTTCTTGGTGCAAAGCACTTTTTTGCAGAATGTTTCCGCTGTTTTCTGAGTGTGTTTCTGTCCTGGTAGCTTGGCTGGTCTGGACACCTGACTCATGAAGTTTGTCATAATCTTCATTTTGATTCCCGGAGCTGTTTGTTCACTCATTTCAGTCACTTCCCTTCAGTCATGCACTTTTAGGTGTAGTGCTAGTGTGCATGTGAAGTAGTCTGTCCTATCTGGCTGCATGATGCAGTGAATTAATGAATTCCTAAGACATGTTTTGACTGATTTTTTGCAAAGTGAGTGACACACTCAATAATGTCAGCTCACACATTTTTAAAACGGCAACTAAGGCACTTCTGTAGACGATACATGTCGCACAACTCTAGTTGAAATCTAAAGTCAGTACTTGTAGTAGGGTAGATCTCACCTTAGCGATCAGTGCTCTGCTGCTTATGGAGCAGTATTACAGCCATGCATCTCATCCATCTGTTTGAAAAGCTGTGGTAAAACTTCCAATCCTATTTTGAACAATTCTATTAACTTCTGTTTGCCAGGCAGGTTGTCTGTACGCTCAAATCATCTTAATCAGGGTCACAAGGGAAGGTTCTGGAGCCTTACACAGAATTCACCGGGCACAGGTGGGAGTACACCCTGGGAAGGGTGTCAGTGAATCACAGAGTTCCATAAGAAATATTTCCATAGAAAAATATGGAAAAATAGAAAAATAATTACAATAAGCATAATTTGTTGGATGTACCGTATTTTCCAGGCTATAAACGCGATACCAATGATCGACTGCTAACGGATCTATTTTCATACATAAAGCTCACTGGGTTATAAGGCGCATTAAATGAAACACAACTCTTAAGTTCCGTCGGAAGCTCAGTTGGTCTTCTTTACCTGGCGCAGGGCGTCTTCTTGCTTCCTCCACTTCCGTACCATTGATTCGTTAATGTTGAATTCTCTCGCAGCTGCTCTATGTCCATGTTGTACTGCGTGACTGATAGCGTTGAGTTTGAAATCCGCTTCGAAAATGAATGAATGAATGCACGTACCCTAATGCTGAAGCACATACTGTATTACTCCGCTATGCTGCGCACCATAGTGACCGTAAGCTTCGTAACCTACCAAGGCCGTGCTAAAACATTTTGACAGATTTATGAGCGCCGTGTACCATCTACAATCGGTTCTAGGTCAGAAAGCACAACCAGAATTAATTCATACATTAGACGCACCGCATTTTAAGGCGCACTGTCGATTTTTGAGAAAGTTAAAGGATTTTAAGTGCGCCTTATGGTCCGAAAAATGGGGCATTTTTGGATGCTGTAAAATTAGAATAAGTGACAAACTAGCTAATTTCAAGTATACATTTTACTAATAATGTACTCATATAGCTGAAGGCTGCGTCATTCCGTAACCATTTTTATGACTTAGTTTTACTAGAGTACCTTTTTAAACTCTATGGCAGAAAATCCAATCAAGCAAACAGGCACTACCTTCATCACTTTTATTGATCTGTTTGCTCATTGCAATCACTTAAGTCTGTGCCTAATGAACATTAATTCCTGCCAAGTTATCCTCATTTCTAATGAGTCTTGTGAAGTGTTCTGGCATAAAAGTGCACATTCTGTATGATTAGCCTCTGCTCATTTACTGTCAGTTTGTGTTATGTCCCAGATGGAGCTGGTAAAGAACGCATATTTTGCTTTTAGTTAAAAAACAAAAAACATAAAACATAGTTTTAGTTTTACTTGTAAATGTTGTAAGTGTTCAGTCATATGATATAGACTTTTTTTGGTCTATCCAGTTGTATAGTTGTAGTCAAAAATGTATTTTGGTCTATGGTATCAGAATAATCATTTCATGAACAGCATTATTTAACACAGTGCTATTAAATAAAGCACACACACTGATTCTTTCTCCATTTTGTGTTCCAGATATCATTTCAAACTTTCAGTTTATCACAGGAACACATCCTGCTTAAAGTTGGCTCCTCATAATACTTGTATTTGGTGCTCCTGTGATGTCTGTCAGCACCACCTCAAAGTGAAGAACACTTAACCAGTCTACTGTTCATACTGTGTTATATTTTGATCTCCACAAACACTTCAAACAGGGATCTATAATATCCTTGAAATATTTATGGTTTGGCACATTTTAATTACTTATCTGTTCAACGTAAAGGTGTTTTATCTTATATCATAATTTAAAAGCATAGCATTCCTCAGCAGTTTTGTTTACAATATTCACATTGTCAACTGTAAAGCTCTTAAAGAGTCTGCTTTCCAAACTCCCACAGAGGACATTGAAAAATAGTTTTATGATAGGGAATATAGATTAAATAAATAAAGATTAAAGTAAGTAAATCAATAAAGACTAAATAAAAAAGATTAAAAAACATAGTTGAGTATAGCAATTTGAACATCCACCGCATTTCATATGAACACAGTCCCTATATGTGCATACGATCCCCTTTAGTCTTCCACCCAATTTGTCACATCATTTAACACATATTTTCAATTTCCTTCCGTTTTTATGAGTGACAGATTTCTCATCTGAAACCTCTGCCAACTGAGCTGCACAAAAAGTAGTGTTTTCAAAGACTGCTGCGGTTAGCTGCACTTTATGGACTGACACATATTAAAAAATGTGTCACTGATGCTGATTTTACGGAACAAAGAAATCTTACAATTTACACATGATGATAATATTGGCTGATGCAGTCAAACATTTAGATAGATAGATAGATAGATGGAGAGATAGATAGATAGATAGATAGATACTTTATTTATCCCGAAGGAAAGTATTATTTGGCAGACATTCTCCTTTCAGTTCAACAGCTCTATTTGAAGTTTGAAGAAACTACCTACTTCTTACTTAACTTCCTATATCTTCTGCTTACCCCTTTTATTCCCAGCAACAAAAGTTGTATATCCACATCCACACCATCACCATACATCTTTTCACCTGTACTTTTCAATGATTCTTCAGCTTAAGTTCTGTCCCTTTAGTGTCATAATAATTCTTTAAACAATAATGAGTCGAGAGTGGTTATATGTTCAATCTGATATTTAGACAACTATCTAAACCACTACTCCACAATAACGGATGCCTTTCTAGACAGTAATGACCCTTAATGGCCTTCTGAGTTGCTACTTACCTCTACCTAAACCCTCCACTTTCATTTCATTCAGCTGTATACTGAGGTAATGCTTATTTAGTGTATTTGCACATAATAGGCATGTAGGAGGACAAATTCCCCTCCATCACTATATTATTTTGACTTCACTGAAAGTAGGTGGGATTTTTAATATACAAGAACATGTGGGATTTCCCCATAGCAATAAGGCCCCCACTTTTTAAATATTCATTATTTGAACCATTTTCAGTGTATGCTTCAACCATTTCTATGTATGCTTCATCAAAGCATCTGAAAGCATCTCAACATACTTTCGTGTAAATCAAATAGGTGAAACACCATCAGAAAGGTCAGTGTCTGTTGCCACATTGTTATGCTGCATGATAGATCTATATCTATCTATCTATCTATCTATCTGTGTGTGTGTGTGTGTGTGTGTGTGTGTGTGTGTGTGTGTGTGTGTGACTGAACATATGTATTTAGTTGTACATCATTACATCATGTATATAAGCATTTTTTTAATGTGGGTTTCTTATAAAGACATAAGTGGTGCATTACAATCCTGGAATCCAAGTGTCATCTTATATTATTAGCCCAACTGATATAAAGTGGTGTTTTAAAGTTTGTGAACCTTTAAGTTTCTATATTTCTGTATAAGTATGACCCAAACCATCATCACATTTTCAAAAAGTCCTGAATGTAGATGAGGAGAACTCAAGTAAACAAATAAGATAAAAAAAACACCCTGACTGATCAAAAAGAAGTCGCCATTTGGATTCAAATAAGCAAATATTTAAGAGCCTTTGATGATTACTGAAGTAATTAATATAGTTCAGCTATTATTTCAACAGTTATTTAAGTTGTCAAAATAGTGGCTCGGTGAATGTGCGCTGCAGTCAAAACAAAAGGTCATCAAAACTAAGCAGCTGAGT
This sequence comes from Ancistrus triradiatus, assembly GCA_025084515.1. Lineage (NCBI taxonomy): Eukaryota > Metazoa > Chordata > Actinopteri > Siluriformes > Loricariidae > Ancistrus > Ancistrus triradiatus. The sequence goes on along the minus strand of JAJAGP010000336.1, from coordinate 276,674 downwards.
GTGCTACTTTTTTGTGCATTCAGTGTATTATACTTAATAATTTATTTATTGAGGTAAATAATCCAATATTACAAATCTGTGAGCAGCAAAAGTATGTAATCCTCTAGGATTAGCAGACTTTTTTCTAACCTGACTCCAACGAGATTGTGGACCTGTATTAAGGCAAGAACAAGGGACATTTCTGAGGATAAGAGGAAAAAGGTTGGGAAAGGTTACAAAACCATTTTTAAAGAATTAAGTCTCCACCAATACACAGTCAGACAGATTGAATGGAATACAAATGAAGGGAATTCAAGACCATTGTTGCCGTCCCCAGGAATGGTCAACTAACAAAGATCACTCCAGAGTAAGGTGCCTACAAGATTAATAGAGTAATAGTCTACAAGGAGACAAAATAACCCAAGCAATTAAACTAAACAACTAAAGGCCTCTCTCATATTGGGTAATGTTAATATTCATCAGTGGAACACTGAGCAAAAATGGTTTGCTTGGCAGGGTTGCAAGGACAAAACCTCTGCTCTCTAAAAAGAATGTTTCCACCCATCTGCAGTTTGCCAAGGATCACTTGGGCAAGCCAAAATGCTACTGGGAAAATGTTTGTTTTTTTTCGTGGAAGTGTTTTGTTTAAATGTGAAACATTATCCCATTTGTGAAATATCATGGTGGTAGTATCATGGTTTGGGCCTGTTTTGCGGTGCTTAGACTAGGACGTCTCGCCATCATTACTGAAAGGAACAATGATTTCTGATTTATTTAAGCAAATTCTAAAAGCCAATTTAGCTCAGTGAACTGATCCTCAAGAGAAAGTAGGTCATGCAGCAAAACAGCAACCCTAAGCACAAAAGTTCTTCACAGATATGTATTATTAGATCACATGCTTCGCTTCGGTGGGTTCTCTGTATCCATTTTTAGGACTTGATGTTTTACATCATATTTATGCACAAGTGCAATTCTAAAGTGTTCAAAACTTTCAAGCACAATTGAATTAGTTGGCCTCTAGTGTGCACACTAATGAGCTTATCACAATTACAAGTGGCTATGATGCAGTCAATAGGGTTTGGCAATTTCACTGGGGAAATCTCTAAGTGAATTGTTTCTAGAGTAGAGCTGACTGAATTAGGTTTTAAAAAATGCAAATATGCCAAAAGACACAATGAAATGTATGACATCTGCAAGTGAATGATTCTTTAAAAAGTTGGTAAAAACTTACTTACATTAATACTCAGCATGTGTTGTTTCTTTTCCAACAAGTTAAATTCTATTTGAAAAGCTTTTCTCTCACACTCTTGGCCACTGCGACTGACACTTGGAAACAGACTTCATCTCCCTTATGGCTGCCGTGCATTGAAACTAAGAGATATGATGTCATGATCCACCGCTGACCCCTATCTTAGTTCTCAATTGCCAAAATAGTTTTACTCAGGAATACACTACCTTTAGTAAGTACACCTTTTGAAATACTCATTAACACAAAAATCTAATCAGCCAATCATACTCTGGCAACTCAATACATTTAGGCATATAGACATGGTCAAAAAAACCTTCTGAAGTACAAACCAAGCCTTTGAATGGGAAAGAAATGGGATTTACGTGACTTTGAACGTGGCATTGTTGTTGGTGCAGAACAGGTTGGTGTGAGTGTTCCAGAAACAGCTGATCTACTTTAATTGTCATGCACAGCCATCTCTAGGGCTTACAGAGAATGGTCTGAAAAAGAGAAAATATGTAGTGCGTAGCAGTTCTCTGGGCAAAAATGCCTTGTTGATGCCAGAGGTGAGAGGAGAATGGCCAAACAGGTTTGAGCTGATAGAAGTGCATCAGTAACTCAAATAGCCAAGGTACCAAGGTATACAGAAGAGCATCTCTGAATGCAAAGAGTCAAACCTTGAAGGATACAGCAGCAGAACACCACATCGGGTGTCACTCATGTCAGCTAAGAACATGCATCTGACGCCACATTTCACACGGACTCACCAAAAAGATTGGAAAAAGGTTGCCTGGTCTGATGAGTTTCTTGTTGTGACATTCAAATAGAAGTGTCAGAATTTGGTATAACCAACACGAAAGCATGGATCCATCCTGCCTTGTCTCAAGGGTTCAGGCTGCTGGTGGTGTAGTAAAGGTGTGGGGTATAATTCTTCGACACGTTTTGGGCTGCTTAGCAATAATTCAGCATTGTTTAAATGCCACAGCCTAAGTGAGGATTATTGCTGACCATGTCCCTTTATGACAACAGTATACGATCTTCTGATGGCTTCTTCCAACAGGATAATGCACCATGTCAGAAAGATCCAATCATCTCAAACTGTTGAACTGTCCAACCTGGTTCTAGCAAGGTGCTTTCTTTGTCATCTATTTATTTGGGTGAACAGTCTGAAAAGGATTTAGATATCGAGTAAAACCTTACATGTAACAAAATGTTCCAAAGTGTCATTTTACCTTTTATAAATCTCTCAGCTAGTCAATGTTGTATCATTTTGTAACATTATGGTTTGGTCCCATGTGTTCTAAACAGCTATTGAATGCAGTTGAAAGAGTGAATATACTTTTAAGTTTTGTGTGAAAATCTGATGATGTTTTAGATCATATTTATGGAGAAAAACAGAAAATTATAAAGAGTTCACAAACTTTCAAGCACCACTGTAGTTGTGGAAGATGAACACAGAGAGTAGGGTTCTAAATTATAGTCATAAGCAATGACTTGCTGGGTGTAAGCACAACACAGCAACTACACTCTACTACACTCCAATAACAGTTATTGTCACAGCTTAACAGTAACTAGCCAGCAGTGTAACAATTAAGAAACAGGCAGAGTATGCATAGTGTGGGAAAAAAATAATAAATTCTGGTTCTTTTCTAAAAATTATACAAAAACTTTGCTCCTAAAATTCAAATTCCCAAACTATTTAAAGGACTAAACTTGACAAAAATAAAAATAAAAAATTGAAATGTATGCTCCGTACAGTGGTGCTTGAAAGTTTGTGAACCCTTTAGAATTGTCTGTATTTCTGCATAAATATGGCCTACAGCATAATCAGATTTTCACACAAGTCCCAAAAGTAGATAAAGAGAACCCAGTTAAACAAATGAGACAAAAATATTATACATGGTCATTTATTTATTGAGGAAAATGATCCAATATTACATATTAGTGAATGGCAAAAGTATGTGAACTTCTACGATTAGCACCCTGTATTATTTAAAGAACAGGGATCTGTCAAAGTCTGCTCTTCACAAGACACGTTTGTGGAAGTGTATCATGGCACGAACAAAGGAGATTTCTGAGGACCTCAGAAAAAGAGTTGTTGATGCTCATCAGGCTGGAACAGGTTACAAAACCATCTCTAAAGAGTTTGGACTCCACCAATCCACAGTCAGACAGATTGTGTACAAATGGAGGAAATTCAAGACCATTGTATCCTCCCAAGAAGTGGTCGACCAACAAAGATCACTCCAAGAGAAAGGCTTGTAATAGTTGGCAAGGTCAAAAAAGACCCCAGGGTAACTTCTAAGCAACTGAAGGCTTCTCTCACATTGGCTAATGTTAATGTTCATGAGTCCACCATCAGAAGAACACGGAACAACAATATTGTGCATGGCAGGGTTGCAAGGAGAAAGCCACTGCTCTCCAAAAAGAACATTGCTGCTCGTCTGCAGTTTGCTAAAGATCACAAGGACAAGCCAGGAGACTATTGGAAGAATGTTTTGTGGACGGATGAGACCAAAATAGAACTTTCTGGTTGAAAAGAAAAGCTGTGATGTTTGGAGAAAGGAAAACACTGCATTCCAGCATAAGAACCTTATCCCATCTGTGAAACATGGTGGTGGTAGTTTCATGGTTTGGGCCTGTTTTGCTGCATCTGGTCCAGGACGGCTTGCCATCATTGATGAAACAATGAATTCTGAATTATATCAGAGGATTCTAAAGGAAAATGTCAGGACATCTGTCCATGAACTGAATCTCAAGAGAGGGTGGGTTATGGAGCAAGACAACGACCCTAAGCAGACAAGTCGTTCTACCAAAGAATGGTTAAAGAAGAATAAAGTTAATGTTTTGGAATGGCCAAGTCAATGTCCTGACCTTAATCCAATTGAAATGTTGTGGAAGGACCTGCAGTGAGCAGTTAATGTGAGGAAACCCACCAACATCCCAGAGTTGAAGCTGTTCTGTATGGAGGAATGGGCTAAAATTCCTCCAAGCCAGTGTGCAGGACTGATCAACAGTTACAACAGGGATCATTTTCCCTAATAAATAAATGACCAAGTATAATATTTTTGTCTCATTTCTTTAACTGGGTTCTCTTTATCTACTTTTATTACTTGTGTGAAAATCTGATGATGTTTTATGTCATATTTAAGCAGAAATATAGAAAATTCTAAAGGTTTGACAAACTTTCAAGCACCACTGTATTTAAAATATTAAACATGAATCAATAAACATTTAGAATGCACATAGAAACTTTGCCATCAGAACTGCCTTAATTCTCCATGGCACAGTTTCAACAAGGTGCTGGAAACCTTAGCATGACAGCATCACTGCAGATTTGTCGGCTGCACATTCACGATGTGAATTTCCAGTCCACCACATCCCACAGGTGTTCTGTTGGATTGAGATCTGGTGACTGCGGAGGCCATTTGAATACAGTGAACTCATAGTCCTGTTCAAGAAACCATTTTGAGATGATTTGAGCTTTGTGACATGGCACATTATCCTGCTGGAAGTAGCCACCGTGGTCATGGTCAGCAACAATACTCAGGTAGGCTGTAGTGTTAAAACGTTGCCCAATTGGTAGTAAGGGGTCCAAAGTGGGATTCAAAGCCATTGACCACCACAGTGGTAAGCCCTAAATACTGACAAAGTCAGTGAAATCTGATTTACTGAAGACCTTTATGTGTCTTCTAAAAACAAGATCTTTTGCAACTCACTCAGTGTGTCTTTTCCTCCAGAAAACTTTGAATTGTGTTCACCTGAAACAGTGTTTAACAGCCATCAAAAACAGCAAGTTAGATTTTTTTTGTCCCAAATTCTCTCCATGTCACACACTCACAAACTAACTCCTTCCTTTCTGCTTCCTTCCTTCTTCTTGACTAGCACGCCTTTCATATCATGATAGAGGTAAGAGATGTGTAATTCACCCATCCCTTTCAAGAGAGTGGCATGGTCTCTGATTATTTTCCTTCATTTTTATTCTGAACATTACCAGTTCAGTTCTAAATGAGTATTTCTGAAACAGTTTCTAGAATTCTAAGACGCCTTTAATTTTTTTCTTTTAGTTGATCCCTCCATATTTAAAGCCTGTTATCCCCTGGCACAATGAGAATCTTTTGGATTACTTTTTTTTCAGTGTTATAATGCACGATAGGTTTGAAATCCCATGTATTAGAGGTGATTCAAGCATAAAATCCCTTAATTATGGTGCATGGTGAACCACCAATTCCTTGATATCAGATGCACGCCTCCAAGCATGCAAGGAATGTCCCGATAAGGTGAATGATGAGTATGTCTGACAAGTTGAAATGCGCTTAATATAGAAACCTGTACATTGCTGCAAAGGATATTTTTCAGTCTAGTCTAGTCTTAAAAGACAGAACCAGAGTATTGCACGACCTTTATTAGTTACATTGGTACATTGGCTCCTAACAGTGCAACAGATATGCTATGCCCTGTGTCCTTTGACATGGGGAGGAATATATCTATCTATCTATCTATCTATATATATATATATATATATATATATATATATATATACACGTGTGTGTGTGTGTGTGTGCATATCCTATTAACAAACGGTACTCGAAAGACTTGAGCGTGTTTAAAATGGACTTATGGACCCTGTCCATAAGGGGGTTGTTTGGGACTTCTAAGTCCATTTTAAAGATGCTCAAGTCTTTCTAGTGACTTTTGTTGATGGGACTGTCCATCAGTGGCTGGGGTAGTGAACGTAGATGGTAATTCAGTCCCCTATAATCAGTGCAGTGAGAGAGGTTGCCATCCTACTTGCCCACAAAGAAGAATCCCACCCTGGCCAGGGAGGTTGAGGGATGAATGAACCCAGAACTAAGACCTTCTGAATGTAGCTCTCCATAGACTAACGCTTGGGTGTCAAGTGTGAAAACAGTCTTCAACGGGTTAGAGGTTTGTGGCACAGTTAAGGAACATGTTGGACGTAGGACCTGTGCCTTCTTTGAATAACTCCTGGAGGACTTGGTGGACAGGAGGAATCTTTGAGAGGTCGGCACCAGGCTCGGGACTTCACTGTGAATGTCATGTGGATTTACATAAGCAACCCTTCTGGTAGAACGTGCCCCAGATTGCCTTTGACCAAGTTGCCCAGTCCTCTCTGGGGTTGTGACATTGCATCAAGGGAACCAAGCACTAGCTGCAGGTGTGGGCGAAGGTCAGGAAAAACTCACTGTGGTGACATTGCCACCTGACCTGGAGTATTGAGGGCATCTGCACTGAGTGACTGTCAATAGCTAACACAGGTTAGAGGTGATGCAGGGTATCAAGGGGTAGGTTTTAGCGAGTGGAGTTTATAAAATTGCTGCCCTTGAATACAGAAAGGGGTTTTAGACTGCATCGACGAACTCAGCTGTTTATGGAAGGAGAGGATTGCTCTCCGTTTCAGTTTCAGCTTTGGTTTCCGAGCCAGAGCTTCATGTGGAGCCTGGTAGTTGTGGAGTCCTGCAACGTGGGCAGTCTGTGTATATATTTTATATACACATACACTACTGTTCAGAAGTTTAAGCCACAAAACAGCTTTATAGAATTTGTGGTTATTTTATGTCTTCTGCATTAGTGCATCACATTTTAGATATACAAATATTTCTTTTGCAAAAAAATCAGGGCGACATGGTGGCTCGGCGGGTAGCACTATCGCCTCACACTGAGAAGGTCCTGGGTTCGATTCCAGGGTTGACTGGCCTGGACCCCTTCTGTGTGGAGTTTGCATGTCCTCCCAATGTGCGCATGGGTTTACGCCAGGTACTCTGGTTTCATCCGACAGACCAAAGACGTGTTATGTTAATGATTATGCTAAAATGGCCCTAGTTTGTGTGCCCTACGATGATTTGGCGCCCTGTCTAGGGTTGTTCCTGCTTTGTGTCCTATGCTGACGGCTAGGCACCGGCTTTCCCACGACCAGCAGAAAGCGGATAAGAAAGTGAAAAATTGGATGGAAAATGTAAACCCAACAGTCATCCTAAAAAGGCAAGGTTGGGGTAGATTGTAGATTTAACCTTAAAATCTTATAACATTATGGCAAGAGTGAGTACAGCAACAAGATACACTGTGACTATCCTACATGTGCAAGGTCTCTCCCAAGTTGACATTTCACAGCAGAGTGTTTCCAGATGAGTTGTCCAAGCTCAAAGAACAAGTTGAAGACAAGAAAGGCAGTCTCCGGCCACAGAAACTGAGTGCAGAATACTTGAAGTATCAGTGAAGAAGTCTTGTCAAAAGTGGCTTTCAAAGTATCACTACAACTAAAGAAGCCATAGCTTAGCGGGAGAAACAAAGACAGACTGGGCTGCACTACAATGTTAGCAGGTGCTCAGGACTGATGAGGCAACATTTGAGATCTAACAGAAGGAAGTTTGTCTGCTGAAGGGCTGGAGAGCGCTATATGGATCAGTCTCTTCATTCAACAGTGTACCTCGGTTTAAGTCCCTTGCAAGTTTAATGCAGTATATCTACAAATGGATATGCACTCATTGACAAACAACTCACCAAGAAAGAGTTGTTGGAATCGAATGAAACTGTATATGTAGGAATGTAATAAGTGCTTACAATAATAGAGCGAAATAGAAGTTTGTGTTGGCGAGCATTATCCTGCTGAACTGTGCCAGCCATGCCATGAAAGGCAACACATGGTAGTAGGATGTTGTGCACATATTGCTGAGTTGTTAGTGTCCCTTGTATCACTACTAGGGGTGATTGACTTATATGCGATGGCTCCCCAGATCATCACACCGGCAGTTAAGGCAGTGTGTTGCTCCACAGCAAAGGCAGGATTGAAGCGCTCACCATGGCCTCTGTACTCGGACCTGACTGTCGTCAGATCCCAAGCAGAACCTGGATCCGTCACTAAAGACGATATGGTTCCATCTGTAGCAGTCTAGGTTTCTCATTCTCAACACCACTGCAACTGTAGGCGATGGTAGCTGGCTGTCAATGGCAGGACCCTAAAGGGCACCATGACAAACAAATTACCTTCTGCTGTGTCGTTGGGACGTGTCTAGCAGTCATTGATTTCTCATCGAGAGGTACACTACCGAAAAGTAGTGTCTGAGAGCCTTTTTATAGGGCATAGGGGGGAGCACTTTTACGCCCTCTTGTGGCAAGACAGAGTGTCTAATCAGACCACACCTGTAATCATTTACATATCTGCCTGAGCAATCCAATAATTCTGTCTGGTGCGTTACTTAAGGCAGTCAGAAGCAAGTATTGCAGTTACCACTTAGATCCAGTTGGCCTGATTTTGTCCTCTTCGTCTGTTGTCGTTTCTGTGGAGTTTAACATGTTTTCACCATATCCATGTGGGTTTGGTGTACTCCTGTGTAGTCTCACCTAATGAAAAATGACCTGTGATGTCCAGTATTTATACATCCCTTGTCCCCAGTGTTTATCATGTTGCTTGGCCCTCTTTTATTAATCCACAAATCCATGCATAAATTGTGTGTATGATTTTTTTTATGATAAGATATGTTAAGGAGAAGAATGCAATTTCTGGTTTCGGGGTAAATATAATAGCTGTTAAATACAGATGTACAGATGGTCAAAGCTGTGTATAAATACATTATATGTTTAGTCCAATGCATTGCATTGAAATAATCCATACGCTTAAATTATACAATTATGTTATTCTCAAATAATATTAGATAAAATAGACATTATACTAAGCATGATGGTACAGGAATCACTTTCAGATGTTTTTGACCTACCTGATTCGTAACTGACATGTAAGTGTTTTATTATTATAACAGTTTTTTGCATAAAAAATGCAAATGTGACGAACAAAAAATGAAAATTAGTCTGGACTAGCTCATCTCATTTGCATAAGACTAGCCTGTTCCAGCTCTCAGGGGGAATTCTGTTAAGTAATCTAGAGCTTTTCTGACACGTACACATACAGTAGCTACAGCCAGTTTGCTTCTGGTGATTTTCCAGTCGTGTGTCGTTTGACCGAACACACACCCTGTAACCTGTAAGCAGCAGCCAGTATCCACCCCATGCATTTAGGAAAAATTAAGTGCTTTTAATTTACAGCTGAACAGCTCTTGTAATTTTTTGCCCTTCTGCTAAAAGCAACACTTAACAATGCTGCCTTAATGAATCATTGTAATTTTTCTGTCCTGTGCCTGCTTAGTGAGTGGCATATGGTCATTATAAAGTCACTATGACCCAGACCATTTTTTGAATTGTGACAGTAAGTAGTGTTTCTCCCCTCACGGAAGCTTGAGCCTTCACATCGACACTCTTGTTTCTGTGTCAGCTCTTTCAGGGCTTGTTTTAGGTAACAGCAAAAGCAACTCAATCTGAGGCATATTCCCTTTCTCCCTTGCCCTGAAATTTTTACCCCTTCCCCTCCCCCATCTAGTGATGGATGTTCTGACCTTTCATCTTGTCTTATTCCTATTCAGAGTCACTTCATCTCTTTTTCTCCAGCGTAAATTTCCTCAAGGACCAAATACACAACCCTGATCCATATGCTTTGGACCTCAGTCTAAACTTGGGGGCAGTGCATCCAATTTTTGAAAGAAATGTAGGCCGAATGCAAGAGTCCTGCTGCTCAACATTTGCCCTACTTTCATGTAAATTCTTAACCGCAGGTGTTCACGTTTAGGAGTGGGTGCCATGACCTAGCAAAAAGCAGACTGATTTTAAAAGCAGGCCAAATACCTAATTATCTACCCAAACAGGTATCCCTTGAGACATATATAAAGGGAACTAAACTTTGCATTTGTTTCTAAGTTGATTTGTCTCTGTAAGTACTGTGCAGCATAAAGGAAGTTCAAACAGAAAACACGAACTCCTAGGTTGTTTTCCTTGCCTTATACTGGCCAATAATTTGAATTTCTGAAACTTCCCTTCTGAAACAGTAACGTCCTTTCCACAAAGCATGCAATACATCTTTTGGATTGCTTGTTTAGGAAATGAGAAGTTACTAACTGCATTAGTTAGGGATAAAGAATATTTGCCAGCTGAAACACTTTTATCACTGCAGTAATTAACCAAAAAAGGCTCTTAAGTATATTCTTATTTGAATCCAAGTGGTGACTTTTTTGGCAGTGTATACGTGAGGAGAGGACTGCTATTGAGAAGCTTTGACAGAAAGTAATAAAAGGAATGCTCCCACCAAGATAACAGATACAATAATGTCCAATTTACAGTCAAAATCTGGGAAATTACTAGATTACATATAGTAATTCTTACATGCAGCCTTTATTTGGTAATTTAACAGAGTGCACGCTGGAACCGGAAAGGCCTGTTACACACGACGTGACATAGAACAAATCCCATAAACACTTAATTTGATGTAATTTATCTTTCAAATACTTTAGTTTGGCTTCATCTTTTCTATACTTAAGTGATTTGAAAATGTGAAATGAGTAATGTTTATGCACTCCAAATTCTTCTAGTGTTTACCTTCAAAATATGGCATAGAAATATCTCTGGTAGCACTGGTGTAAGGGGGTGCATACAATGATAAATAAGAAATGAGAAATTACACTGTAATAGATAAGCTGCTGTGTTTGTACATAGGGAGTTCCGGTGCAGCTCACATATTAGAGACCAGTTGGGACCACTGCGTGGTGTAAGCGGTTAGCAGCTTCCTTACAGCTCCAGAGATCCATGGTTCCATCCCTAATGGTCTCTCTAAATTGCATCAGAATGAATGCGTGTGACTAGTATTGATGTAACCTTACTCCTGTCATGAATAGCCATTGATGCTGCTGCACCAGTAATTGTCATTCCTTACTTGGTACCATGTTGTAGGTATTGTCAGATAAGTCCAGAAAATGTAACCCATCTAGAAATGAGTTTGTGTTTACTTGACTCTTTACTGTGCAAATGTTTTAAATCACCCACCACCATAATCAGAGCGTTTTACCCAGTATTATTAGTACATATTGACTTTTGTTGACACATGAGCTGACCCAGTAATGACTGTAAAGTTTTTCGACCCAGTAAAGCACTGCTCAATCTACTCAGCATTTAGCTTCTGCTGTGCTCCTATCTGTAAGCTCTCTCTGGTAAATTCCTGCATAAAACTTCATAAGTATAAAGGATTGTGAAGGGTTGTGGCATCTCAGGAACTCACTTCACTGTTGCATAACTCAGGAGTCCAGCTTAATTGGGATGGAACATGCTCAAATTCCTGTAATTGTAGTGGGTAAACGTGAATACCGCCAGTGTAATATTCTAAAATAAAGATTTTACAATTTTGTGGGTACAATGTAAAAAAAAAATCCCATAAAGAATCCCTGATGACAACACAAATCAAGTGTGAAATTATTAACTATAACCTCTATACAAACATTTACACTATTTACAGGTTGGTTATTAGTATTCTTGCATTGTATTATTTCTAACAGATAATTTAAAAAGGATATATACACTTGAGTTTATATCACCCACTCCTAGAGCATAGCTGGGAAATTATAATAAAAATTACAGTTCAGTTATTCTATGCCATATGCTTTAGGAAGTTCCTGTGGTTCAGAGGTAAGCAGTTTCTGAAAACCAGCTTTTGCCAAGGACAAAGGTTCAAACCCTGAGCTGGGCAGGCAGCATGAAAGTTACAGGGCCCTGTAATGGACTGATTTCCCAACCATTTAGCACTTTTGTATGTATTCGGTGAATTCCGAAATATGCTTTATAGAAAGGGTGTATATATACGGGGGAATTTTGCATCAGCAACATAATTATCATATATCAGTCAGTCAATCCCACCGTATCACTAATTCCTCCATCTTTTTCTTTTTTTTCCATTTTGTCTATGTATCCTAGGATCCTGGACCCATGCCACCTTCACCAATCCTTGGGCAGAAGCCGTTGCAGTTGCTGGAGATCAAAGCTCGGGGTCGATTTGGCTGTGTGTGGAAGGCTCAGCTACTCAGTGACTATGTGGCTGTGAAGATCTTTCCAATTCAGGTTGTCTACAGACTGAAAACAATACAGAAGGAATGAATGAATTATTGGGGTGCAAAACATGGAATAGTTCAAACAGATATTTGAGCATTTTTTTAAATATACTTTGAGGTCAAGTGAGGCTATCCCACCACCCTAGGGACAAAGGTTTGAGAGCCAGCTTTGCCTTCTGGCCAGGTCAGGCATCATATATTAACTCAACTGGCTTTGTCTGAATGAGGGAATGCCAGTCAGAGATCATCCCCCAGTGCTGCAACAGTTACCCCTGTCCAACCTTGCAATGTCCCATCCAAGGACACACTTATGCCTGCCTCCCTGTGTTCTCTGAGGTTAGGCACCGGAGCCTCGTAGCCCTGATCAAGTAAAGGAGGGGATGAAAATATGTCTAAAATTAATATATCTGAATAGATCCTAATATAATCCATCACCTTCATGGATATGCAGTGGGGGCAAAAAGTCAAGACTACTAGTAAGAATGCTTCTGTTTTGCATTTTCTAAAAATGTATTTCTTTTTTTTTTTCATAAAAAATCATATGATCAACATAGTTTGAATGAGAAGTTGAATCTTAAGAAAACATTTCTAAATTGTTGAATTGAATCTGAAATTCAATTACGATTTGGTTTTACTCAGACGTTAATCTCATCGAACATTTATGGGGGCACTTAAAGACAGAGAAAGTCAAGAATTCAGTTACATCACAAGAAGCTCTTTGGATATCGTGAGGTCATTCCAGAGATTTCTGTTGGGTTTTTTGGTCTTGTTTACAGAGATTCAACTTTACACTTAAACTCAATCTGATTATATTATTCGTAATGGCAAAAATGTATTAAAATAAATTAAAATGCTAATAGAATTTTCACATTTTCTCAGCATTTTTGTCCTCCACTGTATAAACTATAAAAATACAATTATTTTACAGCATATATATTTTTTCAGGTTGTCATTGTTTGGCTTCCAAAAGCCAGTAAGGTCCTGTGTGATTTTTGTTTTATGGAGTGTACAGTTTGAAATAAAATTTAGAGAAATTATCTTATTTAACAAACAATCCTCTCTTCAATTTTTCAATTGTTTTTCTTTTCGTAGGATAAAGAGTCTTGGCAGAATGAGTATGAGATATACAACTTGCCTGGCATGAGGCATGAGAACATTCTCCAGTTCATTGGTGCAGAGAAGAGAGGAGCAAATCTGGATCTGGAGTTGTGGCTCATTGCAGCTTACCATGAAAAGGTAGTTGCTTCTAGTAGATGAAATAATGAAGTGCAGCAATTCAGTATCAGTATGTTTTTTCCTTATTTGTGTTGTGTTGTGTACATATATTGTATCATATATTGACACTGGAACATAATCCTAAATCATATGTGTGCTTTCAGTTTTGCAGCTATAATAGCCTCCACTCTCAGCACTATCATTAGTGGGGCTGGTCACTTATGTCTCCTGACTCTCAGTCCGTGTTCGAAAATTGTCCCAAAGATGTTGGATGGAGTTGAAGGTCAGACCTCTGTGTAGGCCAGCCAAATTCTTCCACACTAAACTAAGCTCAGTTTGTGCATGAAGGCATTGTTATGATGATACAATATGATGTAAAACGTTGCTCCTCTCTGTAGCATTTAAAATCCTTATATTGGAACAAAGGACCAGCCCAGACTATTCTTCCCTTTTTACAGTACCAAAATGTACAGTAGTCTGTCAAATCTCAAATCTAGATTAGTCCCTTTGCCTACCAGACTGTGACCAATGATTCTTCACTCTAGCCATGGAACCCATTTCAAATTGATGTTACTGCTAGATGCAAATGGATCTCCGTAGTGTTGCAAACAAGACCAGACGATTTAAGTGGTTCATTATGCGCCATTATTAAAAACCTGATCCTGACCTGATTAAAAAATCCTCAGCAGCAAACACAGTTAGCAGCCATTTTATGTCTCAACATGGTAATTTGCCAGATATTAGCAGTTGCCGTGTCCATTGGGTGTTTTATGGGTTATTCATGCTGTGCACATTGCTTAGACTGAATATGAAATTACTGCATGAAAGATAGGCTACTGCAAATGTCTCATGGACTTAGAATATACACTCATGGGCACTGTATTAGGAACCCCTGTACACTTACACATGAGCTGTGTCCCATTTCAGGGGCTGCATCCTTCGGAGGCCGCATTTGAAGAACGATTGCATCATAGCGGCACAACTAGGCTGTCCCATTTCGAAAGCTCCTTTGTATGCAGCCGAGAAATGCGCCCTGTTTTCCATGGCAACGAAGGATCCAACTGGTGTATCCTTCACCAGCCAACATATCCCGAGGTCCATTGCGTGCTGCGATGTAAACTGGAAATCTGCCAGAGCAGACCGTCTCATTTCAGTTCAGACTTCACCTCCTTCCAAGGGTGCAGCCCCTGAAATGGGACACAGCTACAGATGCAATTATCTAATAAGTCAATCATTTAACAGCAGTGCAATGCATGAACTCATGCAGAGACGGGCCAGCGGTTTCCGGTTTAGCTTAGCTTCGTTTATTAAGTTTATTTTGTCAGGGACCATGCACAAATTACATTACTCTCTGAAGAGAAAAGATGCTTTGCAACAGTTAGCTAATAAGCTAATTTCCTTCTGCAGACTATGGGCAGTTTAACATATAACAAATACTTAAAACACAATATACAATACAAAATTCAGGAACCCACAATGTCAATATGTGACATCATCTATACATGCCATCATTAAAATTATAATAAAAATCTGATTATGATAATGCAAACATGATTGATTTTGTAAAATACATTTGTTTGTTTCACAAGAAGAAAACGTCTTAAAATCCACACTGCTTTTCAAATCAGAAGGTAACGTTCACATCAACCATCAGAACCTGGGAAAAAATGTGATCTCAGTGATTTTCATTGGGGAATGATTGTTGGTCCAGACAGGCTGGTGTGAGTATTTCAACTGCTTATCTCCTGGGATATTCACCCACAACCGTCTCTATGGTTTACTCAGAATATTGCAATAAACATTCAGGGAGCAGCAGTTTTGCTGACAGAAATGCCATGCTGATGAGAGAGGTTAATGACAGCGGCCAGATTGGTTAGAGCTGACAGAAATTCTACAGTAACTCAGATAACAACTAGGTACAATTATGGTGAGCAGAAAAGCATCTCAGAATGCACAGCATGTCAAACCTTGGGTTCCACTTCAGTCAGCCAAGAACAGAAAGCTGAGCCTGCACTGAGCACAGATGCTCCAAAACTGGACAGCTGAAGACTGGAAAAACGTAGCTTGGTCTGATGACTCTCGATTTCTGCTGAGGCACACAGATGGTAGATTTCAGAATATAGTGGCCCACAGCATGAATAAATGGACCCATCCGTGTGTCAGCACTCCAGGCTGGTGGAGATGGTGTAATGGTGCAGGGAATGATTTGTTGGCACAGTTTTGGCTCGTTAATACCGATCATTCATCACTTGAATACTACAGCCTTTTTGACCATTGCATATCCCTTCATGGGCACGGTCTTCTAATGCACAGTGTCACAAAGCAGATCAAAGTGGTCTGGACTGATTTCATGAACAGCGAATTCAGTGTTTCTCAGGAGATCTTGGATCCATTAGAATTCCTTTGGGATATGGCAGAATGGGAGATTCGTAGCATGAAAACACAAATGAAAAAACAAAATTGATATTGCGTGATGCAGTCATGTCAGCGTGGACCAGAATCTCAAAAGGATGTTCCCAATAGCTTGTGGAATTCATGTTAAAAAGAAGCTGTTTTGAGAGCAAAGGTAGGCCCTATATACAGAGTGGCCACTTTATTAGAGAACCTGCATTTCACGATTAGAGCTTCACAAAGATCGCTCCACCTGGGATTGAACCCAGGACCTTCTTGCTTTGAGGCGGCGGTGCTACCCACCGAACATCGTGCCGCCCCTGCCAACTTTGTAGGGTTTTCTCATGCAGCAGCATTGAGAGTAGACAGAGATTGGTGTGACTGAGTAAAAACATAAAGCAAAATGGGGACGGAAAGAGGTCAAAGGAGGATATCAAGAATTGTTCTGACAAACAGATGGTACACAGTCAAGCAAAATGCAGCCGTGTACGGCCCTGCTGCTCCAGCTACCATGTCAGTCCTTAGCACGGATATGCTACAACAGCACATGACCAGTTCAAGTTCGATTGTTGTCCAAGGGAAACATAACGCAAGAGGCAGTGGAAAAAAGTGACCTGGTTGTAGGAGTGCCGATTCCCGTTGCACCATGCTATTGGGAGGGTCAGAATTGGGTGCATGCCTAATTTAAAAATCGTGACAGGTGTCAACAGTTCAAGCCAGTGGAAATGGAGTAAAAGTGTGGGTTTTTTTTGGCACACCTCATGTCCGCTGATACCTGTGGATGGATTCTTTGACAGTAGGGCATAGTATCCAGCATCTGTCTCAGTATAAGGTAGAAGGTAGACTTCTCCCTCTTTCCATATCAAAGTTGCTTCTTGATGTCCTGAGAATTCACCAAGCCAGCCATCTGTGTCATCAATTTATAGCAGCATTATAGCAGACCAAGTTCATCTGTTCATGGCAGCTGTTTATCCTATGTCAGAAGGACACTTTCAGCAGAACAAAGCACCATGGCACAAGGGTCGTATAGTTATGGATCGGTCCCATAAACATGACAACAAGCTTTCCTTGCTTCCCTGGCCTTCCCAGTCCCCAGCTATTAATTCTTTAGAGCATCTTTGGGATGAGGTAGAATGGCTGTTCAGATCATGTCAGTACCTCCATCGAATTTGTGCCAACTGTGATATGCTATCTTCTCTTCATGGACCAATATAGCTGCAGAATCACCAAGTGGAATCTAAGCCACGATGAGTTGCAACAGTTCTGAAGGTCAATGATGGGTCAAGAAAGAGAGTTCTTATGCATGTATAGAGTTCCTGATAAAGTACTCAGTGAGCAAATAAAAATGTCTGTTTTCATGTTTCCCAGGAATTACTGTGGCTTCTTATATCTCTGTGCCCATTTGTGCCCCCTAGAGGTAGACAGGTGCAACTATAATATTAAGTATTTATAATTATCTTTTGCATTATGGCATGGCCCTTAATTAATTCAGGGCCTAAAAACATGCTGCGAATTTTAAATACTGCGTTTTGTTGTTGTAACATGATTAATGGTAACATTCAAGCGTGTTTTGCTGATTAAAAATATTTAAAAGTGTTCCTGAACTAAAATGGGGTCCAGGATGAAGTTTAATCTAAGACTCAATCTGTGTCTGTGTGATCCCATTGTAAATCATGGCACAGCTGATGTACCATTCGATAATTCAGTTCATATTCAAAAAGCAACTGCCACATCCATGACACAACCATAGTTAACTTTCTCACAGGAAGTGCAGGAATTGTTCTGCATTGTATAGTAAGCTTACTCATGGTCTCTTTCTTCTCCAGGGCTCACTGACTGACTATCTGAAGGCCAACGTGGTAACCTGGAATGAGCTTTGCCACATTGCGCAGACCATGGCGCGAGGCCTGGCATACCTCCATGCTGATGTCCCTGGCCTCAGGGATGGGCACAAGCCTGCCATTGCCCACAGGTCAGCCTTCCTTAGTCTTACAGTTGCATTGTTTGTGAGCTGGGCATTAATTGTGTGAAGTGGCTGTGACTTAGCACAGTTCATTTTTCCCGTCTGTTAATTCACTTAACATGAGGTGAACTTACATTCATTTCATGCATGCATGTGTTTCTGTGCGTGTTTCAGGGACATTAAGAGTAAGAACGTGCTGTTGAAGGCTAATCTGACAGCCTGCATTGCTGATTTTGGCCTGGCCTTGAGGTTCGAGGCTGGAAAATCTGCGGGGGACACACATGGGCAAGTGAGTGCCGATAGCAGGGAGAGATGCAGCTGTTTGGCTCACTCTCGCTCAGCTAGCAAAACATAAATAAATAAATAAAAAAGAAATAAATAAATCTACACAGGCTTAATTATTAAAATGACATTGGTGCAATAGCTTACTTCCAGTCTTGCATGTTGTTTAGGTGGAACTAGGAGTGTGCGATATTGGGTCGATCGATATCGATACCAATCAAATATATTTTGGCAGTGAATATCTTGAGTCTAAAGTGTTCAAAAGTTGTTTGAACCTATTTCTTTCAACTGCCTGAATTGGCATCATGTCTTTCACAGTGCAATTGGTGACAGCATTTGTTATGGCCTGCCATCTGTTGCTTTTTTGTTGTGTGTAAGGTTTGCTGAGTGTGTTTTTATGCTGGTACCTAGGCTGGTTAAAGTCTGTAGTGGACAGCTGACTCCCATAGTTTGTCATAATCTTCGTATTCTGCACAGTGGTTAGTTCAGAGACAGCAACTGATTTTTATCAGTTTGCAGATTGCCATCTTTTGAGAAACATCCATCTTTTCTAAGCTGAACCACCTGCTGGCATTAGTGGCGCTAGCACGCCGCATGCACTCAGTGCACATGCGCAGTAGTCTATCCTGCCTGGCTACATGACTCAGTGAATATGTGAACTCTTAAGGCATGTTTTTGATTGTTTTTTGCAAAGTGAGTGACATGCGTGATAATGTCAGCTAGCACATCTTTAAAACAACAATTAAGATATTAACGCAAAGACACATATCGCACACCCCTAGGTGGAACCATACTGAAAAAATGATTCCACTATGAAACTTTGTGCTTTTTTCAACAGAAAAATGAATGTACTAAGATTATGTTCAGGTCACATTTCTTGACTAAAGAAATAAATAAGTAAATGAATAAAATAACTGTAAATCTGACTCAAAAAAGGCAATATAAGTGACGGGCACATTCCCTCAATCTCTTACTTGCACAGACACTTGCGATGTTAAGGTAAACATGTCATAAATAATGATTTTCAGTAATGGAATATTCGCTTGGTATTGTCTTGTCTGCTCTAAAATACCTAACTTACAGTACTGTGGAAAAGTCTTAGACCACCACTGTATTAGGCATACCATCGTTTTAGTGATGGTATAATGACCCTATATAATTATTTCTCAGTCTCTTTATTAGAGTACAACCAGAAACATCTGAAAAACAGCTTCTATAGGCTATAATGGCAAGTATTTTGTAGGCAGCACCACACAGCGTTCCCATCAGCAAGATGTCGATGATCTAGTGGTGGCCTAACACTTTTGCACAGCACTGTATATCTTAAGAATCATCATTTGAAAAGTTAGACAAGAAGGTAAAATGCAGCTGTACCAGCTAATGTCCATTTGATGTGTTGTTAGGTGGGAACAAGGCGCTACATGGCTCCAGAGGTTCTAGAGGGAGCCATTAATTTTCAGCGAGATGCCTTCCTCAGGATAGACATGTACGCAGTTGGCCTGGTTCTATGGGAACTGGCATCCCGCTGTACGGCTGCAGACGGTAAGAGGCTAACAATTGGCTGCTGTTAATAACTAGAGAACAGCTTCCTTCATACAAGGCTAAGTGACATACTAGCTTTCTGCCATTATCAATTTCTTTTAACACTTTAGAAAAGGGTCCGAGTCGTGGCTGTAACACTGAAGTTATAACAGTATGACCACAGCCTGATTGTATGTCTTTGGTTGACAGGGTTTGGGTAACAGAGACTTTCCTATTTACACATTCTTAATTTTAAAAGCTCTATTGGCCGGATACATATTTACCCTAATTACTGATAGGCACTAGCAATTAATACTACAACACTTCTTGAAATTACACATTAAATTTCAGTGTCAAAACAATTGTCAAAGCAACAAAAAACTAGTCTGGCTTATTTTAGATTCCTAACCTCTGTTTGATCCCGCCATTGTTTTCCTCTGTCGCTCTGTGCCATGTGCTTGTGTTTTCGTTTTCCTTCCCTTGTGTGTTTGTTTTGGTAGCTTGTTTCCAGTAGCTGTGCCACACTATCTCCTTAGTGCTCTGATTGCCAGCCTACCTGCAACTGTGCCTCATTTTCTTTCACACTACCTATAGCTCAATTCTTTGACAGATCGTCATCTGCATCACATGTTTTTGTCTGTCGCTCTTATTCCTAAAGCAGTTTTCTACTGTTCTTTTTATTGTGAGTTTTTGGTCCATGTGTTGAGCCTTTACCCCCCTATTTTCCCTTGTGGTTTTGCTGGAAGATTTTCTCTAAAACACTTAAAATATCATCAGATTTTCACACAAGTCCTAAAAGTAGATAAAGAGAACCCAGTTAAAGAAATGAGACAAAAATATTATACTTGGGCATTTATTTATTGAGGAAAATGATCCAATTTTACATATCAGTGAATGGCAAAAGTATGTGAATCTTTGCTTTCAGTATCTGGTTTGACCCCCCTGTGCAGCAATAAGTGCAACTAAACGTTTCCTGTAACTGTTGATCAGTCCTGCACACCAGCTTGGAGGAATTTTAGCCCATTCCCCATACCGAACAGCTTCAGGTCTTTGATGTTGATGGGTTTCCTGACATTATCTGCTCACTTCAGGTCCTTCCACGACATTTCGATTGGATTAAGGTCAGGACTGTGACTTGGCCATTCCAAAACATTAACTTTATTCTTCTTTAACCATTCTTTGGTAGAATGACTTGTGTGCTTAGGGTCGTTGTCTTGCTGCATGACCCATCTCCTCTTGAGATTCAGTTCAAGGACAGATGTCCTGACATTTTCCTTTAGAATTCTCTGATATAATTCAGAATCCATTGTTCCATCAATGATGGCAAGACCTGGCCCAGATGCAGCAAAACAGGCCCAAACTATGATACTACCACCACCATGTTTCACAGATGGGATAAGGTTGATCTTTAGCAAACTGCAGACGAACAGCTATGTTCTTTTTGGAGAGCAGTGGCTTTCTCCTTGCAACGCTGCCATGCAAACCATTGTTGTTCAGTGTTCTTCTGATGGTGGACTCATGAACATTAACATTACCCATTGTGATAGAGGCCTTCAGTTGCTTAGAATTTGCCCTTTGTGACCTCACCAGCTATTACATCACTTGCTCTTGGAGTGGTCTTTGTTGGTCGACCACTCCTGGGGAGGGTAACAATGGTCTTGAATTTCCTCCATTTGTACACAATCTGTCTGACTGTGGATTGGTGGAGTCCAAACTCTTTAGAGATGGTTTTATAACCTTTTCCAGCCTGGTGAGCATCAACAACTCTTTTTCTGATGTCCTCAGAAATCTCTTTTGTTCGTGCCATGATACACTTCCACAAACATGATGAACAGACTTTGATAGATCCCTGTTCTTTAAATAAAACAGGGGGCCCACTCACACCTGATTGTCATCCCATTGATTGAAAACACCTGACTCTAATTTCACCTTCAAATTAACTGCTAATCCTAGAGGTTCACATACTTTTATCACTCACTAATATGTAATATTGGATAATTTTCCTCAATAAATAAATGACCAAGTATAATATTTTTGTCTCATTTGTTTAACTTGGTTCTCTTTATCTACTTTTAGGACTTGTGTGAAAATCTGATGATGTTTTAGGTCATATTTATGCAGAAATATAAAAAATTCTAAAGGGTTCACAAACTTTCAAGCACCACTGTATATGCCAATATATTTTTGTTATTTTGTTCAATATTTTATTGATTTACATATGCTGTAGTTTTATATTTTCTATTTTTATTATTGTACATCTCATAATATTAAATTATATACATAAGTCTACATATTATTATATTTTATTTTGATTATTATTTTTTAAAATATGTTTTCTCTGTTAATATTTATTTAGTTTCTGTTTATTTAAACTATTAGTACAGTGGTGTGAAAAAGTGTTTGCCCCCTTCCAGATTTCCTATTTGTTTGCATGTTTGTCACACTTAAGTGTTTCGGAACATCAAACCAATTTAAATATCAGTCAAAGACAACACAAGTAATCACAAAATGCAGTTTTTAAATGAAGGTGTTTATTATTAAGGGAGAAAAAATATAAACCTACATGGCCCTGCCTGACAAAGTGAAGTACAACAAAAGATCCTTAAAAGCTACACATCTTGCCGAGATCCAAAGAAATTCAGTAACTATTGTGAAAGAAAGTAATTGAGATCTATCAGTCTGGAAAGGGTTGTAAAGCCATTTCTAAAGCTTTGGGACTCCAGCGAACCACAGTGAGAGCCATTATCCACAAATGGCGAAGACATGGAACAGTGGTGAACCTTCCCAGGAGTAGCCAATCGACCAAAATTACCCCAAGAGCACAGCGATGACTCATCCAAGAGGTCACAAAAGACCCCTCAACAACATCCAAAGAACTGCAGGCCTCACTTCCCTCAGTTAAGGCCAGTGTTCATGCCTCCATAAGAAAGAGACTTGGCAAAAATGGGTCTTGGAGTTCCAAGACGAAAACCACTGCTGAGCAAAAAGAACATTAAAGCTCATCTCAATTTTTCCAGAACACATCTTGATGATCTCCAAGACTTTTGGGAAAACAATCTGTGGCCTGACGAGACAAAAGTTGAACTCTTTGGAAGGTGTGTGTCCCATTACATCTGGTGTAAAAGTAACACAGCACTTCAGAAAAAGAACATTATACCAACAGTAAAATATGGTGGTGGTAGTGTGATGGTCTGGGGCTGTTTTGCTGCTTCAGGACCTGGAAGACTTGCTGTGATAAATGGAACTATGAATTCTGCTGTCTACCAAAAAATCCTGAAGGAGAATGTCCAGCCATCTGTTCATGACCTCAAGCTGAAACAAACTTGGGTTCTGCAAGGACAATGATCCAAAACACACCAGCAAGTCCACCTCTGAATGGCTGAAGAAACACAAAATGAAGACTTTTGGAGTGGCCTAGTCAAAGTCCTGACCTGAATCCTATTGAGATGCTGTAGCATGACCTTAAAAAGGCCATTCATGCTCGAAAACCCTCCAGTGTGGCTAAATTACAACAATTCTGCAAAGATGAAGAAAGACTCGCAAACGCTTCATTGCAGTTGTTGCTGCTAATGGTGGCCCAACCAGTTATTAGGTTTAGGGGGCAATCACTTATTCAAACAGGGGCATGTAGATTTGGATTTTTTCTCCCTTAATAATAAACACCTTCATTTAAAAACTGCATTTTGTGTTTACTTGTGTTGTCTTTGACTAATATTTAAATTTGTTTGATGTTCCAAAACACTCAAGTGTGACAAAATTGCAAAAACATAAGAAATCAGGAAGAGGGCAAACACTTTTTCACACCACTGTATAATTTTATTATTTAGTTAACTGGGTCTAATTGTTAGATGTAGCAAAGCCACCCAAGGAGGTTGGGTCCATTTTTGAGTCTTGGTCCTCCCAAGGTTTCTTCCTTATAACGTTTAAGGAGTTTTTCTTTGCCACTGTCACTGTGGATAATAGAAAATTGCCAAGCTGCTTTAAGACAATGCTCCATTGTAAAAGAGCTATAGAAAAATAAATCTGACTTTGACTAATAGTTACTAGTATTATTGGACCGATTAAAAATTTTCCCTGTGATTGGGTTGTTATTTCTGTAGTCCAACCTTACAGTATGAGGTATAGGTAGTTTTGTATACCGCTCTAAAGGTAAAATCTGTCCCTGACATGTGCTTCTGTCACTACCTGCTTTATTACCACAACGAGTCAGACGAGTCCAAGGTAACATGCCTCAGTGAAGGCTCAACAAGACTCTTGTTGATTATACACAACACAAACGTACCTGGAGGAGAACTATACCTGCAGTTTACTGAGTTTATTAATGTTTTGATCCCCTCTACCTGGTTTCCAAATTCTTCTCCCTTGGAATCAATAATGTGATTTGCAACTGGATTTTGAACCATGGTCATGAAAACCTCCAACACAGTTAAAAACCCAGGGGTGTGCTTTATCTGCCCTGATCTACATTTTGCCCTGCCACAATGCTGTTCCCAGGAATGACACAAACATTATCTCCAAATTTGAGAGGAGGTAAAACTCCTCACTGAGTGGTGCACAGACCACAGACTCCTCCCATACACCCCTGAACACGGAGGGGATCATGGAAAGAGTGAGAAGCTTTAAATTCATTGAACTCCATGTAACTGTCCATTTACACTCAGTGACCACTTTATTAGATACACCACCTTGTTTCTACACTTATTGTCCATTTGATCAGTTTCACTTACCATATAGATGCAGATTATAGTTCTATAAGTACAGACTGTAGTCGATCTGTTCCTCTGCCTACTTTGTTAGTCCCCTTGACTCTGTTCTCTAATAGCCAGGACCTCCACAGATCAGGTATTATTTGGGTGGTGGATCATTTTTAGCACTGCAGGGACACTGATGTGGTTGGTGGTGGTGTGTTAGTGTGTGTTCATCAGTGCTCACAGGATGCTGCCTACAGAATGCTGGTGACTGGATGTTTTTGGTTGGTGACCAGTAGTGACACTGAAGTGTTTAGAAAAACAGCAGCACTGCTCTGTCTATCCACTCATACCAGTACCAGACACCACCACCACATCAGTGTTAATGCAGTGCTGAGACCCACCACCTAATTAATGCCTGATCTGTGTTGGTCCTGACCATTAAAGAACAGAGTTAGCAAAGTATGTAGAGATATAGACTGTAGAACTACAAAGTGCTTTAATATGGTAAGTGGAACTGATCAAATGGACAAACAAGGAGGTGTATCTAGTACAGTTATGGGTGAATGTATGTTTAGGTCTTTTTTGGAACGCTATAAAGTTATGCAAAGAGAATGCATCAGATCTTTAGTGAATTTTCAAAAATGAAGAGAAATGTCTGGTTCAGCTCATTGTAAAGGAAAATAATAGACTTATTTTCAGCTCCCTTGGTCAAAGTGGGGAAATACAGTAACACAGGAATATCTTTCTGCATATACATCATTCCTTTCTGACCATCCATCTAGTCTGAACTTGCACAACACCAACTGGAGAAAAGTTCAAGCTTCTACAGTAGACTACTTTACCAAATAAGGTTGCCAGGTTACTGGTACATTCATACCAAATAGAAACACCAGTAAGGGCAACAGAAGGCTAATTGAAGACTGATTACAAAGTGAATACTCATCAAAATTGTTTAAAAAATGGTTGAAAACAGTGTTGTACAAACACACTAATGACTTTTATTGGAAGAATAGCAAATTACTATTTTCCAGTAGAAATAGCTGATAAACCGAAGCTTTGTTGCAGTTCTACTTGCATTATTGTGTTGTATGTGGTGGTCTTGTACCCCATGACAAGTGCTCAGAGTGAAAACCTGTATATCACTCTAATCACACTCATATAACGAGCAAATGGCATGCACGGCTTGTCCCAGCATGCAGTCACAAATGGTGCACACAAAAGTATTTGTTAATAAGCTGTGTGCCAAGTTAGGTTACAAAGATTATTACAGAAATTAGTAGCAAAGAGAGTGACGGTCTCATGGATAAAACTTGTTATAGTTTTACATAAATGGTCATCAAAATTAACCCACTTCATCACTTCTTATTGGTACTGCAGTTTTTCTCATTTATAGCTTAGTCATGATTTAGCAGCATAAACAGGTCTTGGGCCAACCTCAGCCTTACAGTGAAGATGATACTTAAGATTGTGGAGTTTTCATCTGTTCGGCTCTGCTCATGCATTCTGTTTGTATAAAACCTATATATATATAATAAAAAATAAATTTGTTTAAAAGTTTTTTTTTAAATGGTATAAAGTACTGTGCAAAAATATTAGGCCACCATTTTGATTTATTCTT
This sequence comes from Ancistrus triradiatus, assembly GCA_025084515.1. NCBI lineage: Eukaryota > Metazoa > Chordata > Actinopteri > Siluriformes > Loricariidae > Ancistrus > Ancistrus triradiatus. The sequence goes on along the minus strand of JAJAGP010000336.1, from coordinate 250,846 downwards.
TTTGCAGTGGTATAATGACCATATGTATCATACTGTCGACATTTGGACCCAAACATTTCAAACTTGGATTTGTTACTACATAATACTGTTCTCCACTGATCTTCATTCCAATCTTGGTGAGCTTTAGCATATCTTTTAACTCTGTTCCCCTTCCGAAAAGGGGTTTCTTGGCTACTATCCTTCCAAGAAGACCATTCCTGATTAAGTTGGCATCCTGGCAACTTGGTGTCCTGATGAAGCTGCCAGATGCTGCTATTGCTCAAATGTAAGGGGAGGTCACACTAAATACTTACCACTTTAGCCAATAGAGGCTGTTTTTTCTGAGCTTTTATATATATATATATTTTTTTACATTCTGCATCCAAATTTCCTGGTTGTATTCTAAGGATGAGACTGAAGGTAATTATACATGGTCATTATATCATTGCTAAAAAAATTCTATATCTAATCTAAAGGTGTCCGAGACTTTTGCACGGTACTGAATAGGGGTGCAACGACAAAGAAATTTCACGATACAATACATATATTATATATTTCCGATACATTTGATTTTAATTCCCTTTTTAATGTAGAGATCAAGGAGGCCAAAACAATTTCCTGCTCTGCGAGGTTGGAACATGGCTTGCTTTGCTGGGGTTTAAAAAAATCAAAGAGCTCTGCCATTGTTGATTTCTTTTTTGAAGGGCATGGTCCAGGCACCTCAGAGTCCACACTCACTTCTGAAAGATTTGTCTCCATATTCTCTGTAGCTTTGCACTATAGAGATAAATTGTGAAAACTTATTTATTATATTTGAGTTTCTATTTCCTCACATTAACAAAAACAGCAGGCTTACCTGTTTCTGATGCTGCCCAGTGCTTAAAAACTCTGTGGTGAGATTGATCTTTCCTTACTTACAGTATTTAGATGGAGCACAGAACCTATTACAGAAAATGCCGCTAGACGTTGCATGTGTAACACTCCAGCATGCCTGAACTGTTGGTCTAGAACTGTGGCTGGCTCTCCTGCTATGCAGATGACGGCATCTCAGTAGCGCCGGTTGTCGAACGGCTCAGTAAAGTTCCTTTTTAAATAAAATCTTAATGTATTCGATTCACAGCTCATATCGTATGGAAACCCCAGTGTTGAAAAAAATGAATATTACTGTGTGTATCCTGACAGCCCTAGTACTGAATGTGAGCAGGAATGAAAATGGCCCAGTTTCTTTCTTGCATTTTATATGAATTCTGTTAAAATTACCTTTACGATATCCATTTCACATGGTCATTAATACCCGATATACAGAGTACCCTAATATTGGTTGAGATACTGCCGGTGTATTGATCAGGGCTGTTTATATCATGCCTAGACTGGTGTGTTCTGACTAACTCTTCTTTAAAAAATACCTAAGGATTATGAATATCAGTACTGGGAGTTGATACTGGTATCGAATTGGTTTACTAATCCCACAAGCTGCTAGTTTTAATTCTGTGAACTAGGGTGATGTTGAAAGTCTTGTTGACCTGCTAAGCCTTTGCCCTCTCAGGCCCAGTGGATGAGTACATGCTGCCATTTGAGGAGGAGGTGGGCCAGCACCCAACGTTGGAGGACATGCAGGAGGTGGTGGTGCATAAAAAGCTAAGACCCACGCTGCGTGAGTGCTGGCACAAACATCAGGTATGTTCTCCAGCTTACAAGAGACTGAATGGTGAATTTGCTTCCTGATGTTTTGTCAGTGAATGTCAGTCTTAAACGTTCTACATTTTTCCGTTTAGAATCTGCCTATTCTTTATTTAAGCTTTAGGAGTCACTGCACTTTGTAGTTACACAATTAGACTGTAGTCCATCTGTTTCTCTACATACTTTCTTACTCCCCTTTACTTTCTCTTTACATTCTCTAATGCTCAAGACCCCCACCCCCCATTTTGGTAATGGATCGTTCTAAGCACTGCAGTGCCACTGATGGTGGTGGTGGTGTGTTAGTGTGTGTTGCACTGACATGAGTGAATGAGACACAGCAGTGCAGAGATTTAAACACGTCTGAGGGACTGAAAATAGTGCACCAGCTAAAAATATTCAGCCACCAGCATCCTGTAAGCAAAATCCTGTGAGCACTGATGAAGGATTAGAGAATGATTAACACAAACTGTGCAGCAACAGATGAGCTACTGTCTCTGACTTTAAAACTACAAGGTGGAGCAATAAGGGGAATGTCTCTAATAAATTGGCCAGGGAGTGAACACAGTGTTGTAGAACTCCAGCAGCACTGCCGTGTCTGATCCAATCAAACCAGCACAATACGCATTAACACACCACCACCATGTCAGTGTCACTGCAGTGCTGAGAATGATCCTGGGTGGGGGGTGGGGGTGGGGACTGGGTGTCCTGACCATTAGAGGACAGAGTAAGAAAGTATGTAGAGAAGTAGATGGACTACAGTCTGTAATTGTACAGCTAAAGTGCAGTGACTCCTGAAGCTTAAATAAATAAGCAGAATGTAAATTGATTTTTAATTGTCATTTGTTCTTTTGCTCAGGGTCTGAGTATGCTATGTGAGACCATCGAGGAGTGTTGGGATCACGAGGCAGAGGCCCGTCTCTCGGCGGGCTGTGTGGAGGAGCGTGTGACGCAGGTACAGCGTCTCACCAGCGTTACCGCACCTGAAGACATTGTCACTGTTGTCACGATGGTGACCAACGTGGACTTCCCACCCAAAGAGTCCAGTCTATGACTAGAGGAGAACATCTATGGAGTGTGACATCACACGGGTGAAAAATGAATCGTTCGGAGCCGCTGGCTAGCTCGAATACTCCTGGCGATTGTACTGTAAGTCCAGGTGGCCCTACTGATCTACGCTGGATTTACATTTGTAATCTACATTTGTACCAATTCTATGCTGCTTTCAGCAACACTGTGTGTGTGCAAGCACTTGTAAAAACTCATGTTACTGGGCCTTGACAGGATGAACAGATTTCATTCCAACGTGAGGACATCAGGCGACACTTTCAGTTGTAACAACTGGACAGCATCACAGATGAAGCTATGTTGTTTGTTTCATGGGAGCAATGGAAAGAACCAACTTTCTGTCAAAAAAAACTGGAGGAAAAGAGACAGACTGCTTTATTATTTCAGTGTACAAAAGAAAAGGGCAACCATGCTGTCTAACAACACCTTCAACATGTTGCAATGCGAGTATAAAACAGCTTTTGAATGTCTACTGTGTCACAGCTATATATTCAGCCGAGACGGTGGGAACATTTTAACCTGAATCGGTGGTTTTATATCTCTGGATTTTAAATAACTACGAACCTCTCTCGACAAGGTATACCTCAGTTTCTCATTCTGATAACAACTTTGTTTTGTAACACTATATAAAGGAAAAAAAAACACACGAAGCTTTCCGCTGACCTACGCCGGGGCACAGAAGCTTTTTGATGTGGGGGGGTGTTTTTTTAATCTGTATATGCCAAGAAAATATGGCCATTCATAAACCAGTGTTTTCTTCTGCCTTTTTCCATTAGTTCATGCCTATTCTGTGTTTCCCTGCTGTTTAAATGTGAGGGGGTTTTTAACGTTGTGACAAACTGATTGTAAAATCATTTTTAGATCTTTATTCAAAACCCGCTGAGAAGAAAATCCCTGAAATATATGAATTCTGTGAAAATATGAAAGCACTTACCAGTATAGGTTTGCAGTGTAGTCACAGCGATTGACATATGTGCATGCCTTGTATTTCTTTTTCATTTGTGCACAAAATTTCGAGCAGTCATCTGTTCTGTTTCTTCAAAAACTTTGCTCAGCTGCAGTTCATCATGAATTAAGGTGTTACTCTTGTTTTTTTTTTTTGTTTGGTTTTTTTTGCAGAAGTTGATCCTTGTCTACTGAAACCATATTTCTAAGCCAGTCCATGACTACCCTGCCCCTGATCACAATACCTGTAAAAACAAAAACAAGTCTGAGATTAGCATCTTATTTCCCAACAGCTGAACAGTCTCATGTCTCAGGAAGTCCTTCCATTTTCCCCTATGGTGCCATTCTGGTAATCTGTATGTACTGTTTATGCAAGATGCCTTCATATCACATTATTATTCTTCAGTCTGTTTTAGCATGGTTATCACAAGCTGGACTTTTTACATGTACCAGAACTTTGTAACACCATGCATTGTTTTTAGCAGCACACTAGCAAATGCCATATGGAGTGCTTCAGGAAGTTAGGCGGGTGTATCGCGTGGCACTAAAGTATTAGTTTAACATGCTGATATGCTGGTTTTAGGAAGGTATGGTCAACAGTTGGTCACTCTTCATACAGAGGGAGTCATGTCTTTTACAGAGCTACCTGTCACACCACATCCTCTTACCTTTCAGACAAGGTGCCAACTTTGCAGTGCAAGAATGCACAGACTTTCTCAGAGATTACATGCCCTGGCATGGAGCTTGTGCTAATTTTACCTTTGAACGTGCTTGGGAAGGGTATTTTTTTCACCCAGTGATGTCAGCTAGCCGGATATTATTTGCACATTGCTACTAGCTGGTCTAGCTTGTTAGCATTTTTGGCAACACATTCATTTTAGCAGCGGGTGAGTTCCTTCTATCAGTTTGGTCTTGGAGGCTTATGGAAAAGCCGGATGTACAAGGTTACAATGCTAACATGTTAACATGGAGACTGCTCTGCATCGTTCTGTTGTTCATAGGTATATGTAGCTGTCCTTTGAAAGCCTCATTTAGCAAACTGGGTTTGCCTGAAATGGAGTGAATGCTTTTTGCTGAGAGGCAGAGTCAGGTTCCAGTGTTTACTGCCAATAATTCAGGACTTTAAACTTTTTTTGATTATATGAACTGTCTTGTTTTCCTGAACTGATGAGTTCAAGAAAACATAAAGCTCCAGAAGCTGTAAATAAAATATAAAGACATGTGTTTGCGCATTACATATTTTATTTATTTTTATTCTAGGCTCCCCAGCTAATCATGGAGTTAGTCAGTGGTCTGGTTTAGGATTTTTCGACTTTACGATGGGAAGCTGATAATAAACATAAATACACATTCACGGACAGCATCCGGGCAAGCGATACACAGTACAATAATCTCCTGCAGATTCTGGGCATCCGGGCAGCATCCTGCTGACTGAGCTGAGCAGCAGCGCTCAGTCCGACAAATGGACTAACCATTTTGTTTTGTTTTTTCACTTTTAATACATTATTCACTTTGTGTTAATAACTTTGCCCAACTGTAGGTTACCGTAAGTGTTTGCATATTTAAGGTAGGCTAGGCTATGATATATACAGTGTATATTAAACTCTTCGATTTATGAGACATTCAGCTTACGGTGGGTTTGTCAGAACATATCCCCCTCGGACGTTGGGAGGACTTGTGTTACTTTTTAAAATTGTAATATAATCCCTAAAAATGAAGTTTAGAAATATGTAATTAATATAAACTTAATATATTATATGGTTGATATTGTCAAATAAATACATTATAAATGAATATACAGTGGGGCAAAAAAGTATTTAGTCAGCCACTGATTGTGCAAGTTCTCCGACTTAGAAAGATGAGAGGGGTCTGTAATTTTCATCATAGGTACACTTCAACTATGAGAGACAAAATGAGAAAAAAAATCCAGGAAATTACATTGTAGGATTTTTAAAAAATTTAATTGTAAATTATGGTGGAAAATAAGTATTTGGTCACCCACAAACAAGCAAGATTTCTAGCTCTCACACACCTCTAACAACTTCTTTAAGAAGCTCTTCTGTCCTCCACTCGTTACCTGTATTAATGGCACCTGTTTGACCTCGTTATCTGTATAAAAGACACCTGTCCACAGCCTCAAACAGTCAGACTCCAAACTCAACCATGGCCAAGACCAGAGAGCTGTCGAAAGACACTAGGAAGAAAATTGTAGACCTGCACCAGGCTGGGAAGAGTGAATCTACAATACGCAAGCAGGTTGGTGTGAATAAATCAACTGTGGGAGCAAACATACAAGACCACTGATAATCTATCCTGTGGGGTCAAAATTATCAAGAGAACGGTGAGCAAAAATCCCAGAACTACATGGAGAGACCTGATGAATGACCTGCAGAAAGCTGGGACCAAAGTAACAAGGCTACCATCAGTAACACACTACGCCGAGAGGGACTCAGATACTGCAGTGCCAGGCGTGTCCCCCTGCTTAAGCCAGTACATGTCCAGGCCTGTCTGAAGTTTGCCAGAGAGCATATGGATTATCCAGAAGAGGATTGGAAGAATATCATGTGGTCAGATGAAACTAAAATAGAACTTTTTGGTAAAAACTCAACTCACTGTGTTTGGAGGAAGAAGAATTCTGAGTTGCGCCATATCTACTGTGAACTATGGGGGTGAAAACATGATGCTTCGGGGCTGTTTTTTTGCAAAGGGGGCAGGACAACTGATCCATGTTAAGGGAAGAATGAACGGGGCCATGCTTTGTGAGATTTTAAGCCAAAACCTCCTTCCATCAGTGAGAGCATTGAAGATGGAACGTGGCTGGGTCTTCCAGCATGACAATGATCCCAAACACACCGCTCGGGCAACGAAGGAGTGGCTCCGTAAAAAGCATTTCAAGGTCCTGGAGTGGCCTAGCCAGTCTCCAGACCTCAACCCCATAGATCTGCATGGAGGAATGGGCCAAAATACCAGCTACAGTGTGTGCAAACCTGGTGAAGACTTACAGGAAACGTTTGACCTCTATCATTGCCAACAAAAGGTTATGTTACAAAGTATTGAGTTGAACCAAATTTATTGACCAAATACTTATTTTCCACCATAATTTACAATTAAATTCTTTAAAAATCCTACAATGTGATTTCCTGGATGTTTTTTTTTTTCTCTTTTTGTGTCTCATAGTTGAAGTGTACCTATGATGAAAATTTACAGACCTCTCTCATCTTTCTAAGTCGGAGAACTTGCGCAATCAGTGACTGACTAAATACTTTTTTTACCCCACTGTATAATACATTTGAATTATTAAATGTATTGTCTGTTGATTTGTCAAAAAGACTTAATGACATACGCATAGCAAATTAGTCAAGCATGCACTGTTCTGTGTAAAGCTAATTGGGAACTCTAGCCCTAATTAATGAGAGTCTTGAAGCAGTGTCTGAACTCTGATTGTATCACGTCCACTTGAGAATCTGCAGGAAGATTTGTTCTGACTTTTTCTGAGGTGCAAGTTGCAAAAGGATGTAAATTTCCTCTCTGTGGGGTATTTTCCAATTTGATAGTACCTTAAACACCAACCGTAATGTTGTACCAAATTACCACCAGGAGGCAGTAATTACTGCTTTCATCTTGCTAGCATTGTGAAATGTCGCTGATTCCTGGAGGCTTTGTCCAAAACGAAACTGCTTTAGACATCATTTTCTATAAAGAGTGAAAAGCTGGCCTTCCATTTCAGACAAACCTAGACTCTTCAGTGTTACTGTGGTGATCAGAGGTACCATAAACCATAAACTTGGGACAGAGTTGGATTGTCTTCTGTTTAACCTGACAGAAAAGAGTACAGTTTCTTATAACAGTCTCCTAGTGAAATAAACCTGCATCAGCGCCCCTCACTATACCCTTCTTTGTTGGCAGAAGACAGGATTGAAAAGTACACCGTATGTATATATGAATAATGTTTTAGATTGTGAAAATAGCATGAGGTTGTTTTTTTTATGGTTCAAACGCAAAAAATACTATATTAATATTGTGGCAAAATAATATTCTATTGTTTATTTTTTGTAAATCTGTATTTTAAGTTGTTTAATTAATTCATGTCATGGCCCAAACAGATTGTTTTTAATTCCAAATGAATGAGTGCTTTGTGGAACTGGACTGATGAAACACTACAGAAAGACATAGCAGATGGTTCTGTCTTTTTACCTCAGACTTCCAGGTTTTCTCTTGACAGTATCACAATATAAATGTGGTGTAGCACGACAGATAACATGGTGCAAGCGTTGTTAAACCACTTATTGGCAATTGACCTGCAGGTCCTCTTCTTTCGCACTTTTGTCATCTTGGTGACGACTTTTGCTCATTGCAATGCCACTAATCGTCACCGTACCAAAACTGTTCTAGTGGACAAGTGACTTTTATTACCTTAATCCCAGATCCACCATTTGAGTATAGTAGTTAACAGTCACATTCAGGGCCTAGTTGAAATTCGTTACATATTGTACAGATAATTTTATGCTACTTCTCCCTACGAATAAAGTATAGTGACTGCTCTAACGTGCGAGTACTGGTGTTCAGTTTGTTTGTTCATTTAGCTTGGATAGATATGCATTTCACATTTCTGTTCATACTGTTCATTCTGTTGTTTTCGGACTTCTTAACTTACAATTTTTCATTTCAGTTGTATAAACGATACAGACCTGCATACTGAGCCATGTAAGCCCTTGTATAAGACTGTAACTCACGTGCTTGCTGGAGCTGGAGGGGTTTCTCAATACACCCCTAAGAATTCTTTAAGGCACCTACAGTCAGAAAAACAATCCATTTTAATCATTTAGGTGCAGGGAACAATTTTGTTGAGCTTTGACTGAGCTCATCCGTCATACACAAGCAAAAGATGCATTCAGAAATTCACTGTGCACGGCATTGCTCTGCCATTGCTAGTTGTGGCTAGAAATATGACTAATTACCTCAAGATTAAGTTATAAGTTACGTGTAACATACCATTAATGAATATGCACTTCAGGTGTGCTGAAGCTGGAGTTACCAACAGCCAGGGCACTGACACAGGACCACTAATCCTAACCCATATATTGTGGGTGTGCGTGTATACATATATCCACACATATATGTGGTCTGAGGAGACACTGGGTCTTGCCACAAGATGGAGTAAAAATGTACTGAAGTAGTTTGCTGAAGCTGGTGCCCTAGATGGTCCCATTAATGCTCAACTGGTGATAAATCTGAAACACAGAGACAAAACAAAAATGTTTATACTGAACACAAGCTATAGTACAGACAGTGGGGGACTCAACATTTCTGCATTTAGATACTGTATCTTGGTTTGATGACCTACCTAGGTGAGAAGGACATCTTGGTGGCAGGTTCTGCAATCCATTGGCTCCTTCATAAGTCAGTCCATATTGCAATACTTGAAAGTTGTCTTTTGTTTGAAACACATTATAGATTTTTGTCTGCCATGCCCTGGCATTTCAGAAGGTGCTGGGACAACTGACATTAAAAAGGGATCTGAGTTATCCAGGATCTAAGATATATGAATGCCTTTTTTTCTGGACCTGCCACTCTGTTTGCATGTTAAAGATGCGATCACTGAATGGAAACATTTGGGCTGTGAGTGAAAGATGCTGATTGGCTCCAGCACCCAAGTTATTCAGAAAAACTGTGCAATCTTTGTTTTGTATTTTGTTTTGTTTTTTAAAAGTGATCCAGTGCCCAATATGTGCTCTTATCTTGATAAGCTACAGTGTGCATGCATTCTGAACAGCAGGTACTGAATCAGATAATGCTATTGATTTCACGGAGTGCTAGAACTACAGACTAAACACTAAAGACTTCCTTCACCTTGACTGTTGAGTTTGTTGGCATAAGGCTTCAACTGCAAGTCACTTCAGTTTTTTGGTGGAAGTCACAGTTGCTTAATTATAGATGTCATTACTGAAATTGACGTGGGCAGACATTTCTCATAAGCAGACATGGCATCTGGCCAGGATGTTGGTGGCAGCAGCTCCACTGGTAAGGCAAGCTATTTTTAACATGAAACCACTGCACTTCAGGACAAGCAGGAATTTACTTCTTCTGACACGTCCTTGTTGACCACCTTGCAAAGTTGTACTGTCATGGCATCAGTTTGGCATGTCCCAATCCCACTTTGTCCATTTTATAAGCCAATACATGATACTGATCCCATACTGACATCCTCACAGCTACTGAGTATCTTACAAGAAAGGAACGTGAAACAATCTTGACCGAGTGGTTAAGGTATCGGGCTACTCACCAGAAAGTTTGGCACTGACCATCTGCCACTGTTGGACCCCTAAGCAAGACTCCGGTAGTATTGGATTAGTTCATTCTTAACATCACCTTATTCCTGATCTAGAAATTAACTCTGTGGCTTCCTTTACAATACCTTTTGGAGAGTTTTACAATGTGGAAAAAACTGAGTTAGTTCCAGTGGTGCTTGAAAGTTTGTGAACCCTTTAGAATTCTTTTATATTTCTGCATAAATATGATGTAAAACATCATCAGATTTTCACACAAGTCCTAAAAGTAGATAAAGAGAACCTAGTTAAACAAATGAGACAAAAATATTATACGTCATAATTTATTTATTGAGGAAAATGATCCAATATCACATATTAGTGAGTGGCAAAAGTATGTGAATCTTTGATTACACTATCTGGTATGAATCGCTGTGGTATGAATAACTGCAACTAAACGTTTCCTGCAACTGTTGATCAGTCCTGCACAACGACTTGGAGGAATTTCAGCCCATTCCTCCATACAGAACAGCTTCAACTCTGGGATGTTGATGGGTTTCCTCACATTAACTGCTCGCTTCAGGTCCTTCCACAACATTTTGATTGGATTAAGGTCAGGACTTTGACTTGGCCATTCCAAAACATTAACTTTATTCTTCTTTAACCATTCTTTGGTAGAACGACTTGTGTGCTTAGAGGCGTTGTCTTGCTGCATGACCCACCTTCTCTTGAGATTCCGTTCATGGACAGATGTCCTGACATTATACTGTAGAAATCTCTGACATAATTCAGAATTCATTGTTCCATCAATGATGGCAAGCTGCCCTGGCCCAGATGCAGCAAAACAGGCCCAAACCATGATACTACCACCAGCATGTTTCACAGATGGAATAATGTTCTTATGCTGGAATGCAGTGTTTTCATTTCTCCAAACATAACGGTTTTCTTTTAAACCAAAAAGTTCTATTTTGGTGTCATCTGTCCACAAAATATTCTTTCAATAGCCATCTGGCTTGTCCATGTGATCAAACTGCAGATGAGCAGCAGAGTTCTTTTTGGAGAGCAGTGGCTTTCTCCTTGCAACCCTGCTATGCACACCATTGTTGTTCAGTGTTCTTCTGATGCTGGACTCATGAACATTAACATTAGCCAATGTGAGAGAGGCCTTCAGTGGCTTAGAAGTTACCCTGGGCTTCTCTGTGACCTTGCCAACTATTACACGCCTTGCTCTTGGAGTGATCTTTGTTGGTCGACCACTCCTGGGGAGGGTAACAATGGTCTTGAATTTCTTGCATTTTCACACAATCTGTCTGACTGTGGATTGGTGGAGCCCAAACTCTTTGGAGATGGTTTGGTAACCTTTTCCAGCCTGATGAGCATCAACAACTCTTTTTCTGAGGTCCTCAGAAATCTCATTTGTTCGTGCCATGATACACTTCCACAAACATGTGTTGTGAAGAGCAGACTTTGATAGATCCCTGTTCTTTAAAATAAAACAGGGTGCCCACTCACACGATTGTCAACCCACTGATTGAAAACACCTGACTCTAATTTCACCTTCAAGTTAACTGCTAATCCCTGAGGTTCACATACTTTTGCCACTCACTAATATGTAATATTGGATCATTTTGCTTAATAAATAATTGACCAAGTATAATATTTTTGTCTCATTTGTTTAACTGGGTTCTCTTTAGTGTAAATTTTATTTTTGTTATAGATGTAGGCTTGTAACTAGTCTGACGGAGAAGATTGTAGTTTTAGAGGCGCGCATCCAGACATTAGAGGAGGCTAGCTCAGCTTCTAGCTTAGCAGATCTGGATGTCAAAGGTGAAGTTAGAGCCCCCATCCCGGCAGAGCCCTCGCAGCAGGGCAACTGGGTGACGGCTCGGCGACGTAGTCGTAAGGCTAGCCCACGAGAGCACCACTCTTTACCCGTTCACGTGTCCAACAGGTTTGCCCTCCTCAGTGAAACACCCACTGAGCAGCCTGTTGAAAGAGCTCTGGTCATAGGTGACTCTATTTTACGACACGTGAAACTAGCTACACCTTTAGGGACACCAGCACCTAGAGTTCTCTGTATCCCCGGAGCCAGAGTGCCGGACATTGTAACGAGTCTTAGTGAACTCGAGAGCCGTAGATTCTCTAGGCTAGTTATTCATGTAGGGGCTAATGATATACGCCTTCGTCAGTCAGAGGTTACTAAGGCTAATTTTGTAGAGGTGGTTAGAGTGGCGAAGGCGATGTCCGATGCAGTAGTGTAATGTGGCCCCATCCCAATGCCATGTGACCTGCATCCCAGGTGACCAAGCCTACAGCAGGTTATGGTCGCTGAACTGCTAGCTGTCCAAGTGGTGCTCTGAAAAAAACGTGGGCTATATGGGGCAACTGGACAGCCTTTGCGGGTAAGCCTGGCCTTTTAGGATGGAACGGTGTCCATCCCACTCGGGAGGGTGCTGCTCTCATCTCCTGCAACATTGCCCATAGTCTTATGGCCCGATTGGTTAGGGGCTGACTATCCAGAGCAGGGGTCAGGCAGCAGACAGTCAGGCTTAACCAACTGTCTGCTGGTAGCCATGCACCGTCACCCAGAACCCACATTATTGAAACTGTGTCTGTTACCCGCATCTGTCCTAAACATAAACGCTCTCAAAAAGTCTGTTTTAATAACCTCATTAGTATAAACACAGATAGCTCCCAAAGAAATAACAACATTAGACTAAAGCTAGGACTACTTAACATTAGATCACTTACAAACAAAGCAGTGATTGTAAATTAAATGATCACTGACAAACACTTACACGCTCTCTGTCTTATTGAAACTTGGATTAGACCGGATGAATATTTAGCCTTAAATGAGGCCTCACCTCCTGGATACAGTCATGTTAATCGCCCTCGTCCTAATGGTCGGGGGGAGGCATAGCCACAATTTTTGACAAAGAGCTAGGTGTTACAACTAAATCCTATTACAAGGCTAATTCTTTTGAAATACTGATTCTTAATGTGACTGATCCATTGTTATGGATGTCAAAACCACACTCTTTTCAGCTTATCACGATTTACCATCCTCCTGGTCCCTATTCAGAATTTCTTCAGGAATTTGATAACTTTCATTCCTGCTTACTACTGTCAACAGATAAGGCTTTAATTGTAGGTGATTTCAATATTCACTTTGACAATGAGCAGGATCCACTTAAAATTGCTTTGGAGTCCATCTTAGAATCCATAGGTATCACTCAGAATGTGATGGGACCAACCCACCGCTGTAATCATACTTTAGATCTAATATTAAGATTTGGTATCAATATTGATAACCTTGATGTTTTCCCGCAAAGTGATTCGATTTCAGATCACTATCTTTTAGTATTTGAGCTATCTCTAATAAATAAAAACCTTCTGCCTCGCTATCACACCAAGCGCACTATCACATCTGCTACTCCAGCTGCGTTTAAAAAGCTACCAGACTTGAAATTGAATATACCTACGGAGATCAATCATCTTGAGTGTGTAAATGACCAATTAGAATGTGTGCTTCACTCGACCCTGGACACGACTGCTCCTGCTAGGGTCAAACGCATTAGGGAAAAAAGGCTAGCACCATGGTATAATGACCACACCCGTACCTTAAAGCAAAGAACACGGCATCTAGAGCGCAAGTGGAGACATAGTACATTGGAGGTGTTTAAGATTGCTTGGAGGGACAGCATGGCAGAGTATAGGCATGCCCTTACTAAAGCTAAAGCTGCATACTTCTCTTCAATCATAGAGAAAAATAAGAATAATCCAAGATTTCTCTTTAATACAGTCTCCAAATTAACAAAAACCCTACAGAAAGTGATTATCCTGTTCTGTGTAATTTTAACAGTAATGATTTCATGACTTTATTTAATGATAAGATAGAAAACATTAGGCATCAAACTCAATGCTCATCACATCACCAACCTATTCAGCAACCTTCCAGAAGCAGCACTAGTGAAGACATCTGTTTAATGAGCTGTAAATCAAGATTAGAATATTTTACCCCAATTACTAATACTGAACTATCCGCACTGATCAGCTCGTTGAAGTCATCAACATGTTTATTAGATCCGATTCCTACACGTTTACTCAAACAAGTAATACCTAGTAGTATAGAGCCAGTGTTAGTTATTTTGAATTCATTCCTTACCTTTGGTTATGTGCCGAAATCCTTTAAGTCTGCCTTTATCAAACCACTGATTAAAAAAGCCAATCTTGACCCTTGTGTGATCTAATTATAGACCAATTTCAAATCTACCATTTCTGTTCAAAATCTTAGAAAAAGCCGTCTATCAGCAGCTCTGCAGTTACCTCCAAAGGAATGAAATTTATGAAACATTTCAGTCTGGCTTCAGGCCCCATCATAGTACTGAAACAGCATTAATTAGGGTACTAAATGACTTGTTAATGTCCTCAGATAAGGGATGTGTTTCTTTTCTTGTTCTGTTAGATTTAAGTGCAGCATTTTGACCACTATAGATCACGACGTTACTAAACAGACTAGAAAATACTTTTGGTGTTAAGGGATTAGCACTTTCTTGGTTTAACCTACTTAACCGACCGGTACCAGTTTGTTCATATAAATAATCTACGCTTTAAGCTCTCAAAAGTGAAGTATGGCGTGCCTCAGGGGTCAGTGCTTGGCCCGCTTTTATTCTCTCTGTACATGCTGCCACTAGACTCAGTTATTCGTAAACATGGCATTAGTTTCCACTGCTATGCAGATGATACACAGCTGTACATATCAGCCAAACCTAATGACAGCCTTACAATCAACAAAATTGAGGCCTCTGTAAAGGAAATAAAAGATTGGATGTTATTTATTTTTCTCTTAATTAACTCAGATAAAACTGAGGTTCTATTAGTGGGACCCAAGGCTGTGAGAGACAGGTTGGCTACATCTGTCCTAAATCTAGATTGGCTCTCCAGTATTGTCCAGTCCATATGTAAAAAACTTAGGGGTCACATTTGATTCAGATCTCTCCTTTGATGCGCATATTAGCAGCATCACTCAAATTGCTTTCTTCCAGTTACGTAATATCGCAAAACTTAGAAATATCCTCTCTTTTAATGATGCAGAGAAACTTGTTCATGCGTTTATAACTTCAAGGTTGGATTACTGTAACGCCTTACTTACTGGATGCTCTAGTAAATCTATAAATAAACTTCAGTTAGTTCAGAATGCAGCTGCCCGAGTGCCAACACAAACTACAAAATTTGATCATATCACTCCTGTTCTACCATCACTACACTGGTTACCAGTTAAATTCCGCATTGATTACAAAATGCTTCTTATAACTTATAAAGCTCTACATGGCCTGGCCCCACATTATCTGAGTGAACTCTTAGAGTTTTACAATCCAGCTCGTCTACTTCGTTCGCAGGGTGCAGGGTCTTTTAGTTCCTAGAATAAAAAAAATCATAGCAGGGGGAATGACTTTCTCATACATGGCCCCCCAACTATGGAATAAACTACCCACTTTCATTCGAGACTCAGACACTCTCCAAATGTTTAAGTCTAGGCTAAAGACATACTTATTTACACAGGCTTTTGGTTAGACTTAGCCTGGGATGACTCGGGTCACTGGGGCCGGCGTCTGGAGTCATGTTTGGCCTGCCGGCCTGCCTTGTCCGTTAGCCAGGAGTGTCGGGTCTGGCTGAACTGGGCTTCGGTCCTCGTGATCGTGACTCGTGCATCCTTGCCTTAGACTAAGGGCAGAGCTGGGGGTTCATAGTCAAAGAGTCTTATGGTCATCAGAGACATTGGGTTGCTGTCTTCTGCCTCCCGTGGGGTTGCCGATGTCTCATGTGATCCCTCTTGGCTGTGTTACATACCAGTTCTCCTCTTTCTAGCTATGCTGCTATAGCTAATGCTGCCGGGTCTCATGCTACACTTGGCATCAGTGATTGACATGGCATCAGTGATTGTTAATAGACACTGTGCTCTTAATCAATAACTAATTACATTTTCTGTTTTCTCTCCAAGCTGTGTTCTGCTACCAGTTCCTGCCCCACACATGATGTTGATCCGCTTCAGGTTCACTCAAGCTGCTTCCGTCATCAGCTCCAGCCCCATCATACCCAGGCCACACTGGAGGGCAGTAACCCTCACCCTGCTCCAGTTATCTGGGGGTCGAAGTGCCGCCAACAACTTCCCTGCTTGGACTCAGGATCCTAGAGTGACTGTGTATCGGACTACTTAATGCCGATGTGCATATTTCTCATTTTATTTTGAAGTATGACTCCATGACTTTATTTCATTCTTAGATTTATCATCTACACCGCCCAAGGAGGTTGGGTCCCATTTTGAGTCTTGGTCCTCCTAAGGTTTCTTCCTCATAACACTTAGGGAGTTTTTCCTTACCACTGTCGCCCTAGGCTTGCTCAATTTGGGGATTGGACGTAGATATTAGGAGATAATCTAAACTTGTAAAGTTGCTTTGAGACAATGCTCCATTGTAAAAAGCGCTATATAAATAGATCTGACTTGACTTGACTTTATCTACTTTTAGGACTTGTGTGAAAATCTGATGATGTTTTAGGTCATCTTTATGCAGAAATATAATAAATTCTAAAGGGTTCACAAACTTTCAAGCACCACTGTAGAAAATACGGAATTAATGTTACAAATTCTGTAATAACTTTCTGCTTGATACTGTAACCATGCTAACTGCTGTATATGTATGAGGAAAATGTAAACTGAATTTGGGGAAAAACTAATCATTCCTTGCTGCATATTGGACCAGCAATGGCAGCCAGATGGAAGGCAAGTTATTTTACATCAGCCTTTTCCAAGGTATTGGCACACAAACAAAGAGGTACTTTATCTAATCTGTAACAGCTATGGCTGAGCAGCAGTTGTTGTTTAAGGACAGACACCTCACTGTTTAATGTGGTTCACAGACAGCCTGACACTTTGGATAATGATATAATGAGGTGTTGTTAATAGCCCATTCGAATGAAGTAGGCCATAGTTTAATCTTTCGCTAACATTGCTGACAGGCTATCTGTCAGACTCAGGTGAGTGATAGGCTATGTTGCAGCAAGTCAGAGGACTGGTGGTATTTGGGAGCATGTCCAGCATCCATAGTCACACACATTCACTATGTGCAGATGGCTATGTGCAGGAGGGCTTCACCCCACTTTATCCATTTCAGAACATGAAACAAGAAAACGTATCATCCCTCAGTAAGATCTGGATGTTATGTGAGCTTTGCTGTTGAACCAAAGATGTGGATATATGGTGTAGTGATGCCCTATGTTCACTCACTGTCCACTCTATTAGGCATATCTACCTTATTGCTCCACCTTGTAGAGACAAAGTCATAGACAGTAACTCTTCTGTGGTTGCAGTTATTGCACAGTGTTAGTCATCCTCTAATCCTTCATCAGTGCTCACAGGATTGCGCCTACAGGATGCTGATGGCTGGAGATCAGCACATCAGTGTCACTGCAGTGCTGAGAATGATCCCTCACCCAAACAGTACCTGATCTGTGGTGGTCCTGTGGGGCCCTGACTATTAGAGAAAACAGAGTAAAGGGGACAAAGTATGAACAGAAACAGATGGACTACAGTCTGTAATTGCAGAACTACAAAGTGCTCTTATATAGTAAGTGGAACTTATGAAATGAACAATGAGGTGTACCTAATAAAATGATCTGAATGTATGTACATGGACACTAGTAATCCTGTCGAATGATAATACCTGATGACTGGCAAATTTGTTATATCAGATGATGGGATACGTCTAATAATTAAAAATGGGCAAAATGCACATTTATGGTAGGCGTACCTGACAAAACAGTTAATACGCTTTGAAACATGGCTGGTGTAACAAACGCGCAACTCTTTAACTACTTTCTCTCTGCTTTCTTTAGCAGGCTCTCAATTTATCATGCATGGATCCCTGAGCCTTCAAATGCTCTGAAAATAATACAACCAAGAAGACATGAGGATTTATGTTCCTGTTTATATGCAGAAAGAGGCCGGCTAGAAAACAACAGCCCAACTGGGAGGGCTTTCTTCAATTCCAAGACTTCCTGCCCTAAATTTCAACTAGCTTGTGAAAAATTGAACTTTGCATAGATACACCAGGGGATGGTCTTTTACTGCATTTGATTTATTGCATGGAACTAATCATGGCTTACACTTTGCTGTATGACCGCCACTGTGGTGAATAAACTGAACAACAGGAGGATATTCAAGTCACAGGTTATAGCTCTGAGCAACTTGTACAGAAATATAATTAAGAGAACAGATGTGTGCTTGTGCACTCTGATATATATTTCTGTCTTTTAAGAGCAAGTATGCCCTACAAAATGTATCCAAACAAAATACCAAATTGATTAATGTGCCTCTATATTTATGCTACTCTGCTTTTATGCACCAAGTTTACATTAGTTGTCATGTAACAATGGATACCACTTTTAAGTAAACATGCATAAGTATGACCTATAACATCATCAGATTTTCACACAAGTTCTAAAAGTAGATAAAGAGAACCCAGTTAAACAAATGAGAAAAAATATTATACCTGGTCATTTATTTATTGAGGAAAATGCACCAATATTCCATATTAGTGAGTGGCAAAAATGTGAACCTTTTTTTCAGTATCTGGTGTGACCCCCCTGTGCAGCAATAACTGCAACTAAACGTTTCCGGTAACTGTTGATCAGTCCTGCGCACCAGCTTGGAGGAATCTGAGTCCATTCCTCCATACAGAACAGCTTAAGCTCTGGGATTTGGGTGGGTTTTCTCACATTAACTGCTCACTTCAGGTCCTTCCACAACATTTCAATTGGATTAAGGTCATACATTAACTTTATTCTTCTTTAACCATTCTTTGGAAAAACGACTTGTGTGCTTAGGATCGTTGTCTTGCTGCATGATCCACCTTCTCTTGAGGTTCAGTTCATGGACAGATGTGCTGACATTTTACTTTAAAATTCTCTGATATAATTCAGAATTCATTGTTCCATCAAGGATGGCAAGCCATCCTGGTCCAGATGCAGCAAAACAGGCCCAAACCATGATAATACCACCACCATGTTTCACAGATGGGATAGGTTTCTTATGCGGGAATGCAGTGTTTTCCTTTCTCTAAACATAACACTTTTCTTTTAAACCAAAAAGTTATATTTTGGTGTCATCCGTCCACAAAACATTCTTCCAGTAGCCTTCTTTCTTGTCCATGTGATCTTTAGCAAACTGCAGATGAGCAGCAATGTTCTTTTTGGAGATCAGTGGCTTTTCTCTTGCAACCCTGCCATGCACACCATTGTTGTTCAGTGTTCTTCTGATGGTGGACTCATGAACATTAACATTAGCCAATGTGAGAGAGGCCTTCAGTTGCTTGGAAGTTACCTTGGGGTCCTTTGTGACCTTACCAACTACAGTGGGGCAAAAATGTATTTAGTCAGCCACTGATTGTGCAAAGTTCTCATACCTGGAAAGATGAGAGAGGTCTGCAATTTTCACCATAGATACACTTCAACTATGAGAGACAAAATGAGAAAAAAAATTGAGGAAATTACATCGTAGGATTTTTAAAGAATTTAATTGTAAATCATGGTGGAAAATAAGCATTTGGTCACCCACAAACAAGCAAGATTTCTGGCTGTCACAGACATGTAACTTCTTCTTTAAGAAGCTCTTCTGTCCTCCACTTGTTACCTGTATTAATGGCACCTGTTTGACCTCATTATCTGTATAAATGACACCTGTCCACAGCCTCAAACAGTCAGACTCCAAAGTCAACTATGGCCAAGACCAAAGAGCTGTCCAAGGACACTAGGGAGAAACCTGTAGACCTGCGCCAGGCTGGGAAGAGTGAATCGACAGGCAAGCAGGTTGGTGTGAATAAATCAACTGTGGGAGCAATTGTAAGAAAATGGAAGACATACAAGATCACTGATAATCTCCCTCGATCTGGGGCCCCACGCAAGATCTCATCCCATGGGGTCAAAATGATCATGAGAATGGTGAGCAAAAATCCCAGAACTACACGGAGAGAGAGCTGGCTACCATCAGTAACACACTACGCCGAGAGGGACTCAGATTCTGCATTTCCAGGCGTGTCCCCCTGCTTAAGCCAGTACATGTCCAGGCCCGTCTGAAGTTTGCCAGAGAGCATATGTATGATCCAGAAGAGGACTGTGAGAATATCATGTGGTCAGTTTTTTCCAGAAAGTTCTATTTTGGTTTCAACTGACCACATGATATTCTCCCAATCCTCTTCTGGACTGCAGGACTGCAGGATGTTTCCACCCCCATGCTTCACAGTAGGTATGGTGTTTTTGGGATGCAACTCTGCATTCTTCTTCCTCCAAACACGATGAGTTGAGTTTTTACCAAAGAGTTCTATTTTGGTTTCATCTGATGATCATTTTGACCCCACAGGATGAGATCTTGCGTGGGGCCTCAGATCGAGGGATATTATCAATGGTCTTGTATGTCTTCTATTTTCTTACAATTGCTCCCACAGTTGATTTATTAATACCAACCTGCTTTCCTATTGTAGATTCACTCTTCCCAGCCTGGTGCAAGTCTCCAATTTTTGTCCTGGTGTCTTTTGACGGCTCTTTGGTCTTGAGTTTGGAGTCTGACTGTTTGAGGCTGTGGACAGGTGTCTTTTATACAGATAATGAGGTCAAACAGGTGCCATTAATACAGGTAACGAGTGGAAGACAGAAGAGCTTCCTAAAGAAGTTGTTACAGGTCTTGGATGGATTGGGCAATACTGAACAGCCATCTAGATTTAGGATAGATGTAGCCAACCTGTCTCACAGCCTTGGGTCCCACTAATAGAACCTCAGTTTTATCTGAGTTAAGTGAAAGAAAATTAAATGGCATCCAATCATTTATTTCCTTCACACAATCCTCAATTTTGCTGATTATAAGGCCGTCATTTGGTTTGGCTGATATGTACAGCTGTGTATCATCTGCATAGCAGTGGAAACTAATCTGATGTTTACGAACAACTGAGCCCAGTGGCAGCATGTACAGAGAGAATAAAAGCGGGCCAAGCACTGACCCCTGAGGCACACCATACTTCACTTTTGAGACCTTAGTGCATAGATTATTTACATGAACAAACTGGTACCGGTCGGTCAAGTAAGATTTAACCATGAAAGTGGCAATCCCTTAATACCTACAGTACTTTCTAGTCTGTTTAGTAAACATTGTGATCTATAGTGTCAAATGCTGCACGTAAATCTAACAGAACAAGAAAAGAAACACATCCATTATCTGAGGACATACAGTGGTGTGAACAAGTGTTTGCTCCCTTCCTGATTTCCTATTTTTTGCATGTTTGTCACACTTAAGTGTTTCGCAACATCAAACAATTTAAATATTAGTCAAAGACAACACAAGTAAACACAAAATGCAGTTTTTACATGAAGGTGTTTATTATTAAGAGAGAAAAAATCCAAACCTACATGTCCCTGTATGAAAAATTGATTGCCCCCTAAACCTAATAACTACCGTATTTTTCGGACCATAAAGCGCACCGGATTCTAAGACGCAATATCAACGATCGACTGCTAACGAGTCTATGTTCATACATAAAGCGCACCGGGTTATAAGATGCATGAAATGAAACAAAAACTCTTAAGTTCCCTCGGAAGCTTGGTCTTTACCTGGCGCAGGGCGTCTTCTTGCTTCCTCCACTTCCGTATCATTGATTCGTTAATGCTGAATTCTCTTGCAGCTGCCCTATGTCCATGTTGTACTGCGTGACTGATAGCGTTGAGTTTGAAATCCGCTTCGAAAATAAATGAATGAATGCACGTACCCTAATGCTGAAGCACATACGTATTACTCAGCGATGTTTCCTGACTACGGTGGCCGTGAGCTTCGTAACCTACCAAGACCGTGTTAAAACATTTTGACAGATTTATGAGCGCCGTGTACCATCTACAATCGGTTCTAGGTCAGAAGGCTCAACCAGAATTAATTCATACATTAGACGCACCGCATTTAAAGGCGCACTGTCTATTTTTGAGAAAGTTAAAGGATTTTAAGTGCGCCTTGTGGTCCGAAAAATACGGTAGTTGGGCCACCTTTAGCAGCAACAACTGCAACCAAGCGTTTGCGATAACTTGCCATGAGTCTTTCACAGCGTTGTGGAGGAATTTGGGCCCACTCATATTTGCAGAATTGTTGTTATTCGAGCATGAATGGCCTTTTTAAGGTCATGCCACAGCATCTCAATAGGATTCAGGGCAGGACTTTGAATAGGCCACTCCAAAGTCTTCATTTTGTTTTTCTTCAGCCATTCAGAGGTTGACTTGCTGGTGTGTTTTGGATCATTGTCCTGCTGCAGAACCCAAGTTCATTTCAGCTTGAGGTCACGAACAGATGGCTGGACATTCTCCTTCAGGAGTTTTTTGGTAGACAGCAGAATTCATAGTTCCATTTATCACAGCAAGTCTTCCAGGTCCTGAAGCAGCAAAACAGCACCAGACCATCACACTACCACCACCATATTTTACTGTTGGTATAATGTTCTTTTTCTGAAATGCTGTGTTACTTTTACACCAGATGTAATGGGACACACACCTTCCAAAGTGTTCGACTTTTGTCTCGTCAGGCCACAGATTGTTTTCCCAAAATTCTTGGGGATCATCAAGATATATTCTGGAAATATTGAGACAAGCTTTAATGTTCTTTTTGCTCAGCAGTATTTTTAATCTTGTAAGTCTGCCATGCAGGCCATTTTTGCCCAGTCTCTTTCTTATGGTGGAGGCATGAACACTGACCTTAACTGAGGCAAGTGAGGTCTGCAATTCTTTGGATGTTGTTGTGGGGTCTTTTGTGACTTCTTGGATGAGTCATCGCTGCGCTCTTGGAGTAATTTTGATCGGTCGGTTCACCACTGTTCCATGTCTTTGACATTTGTGGATAATGGCTCTCACCGTGGTTCGCTGGAGTCCCAAAGCTTTAGAAATGGCTTCATAACCCTTTCCAAACTGATAGATCTCAATTACTTTCTTTCTCAATTGTTCCTGAATTTCTTTGGATCTCAACATGATGTGTAGATTTTAAGGATCTTTTGGTGTACTTCACTTTGTCAGGCAGGTCCTAATTAAGTGATGTCCTGATTGGGAACAGGTGTGGCAATAATCAGGCCTGGGTGTGGCTAGAGACAGTGAACACAGGTGTGATAAACCATAGTTTTAACAATAGGGGCAATCACTTTTTCACACAGGGCCATGTAGGTTCGAATTTTTTTCTCCCTTAAGAATAAACACCTTCATTTAAAAACTACATTTTGTGTTTGCTTGTGCTGTCTTTGACTAATATTTAAATTGGTTTGATGTTCCGAAACACTTAACTGTGACAAACATACAAAAAAAAAGGAAAGCAGGAAGGGGCAAAGACTTTTTCACACCACTGTATCTGAGAAGTCATTCTAATGAGCAGTTTTGATTGGTTAGTACCACACTCAGTCAGACATCCGTCCTGTAGCAACGACGAAAACGCAGAGTATTGTTTTGAATTTGATGTTTTTGATTTTACTTAATTCATTAAATACGTATTTATATAATATTTTACATGCACCTGTTTGTTACCGTTACTTCTCAGAACGGTTAGAAGGGCCTGACGGAACGCCACTGTTTCCGTTTGCTTAATGAATTTTGTTAAAGCCAAGTTAAAGCCATTTTGGCAGACTGTCTAAAGGAATGTTAAACCCTCCAGGCCCTGAGACAACACTATAGCTACGTGTTGCATTTAATGTGACTGTCCTAACCCAACTGTTCACGTGAGATTTAAAAAAGTGTTTAGCTTTCCTGCCCTAATGGCTGATTACACTGGTACCTTCTGATTCACTTCACTAAGCATCACATCACGTTTAGTCGTGCGGACACATATACGACGGTTTTCAAAAATGCTGACAGCCATCTTGTTTCTCTGTGCATGAAGACATTTTTGGTAAGCAACGTGATTCACGTGAATACTCAATTAAAAAACGAGCAGTCTTTCCCAATCACATTAACACTACCGAATAGTATATTAAGACATCGTAGTGATCCAGCCGCGAATACAACGTTGCAGGAAGGTCCAACGGCGCCATCTACAGGAACCACAGATAGCCAGCTCATGAAGGAAACCTTTAATCGCACAAAATGCTTCTGCACTTGTGGGTGACTTCTGACACTGAACTAATTTAATCAGTCTCCAAATAAAAAAGACAGTGCTCAGTGGTAAGAGCCTAAACAATTGCATATTCAAATCAAACAACTGATCCAAACTACCAAGTCCCTCCTTAACAAAGTCACATTGAACTGTATTTAGAACCAGGACTCCATATCTAAATTAATAGTTCATTATTAATCCATATCTAATTATCAGCTGAATCCTGCTTTTCCTGGTTTGTAGGGGCCTCATATGCCTATCCCCAGGTAACATAATGCAGATGTAAGAATGCCCTGGATGGGATGCCAGTCCTTCTCATAGCTGGCGTCAAGAGGATGATCCCCGAAAAGTCTCTCCCCCTCTGCAAAAAGGTGTCAGGACTTAAACCTGGGTCAAAGCAGTGGTTGGAAAGCCAGCCAAGCTCCCTGGTTTATAATAATACAACACTAGCATTATGCTCATCATTTGCATTTCTTCTTACAGGTATACACCATTTAACAACCATCCAATTAAGGTGTGTGCACTTTACTATGAATATAACATTAAAACAAATTATAAAAAAAAAAAAAAATTGTCTTTTAACTCCGGGCGTTGCTTCCATAAACAGCTGGTCACCTCAACAATCAATGCTGCAGACCCACAAGCAGAGGCAGAAGTCTGCCATTCGCACACATGTATGTGCGTGCTAGTAAGAGCGAGTAACTACCTTTCCGGTTGTATGCTCGCTTGCACATGTTTGTATTAGAGACTGTTCCAACTCGGTTGATGTATTTACAACCAAATTTTTTGTGCAAGTTACTCATGTTTGTGTGTATTACATTAAACTGCTTATTTGTAAGCGTACCTGCCTGGCCTATTGTAAATAGCCCCCCCACACACACACACTACCTGTATATTCTTTCTCACAAATATCTACATAAACCGGTTCACATTCACTCTGTTTCATCTGGCTAATCATCTGTCTTGTTCTATCAATGCATATCGGGCCTTTGGTAACCAAAGTTACCAGGGCCATCATAGCATCCTCTTGAGTGTTATGGCTTTCCCCTAGACATTGCTGTAGCAGTACATTGCTGTATATTGCTATAATTATTGTGAATTTCCATATATTAAAAATGTGGTAGCTTTCCACTCGTGTTGTCAGTGGTATCCCTGGTGCATTTACATAATGTTTGCACGCAGTTTTCTCATGAAAATACCCTTTATATTTAAATTATATAAAGCATACAAAGCATAAAAAGATTGTGTGACTATGGTAAAGTCTGGTTGACGTCCATTTCAGTCAGCGTTCTGTAATGCGGTCGTTAAACGGCGCATACGTACTGGTAATGTCCCTAGGCCTAACAGCTAATAAAGCTGTATACCTGTGAATCACACTTGTTAAGCCTGGTTTTTGGGCAGGACACCGAGCAGCTGAACATGTTGCACATGGGACTCAGATATACAGTAACACATCTGAAGTCGGTAACGGAGCTCCAGTCAGTTACAGAGCCACTGACGCGTTCCACATGTTCAAACTCGCTTTGCATGTTGTATGAGGAGGTGCGCGCGCAGCGCTGCGGCTTCGTCCTGCGCGTGTGTCGCACTGACTGCCGGGAAAGCCGAGCCGCTCTGTGGGTTAATGAATGTCCGCCATGTTTTCGGCGGCTCCGATAGCTTACCGGCCGAGAAAACCGGTTTCGGTAGCACCTTAACACGTTAATAATGGGCTTTGGCGCCGGATTTCGACCGCGGAGAAGTCGATGAGTGCGACCGTTTGATCAAAAGTCGCCTCCGCGGTGCATTTGTGTAGCGTTTTGGTTAAATTCAGCCTGGTTCCGCGTTTCCTTTACGCTGTGTTTTTTTCTGACAGGAGAAAAATGAGTAAACTATCGTTCCGAGCGCGGGCGCTAGACGCCGCCAAACCGCTCCCTGTTTATCGGAACGGGGACATTCCCGACATCATCGATTGTGTGTCCATTAGCCGGGCTGTGCCGCAGATGCCCACCGGAATGGAGAAAGAAGAGGAAACGGTACGTGAACAATTTAAAAGCACATTTTAACGAGGTTCAGGTGTGTACCCGGCGGATTGTATTCACCATTACTTTCTACGCAAAGTGCGCCGCGCCGTGGCCCTCGCCCGACTTCAGCACCTACGTATGTTACGCACGTGACGTAAAGTGTTTACGATGGGCAGCTTATTTAAAACGCAAATAGCGTACCCAAATAGTAAGTGACGTAGGGTTGCTTTACGCAAATCGAGATTGACGTAACTACGTCACGTTTTGCGTGCGGCTACAGACCGCCACACTACTGTTACATTTACTGTACTACTGCAATGTTATATATTCAGTTACACCCAGAACGTTACTCCTATACACTTGGCTTTAACACAACTATACTGCTACACAATACATACTACTGTACACATAGACGTTCAGATCCAACTTAGAACTGTTACACAAACTGTACAACAACATGCCACTGTACACTTATACATTCAACTCCATCTTAGCCGTTACACAAAATATACAACAACATACCACTATACACTTATACATTCAACTCCGTCTTAGTCTTTACACAAAATCTAGCAACATACTACGTACACTTATACATTTCACTCTAATCTTAGCTGTTACACAAAATATACAACAACATACCCACTATAACACTATACATTCAACTCCATCTTAGCCGTGACACAAAAATATACACAACATACACTTATACACTTATACATTCACATTCAGTCACTCCATCTTATCCGTTACCACAATATACAACAACATACACTTACACCTTATCCAAGTCACTCCATCTAGCCGTTACCAAAATATACACAACATACCACCTGTACACTTATACCTTCACTCCATCTTAGCCTTTTACACAAAATATCCACAACATACCCTATACACTTATACATTCAACTCCGTCTTAGTCGTTACCAAATATACACATACTACTGTACACTTATCCATTCACTTCCACTTAGCTGTTACACAAAATAATCCAACAACACCACTGTCACTTCTACATATTCAACTCCATCTTAGCCGTTTACACAAAATATACCATCAACATACCACTAGACGCTTATACATTCACCCGTCTTAGGTCGTTACACAAAATTACAACATACTACTGTAAACCCTTATACAGTCAACTCCATCTTAGACCGTTACACAAAGATACAACAACATACCACTATACCTTATACATTCAACTCCGTCTTATTCTTACCAAAAATCTGACAACATACTACTGTACCACTTATAATACATTCAACTCCATCTTACTGTTACAATACATTCCACAAAATATACACAACAATACTAACCACTATACACTTATACTTCAACTCCATCTTAGAGCCGTTACAACACAAAATAGTCCAACAACATACCACTATACACTTATACATCAACTCCATCTAGCCATTACACAAAATATACAACAACATACCACATACACTTATACATTCAACTCATCTAGTTCTTACCAAAATATACAAAAAAATCACATATACCACTGTACATTATACATCAACTACTCCGTCTTAGTCCGTACACAAATATACACAACATACACTGTCAACCTTATACATTCAACTCCGTCTTAGAGCCGTTTACACAACAAAATAATACAACACATTAACCACTTAACACTTATACCTTCAACTCCATCTTAGCGTTTTACAACCAAATATACAAAACATACTATTGTACACGTTATACTTCAACTCCATCTTTCGTCGTTTACAACAAACAAAATATCAACAACATACCACTATACACTTATACATTCAACTCCATCCTAGCCGTTTACACAATCATCCCAACACATATCCACTATACCACTATAACAACGTATACATTCAACTCCATCTTACCATTACCAACACACAAAATATACAACAACTACCACTAGACACTTATCATTCAACTTCAACTCCATCTTAGATCGTTACACAAAATTACAACACATACCACTGTACACTTATACATTCAACTCCGGTCGTAGTCGTTACACAACAAAATTACAACAACATACTACTGTACCTTATACATTCACTACTCCGTTCTTAGCTGTTACACAAAATATTACAACAACAACCACTAGAACACTATACATTCAACTCCCATCTTAGCCTTACACAAAATATACACAACATACCCCATACCACTTATACATTTCACTCCATCTTAGTCGTTACAAAACACAAAATATACACCAACATCACACTGTACACTATAAACATTCAACTCCTTCTTAGTCGTTCAACAAAATATACACAACTAACCACTGTACACTTATACTTCAACTTTCAACTCCTTCTTAGTCGTTTCCAACATTACAACAAAATATACAACAACATACCACTGTCACACTTATACGTCAACATTTCAACTCCGTCTTAGTCGTACACAAAATATACAACAACATACCACTGACACCTTTATATCAACTCCGGCTTAGTCGTTACAAACAAAATATAAACAACATAACCACTGTCACACTTATACATTCAACCCATCTTAGTCGTTACAAACAAAATCATACAACACCATACCACTATAAAATAACACTTATAAAAAAAGGCATGGCCGAAGAACATTCAACCCATCTTAGCCATTACACAATATACACAGCCTACCAATATACACTTATCCATTCACCTCCATCTTAGTCTTACACAAAATATACACAACATACCACTGTACACTTACACATTCCATGTTCAATCATGACCCCACCCCAGGGAAGCAACGACCAACGGCAAACCCGCAGGCCCACCCCCGTAGTTGGAAGAGCCAGAAGATAACGCCAAGGGTAAAAGTGACCCGAAGCGAAACCGGTAAAGAATGGAAGAATCACAGAGTACACCCCGGCACGGGACAGGAGGGGCCCTGTAGCACACAAGACAGGGAAAGGCACGAAAATGGGACCAAGAACAGAGACGACAACACGAAACCCCCCCTCGAGCACCGCAGATGACGGAGACGGTTAGAACAGCCTGAAAACATAGGCTCCACTGGGTACAGATGAACGGCTTCTTGGAAGAGGAAGGCATAAACCTCGCCATGCGAAGGGATGACTACATCGCACTTGTGGAGTACAAGATGCAGCCCCCAGAAAGACCACACCACGGGGCAAAGCACAATAGGGTAACTAAACGCGGTGTAGTCAAAGCACGCAGATGAACGGGACCCCCATCCGTCTTAGAGTCGTTACACAAAATATACAACAAACATACCACTGTACCCTTATACAATTTCAACCCCGTCTTAGCCGTTACACAAAGATACAACAACATACCACTGTACACTTATACTCACTCATCTGAGCTGTTAACACCAAACTATACAACAACATACTATTGTACACTTATACCATTCAACTCCCATCTTAGTCGTTACAACAACAAAATATACAACAACATACCACTATACACTTATACATTCAACCCATCTTGGTCGTTACACAAAAATCACAACAAACAACCCTGTACACTTATACATTCCAACTCCATCTTAGGGCTGTTACACAACTATACAACAACATACCACTGACACTTATACTTCAACTCCGTCTTAGTCGTTCACACAAAATATACAACAACATACCACTGTACACTTATACCTTCAACGCCATTTATTGTTACACAAAATATACAAACAACATACCACTGACACTGTATACATTCACGCCATCTAGTCGTTAAACAAAATATACAATCAACATACCACCTGTACACTTATACATTCAACTCCATCTTAGCTGTTACAACAAAATATACAACAACATACCACTATACACTTATACATATTCACTCCATCTTAAGCCATTACACAAAATATACAACAAAATACCACTATACTCACTTATACATTCAAACTCCGTCTTAAGCCGTTACACAAAAATATACAAACAACATCACTGTACCTATACATTCACCTCCATCTTAGCTGTGTACCAAAATATACAACAACATACGATGTACCTTATACTTCAACTCCATCTTAGTCCGTTACCAAACAAAATATACACACCATACACTATACACAACTATACATTCACTCATCCTTACCTTACAACAAAATATCCAACAACATACCCCTATAACCTTATCATTCAACTCCATCTTAGCCTTAACAATACCACAAATATACAACAACATACCACTATACCTATACAATTCAAACTCCATCTTAGCCGTTACACAAAATATTACAACAACATACCACTGTACACTTATACATTCACTCCATCTATACCATTATACACAATATACAACAACATACCACTAACACTTATACATTCCACTCCATCTTACTGTTACAAAACAAATATAACAACAACATACTATTGTACACTTATCATCAACTCCATCTAGTCCCCGTTACAAACAATATACAACAACATACCACTGTAAACTTATAAACATTCAACTCCGTCTTAGTCCGTTCACAAAATATACAACAACATACCAACTGTACACTATACATTCAACTCCCCCGTCCTTAGCCGTTACACACAAAATATACAACAACATAACATACCACTGTACACTTATACATTCAACTCCATCTTAGCCATTACACCAATATACCACCACATACCACTATCACTTTATACCTTCAACTCCATCTTAGCCGTTACACAAATAATACATACAACATACCACTGTAACCCTTATACTATCATTCAACTTCCATCTTATCCATTCACAAAATATACAACACCTACCACCAATATACACTTATACATTCAACTCATCTTAGTCGTTATTAACACCAAAATATACAACAAACATACACTGTACACTTATACATTCAACTCCGTCTTAGTCGTTACCCAAAATACAACAACATACCACTGTAACCTTTATACATTCAACTCCTTCTTAGCCGTTTTACACAAAATATAACAACAACATACACTGTATACACTTATACATTCAACTCCAGCTTAGCTGTTTAACACACAAACTATACAACACATTACTATTGTAACTTATACTTCAACTCCATCTTAGTCGTTTACACAAAATATACAACAACATACCACTATACACTTATACATTCAACTCCATCTTAGCTGTTACACAAAATATACTGCCAAACATTTTTTTCTGATTTTTATTTGTTGACAAATTCATTTCGTCCTAGTTTTTGTAGTTTTTCATTCATGTTAGTTTAGTCATCGTCCTGTTTTCGTTAGAAGAAAAGGGTCGTTGACGAAAACTAGGACGAAAATCATTCATCAACAAAATTAACACTGCTGTACACATCTATTCAGCTGTTACATAGTACAATTAAAAGACACATACAACGTACTACTGTACTGTAAAAACTTTCATCTCTTATTTTACAAAGTACTGCTACACAGCAGCTGGGGTTGCACAGCAGTCCATCATGCTAGCCTACCCTCTAGTGACCCAGCTGCCAGTCACAGCGCTGCCTTTTGGTCAGGTTGGGGATCATGTACAGACATGATTGGTTGTGACAGAGAGAGGCTGGAATATCGTGGGAATATGTTCTTGCCACTGCAACAATGCCCTCGTCCAGCTTAGCAGTAGTCTGGCATCCCATTTAGACTATGCTTACAACTGTGTCCTGTCTTTTTCGGGATAGGCGACTGACGCCCATGACCCTGGCCAGGAAACAGGGGTAAAACATGGGTAGGGAAGGAAGCACTGCTACATAATACACACAATATACTGTTGTTCTCTTATACATTCAGCTCTAACATGGTACTGTATCACAACACATACAACAACTGCATGCTGCTTAGCTAATATAGTTGAAACTGTGTACGATGGTACTAGTTAGAGTACGTATAGCTATGAATAATGAAATCAGAGTGGATGGGCAGTAGTGGTCTCTAATGCGGATGGAAGTAGACTGTGGTGAACTGTGTTATGTGGACTGTAGGAGACTAGTGGACTGTATAGTGTGAATGTTGGTGGATTCCATAGTATGGATGGTAGTAGACTGTAATGGACAGTATAATATGGACATTAGTAGACTATAGTAGACTGTGTAATATGAATCCATTCATGATTCAATGGTTATCTGTTGAACGGTGAAGACCTGAACCAATTGCAGTATCCTGAACAATAAATGTGAAAAATATATAACCTGGATAAGAACTGAATTATATTTAGCATCATGCGCCAGTGTGAGGCTTATGTTGAATTTGTAGGTAAAATGTTGAAAAGGCATTTATAAAAGAGTAGCTCTTTTAAACAAGCCCACCTGACTATTGGAGTTGCTATGTTGTTTCCAAATGAATTTTAGGCAGACATGTACAAAATATATGGATCTGAAGAAAAACAAAAACAAATTGAAGCCAAACTGATGTTGTACAGGTTTTGTACAGATCTGTCTTGCATTAATTCAATTTAGGAAGTAACCCTTGTGGGTTGAAAAGGAGGTGTATCTGTGCAGTTGTGGTAGACTGTGCTAGTTGTGCTAGTTAGCCATACAGTCCCTGAAGCAATGCAGAAACAGATGAAAATTAAAGGAAGTGCTAAATGAAAAAGTGGGAAGTTGCGACTGAATTGGAAAACTTTCAAATCTGGATTAGTCAATTGCATCATGTGGTGCAACTTTCACAGGATCGCCGTACTGATCTTAAGTAGCCACCTTCAATTGGATGGATTGTCCAAAATAATGCAGTGTAGTATTAGGTTTTCTAAGGCTTCATTTTTTTTTTTGTCATGGGTTTGCTTTTTTCCTTTAGTGCTATTGAGACAGACAGTTTGTACACTGAATGATAACAGCATGTAATAAGAAAGGCATTTATTGTAAGAAAAGTGTTTATTCTTAATAAAAGTACTTTAAAAAGAAGCAAAATGTGTGCTCTTATACAAATGCGTACATAGTGCAATAATCCCATGTTATAACTACCTTAATTAGGGTCTACATGCAGAGATGTGTCAGTCTTAATTTCATTCTGATCACATGCTTTGACTAAACTTCTGTATGTATATAAAACTGTCTGTTCATATTCAACATTTGTTGCTGCCTTCAAGTCGTCCTCGGAAGTTCCTACTTCCGAGTTCGGAGGTGGTACTTACGACATGATGTACGTTCAAGTGTTTTTTGTCAGGTGGTGACGCCAAAAGAAAACTTTTGTTTGTACTACTTCTATTTTTGTATAGGCAAAACCAGCAAGTTTTATTTAGCCTTACTTGAAGAGAATGAAGTGAACAGGACACGAATTAGATGAGTAATATTTATATTATATAATATTATTTTGTTGTAATTCCTCATTAACATTAGTGCAAGTTGGACAAAATGTACACTAGCTTAAAACTGTACAGTTAACATGCAAAACTACTGTTAGTAAAGTAAAAACTTACGTTTACTGTAGTAGCAGCATCCATGCCGGCAGCCGCCATGACGTTTCGTTACTGACACGCCCCCAACTCGGAAAGTCGGGGCTTATCGAAAAATCCGAGTTTCCCACTGGTAAATACGACATGGCAGTGACGTTTATGTGATGTTATCTCGTAAATACGATATTTCCGACACCACTTGAAGGCAGCATTACTCACAAATGACCGTTTACTGGCTGGCAATGAAACATCTTCAGTAAAAGTGTCGTTTTCAAGCATAGTACACTACCAAAAATACACCATACCTACTGTGAAGCATGGTGACAGCAACCTTAGATTATGAGGCTGTTTCTGTTCAGAGGGAACTGGGCAATTTATCCGGCCTGAAGGGAATGCTGCCAGGTACACCCAAATTGCTGAGGAAACTGCATCTAGTGCATTCGCTTAAAGATGGAACATGAATGTTCCAGGGTGGCCGAGTCGGAGCTCTGACCTAAAGATAGTAGAAAATTTGCGGTTGGATTAAATGGAGCAGTCCATCGCCGCTCACCATGAAATTTGAATCTTTGAGTATTTTATTTCCATCCGAATCTGCCCTGTCTGTGTTTCTTTCTCTCCTTTGAGATTATGGGCAGAATTACCTACTGTGTTTCACCAAACTTAGTTTTACAGATTGTGGTTAGATTGTACAGACACCAGCTGTCACCTTGCAAATGAAATCAGAGACATTCATCGGAGAAATTTCAAATCTATGAATGGAGGCTTCAAAAAGTCACTGCACTATTTAATTGGACTGAATGTCAAGAGAACACCATTCTCACATCAATTAGAGAACCATTAAGGAGAAAAAAATGAAAAGCCAGACTGCACCTGCTGATTAAAAGAGTGATTTTAATGGCAGATATAGAGCATTATACATAAATATGCTAAATATACTCTTTTTGTTTTCAGTAAATAATGACAGGTTCTTCCAGTCAGTTACAAGTGATGCAAACTTCTGGTTATATAGAGAAGACAATCCAATAGAAACTCGTGTCCTGTAGGAATCTTATTACTGTCCAGATGCAACAGTTTAAGCTGAGGAGATGAGTTCAAACACAGATGTTCCTCTGATAAACTAATCCAATCTGAATAGGGCTAAAGCCTTATGTAAGGAGGAGTAATACTAGTGTCACTTTGACAAATGTGACACCTTGTTTAAGACCCATTGCTGTTCTCCAACAGGAGCACCATCTCCAGAGGGCTATCTCTGCCCAGCAGGTGTTCCGAGAGAAAAAGGAGAGCATGGTCATCCCTGTGCCTGAAGCAGAGGGTAACATCACTTACTACGATCGCCTGTATAAGGGAGACTTCCGCCAGCCGAAACAGTTCATCCACATCCAGCGTAAGTGACTAATTCTCAGTCTTCATCCCTTTGGTGCTGACCAACACCAAGTGATTGGGAGGCCTGAAATAGCTTTTAGCTTCATTTTGCATATGTAGGTTTGATACTTACTCCAATATACAGGAGTCTAACACACAGCTTTTGCCATCTGCCTCCAACAGCGTTAGGACTGGACAGTGAGCTGCCAGACTATGACATGGACTCAGAGGATGAGACACTGCTCAACCGACTTAACCGGAAGATGGAGCTCAAAGCTCTGCAGTTCGAGATTATGGTGGACCGACTGGAGAAAGCCAGTACCAACCAGGTAATAGCAGACATCTTTAGTTATGGAGTTTATTTATTTAGAAGGTGTTTGCTGCATGATCCATCACCTCCAAAGGTCTGAGATCTCCTCTTGCAGTGTGGTTTGCAGCTTCAGCTATCTGCTAGTTGATAAACTTACCAAACCAAAAAACGCTAACATTATTTGTTTGCTTATGAAGGTTTTAACTTAGTCCAGGATTGTTCTTGCCTCTGCTCATGGATCTGCAGTTTTGCTTAGCTGTTGAGGTGACCAGTTGTTTTTGGAGCAAAGAAATCACTGTCTGCTCTGGGTTCTATTGGACGAGAACCTACTGCAGAGAGTACTAGGAGGAGGGTAGAAAAGCAAAACGCACTGCACTAGAGTGCAACAAAACAATAATACTATGCTGCTGGTGTAATAGTACATAAATAAGCAGTTAACTTAAGAGTCAGTAATTATTTTTAAGTAAAATATGGTAATCACATATGTCTACCATCTGGAGTTGAAAGACATATTTCCTATTATAATTTATTATAATTTTTAAGACCTTGGCCTTTAAAACGAATGGCCATTTATTTTGATGGATGTTAAACAGTGCATACCTGTAAAGGGTGTAATACTGACCAGATCTGTTGGTTCTCTTACATACGTACTTTTGTGAATACTTCTTTCACCAGCTGGTGACGCTACAGGAAGCCAAGCTGCTGCTGAACGAAGACGACTACCTGCTCAAGTCTGTGTATGACTACTGGGTGAGAAAGAGAAAGCACTGCCGTGGGCCTTCACTGATCCCACAGATCAGGCAGGAGAAGCGCGATGGCTCCACCAATAATGATGCCTATGTAGCTTTCCGGAGGCGCACAGAAAAGATGCAGACAAGAAAGGTACCATTTTGCCTCTCTACAACACTTTTTTTCCCCAACAAGTATAAACAGGGACAGTTGAAATTAAAGTAGACCTTATTTTGTGCTTTGAACAAGAAGTGCTGCCTATGAATCATTGCCTGTTTCGGTGCAGAACCGTAAGAACGACGAGGCATCATATGAGAAGATGCTGAAACTTAAGCGGGAGTTTAGCCGTGCAGTCACCATCCTAGAGATGATAAAGAAGAGAGAAAAAAGCAAACGAGAGCTGCTGCACCTCACGCTGGAAGTGGTGGAGAAGAGGTGCCCCCTTCGCCTATTTACCATACTTGCCATACACCTTTCATACTGCTGTATATCCTGTCTAACTTCTACATCGTGTTTGCAGGTACCAGATGAGTGACTTCTCTGGAGACATTCTGAAGGAAGTCTCAGCATCTGTTGCAGAAAAGACAGTCTACTCCGATCCAATATGCCTACCTAATGGAAACAGGCATAAAACAGAAAACAAATTCAAGGTGGAGATTTATTTTCTATTATTACTGGACATCATTCTGTTTCCTTTGTTGTCCACAAAACTGTTTCAGTAACATTACTACCGCATAAAGTAACTGATTATGGAGCCTATTTCCTTTCAGTAGGGCTTCCACTATCACTGTTTAATGACCGCATGTTCTGTGAAACAGGTAGTTGACCAAACATTACTGTAGTGGCATAGTCTTTTTATGCTACTGTAATGTAAATATAAAGTGTGTAAAATGCATTAGAGATGCTTCTGAAAAGACGAGTGATTGAGTGATAATGATGGAACGAACAAAAGGGTTCTAGTTACAGTAACACATGCACATACACCTACTGTTGTATTTTCATTCAAACATCTCAAATATGCTCAAGGGTTTTTTATTGTACCGTATTTTCCGGACCATAAAGCGCACCGGATTATAAGACCCAATATCAACGATCGGCTGCTAACGGATCTATTTTCATACATAAAGCGCACCGGGTTATAAGACACATGAAATGAAACAAAACTCTTAAGTTCCGTCGGAAGCTCAGTTTGGTCTTTACCTGGCGCAGGACGTCTTCTTGCTTCCTCCACTTCCGTACCATTGATTCGTTAATGTTGAATTCTCTCACAGCTGCTCTGTGTCCATGTTGTACTGCGTGACTGATAGTGTTGTGTTTGAAATCCGCCTCGAAAATAAATGAATGAATGCACACACCGTAATGGTGAAGCACATACCGTATTACCATCTACAATCGATTGTAGGTCAGAAGGCTGAACCAGAATTAATTCATACATTAGGGGCACCGCATTTTAAGGCACACTGTCGATTTTTGAGAAAATTAAAGGATTTTAAGTGCGCCTTATGGTCCGAAAAATACGGTAACTAACAAGAAACACGAGCAATGCATTCTCTCTATACCTCTCGGAAAAGTGTTTATTCTCCCATTTCTTCGCTCAGAAATCCTCCCAGACAACTACAGCACACAGGTAATAGTGCCCTCTAGGGGATCAGCGCCGCAATCCCAATAGGTACCCATTCACTTCCACTGTGAATGCCATCCACAGCTTGTTAAAAATAAGCAGCAGAAGGTCCTATACACAGACATGAGTAACTTACACAAAACAGTCTCATACACATCAGACGACTTAAAACAGTATCTAGTCCAAAAGCCAGCGAGCACACAACCGGTAAGGTAGTTAGATACACAAACGACTGACAGACGTCTGTTCTTAAACTCCCGCCTCTGCAGCCTTGATTGGCTGTTGAGGGGACTGTGTTGATTGACAGTTTACAGTTGCAACATCCGGAGTTAAAAACCACTAGGGGACTGTGATAGCCTAGTGATTAAGGTACTGGACTTTGGACCAGAAGGTCCAGGGTTCAAATCCCAAGTCTGCCAGGCTGCCACTGTGGGGTCCTTGAGCAAGACGCCTTAACCCACAGTTGCTTGGATTGTAAGACTGTATCAATTGTAAGTCGCTCTGGATAAAGGCGTCTGCTAAATGCTGTAAATGTAAAATACAAGTCTTTATTTCCTATCATAATTTATTATAATTTAAGACATTGTTAAACATTGACACCATTGTTAAAGTGAAGGGACATTGATTGGAGGGTCCTTAAACGGTGCATATTTAACTGAATATATATTCGATTGAGTGATGAATGTAGTCATGTGCACAAATAGTGCAGATCTTGATCATGAGCATGGCCTGAATCAGTCTATGCAATGAACCTGAACCTCCTAGCTTATATTCATTATTCTCCCTTTTGTTCAGTCCCACAAGTCTGTGCTGAAGCACCACTCGCACCATTTCCCAGTCAAAGCTGAGCCTCAGTTCAACTTTCCATACGTGCATAAAAGGGATATGCAGAGACCCAAACTGGAACCACTACGCCAACATGCAGTGACCAAGGCAGACATCAAACAATATGACTTTCATAGCTCTGGGGAGGAAGAATATCCTCTGGTGAGTGCTTCCAGCAACCATGAACTGGTTCGAGTTCTGTTCATAAGTAAAGCTAACTGGTGTGTTTCTGCATCAGCTGACTATGGTGATGAATGTACCTTCCTTTAATGTTGTTTCTTTATTAGTCTCAGTTGTCTGAGCTGGATGAAGAGAACGACCCTGATGGAGGCTTTGTTTTCAGGCGCAAAGCTGGCTGCCATTACCTTGCAGTAAGTTTCAAGCTTGGTATTAATGTCTAAAGTGGTCATTGTCACGCTGCTAGAATTTAGAAGCAACTATGGTAATTTGTACTGGGAATATTTTACATTTGTCTGCATGTATGTGTAGCCTCTGACAGAGAAGAGCTGTACTCCTTTGCCAAACCTAGCTGGCCTCGATGCCCTTTGCCAGCGAAATTCTCTCACCGCTTTGTCCGTGCCGCGCCGCTGTGTAGGGGTGGCACGCCGACGGCTTGGCCGTGGGGGCAGGTAGGTTATTTCACATGTGATTTTCTTTTCCGTTATAGCTGCCTTACCGTATCTACAATGAGATTCCACACAATGCAAGTATAATCTATTGTTAAGACCCAGCATACTGTAATGCAGAGGTTCTGTGCATCTGAATATGTGAAGTGCAGATATATGTATTGTAACAAATCAAAGACGAGAATAGTACCAATTACAGTTTATGTAAAAGTGCAGGAAAGTAATCACACAAAACAAGAAACTGATTTATAGAGTCTATTTCCATTCAGTAGGGCTTCCATTAAGCATAATACAGGTATCACTGTTTAATGACCGCATTATGTTCTGTGAAACAGGTAGTTGACCCAACGTTACTGTAGTCACATAGTCTTTTTATGCTACTGTAATGTAAATACAAAGTGTATAAAATGCATCAGAGATACTTCTGATGCATTGAACATCTCACGTGTTTGGACCGCAGGAACGTGGAACAATTGTAGTTCTTAGAATGCTGTGTATAGGGATTTTTTTTTAGCCTCTACTTTAAGCTAGGTACTATTATCAGCACATTGGAACCCTGAGTGACGTCAGTGTAGAGCGAGTGGTCCAGATTTAATTGCGAGTGTATAGTGATTATACACTCGCAATTAAATCTGGACCACTCGCTCTACACTGACGTCACTCAGGGTTCCAATGTGCTGATAATAGTCCAAGCATAGGTGGTTATGTTGAGGGCAACTGCCATTTTTAAAAATATAAACAGACAAAAATAAACAGAGAGTGCAATTCAGGATTTACTGAGCCTATATACAACAGGCACAACACGATTCTGAGTCATCTAAGCAGAATTCGCACGGCTTTTGTTATTTCAGCATCACAAAGTGTTTTTATTAGCAGTGCACACCAAAAAAAGGAATGGAATCAATGTAGTTCTCTGGGGAGCTCTGCAGGGGGCAGTACCACCCAAGTACTTAGTACACAGAATTGTTTGGTGCAAAAGTGCCAATATTTAATATGCAACTGCCATTTTATAGATTATTACATATTAAACAAAGCCAATGTATATCCATTAATAGTTGGGCAGTAGTTATTTAAACCTATTTAAATAGTTATTTAGCCTGTATATGTATGTGTATATGTATGTATGTGTGTAAGTATATGTGTGTGTGTGTGTGTGTGTATATATATATATATATATATGTATATGTATATTTCTTTCTTGTAAGTAATTTATATTTCGTATTTTGTAAAACTGCTTAAATTTTGTTAGATTTGTAATTTTTTTTTAATATTCGTGTTGTAATACTGCTGCCTTACAGAGGATGCTAAACCTAATTTCACTGCTTAAACATTGTTTGTAACACTGTTTACTCAGCGACAATAAACGTATTCTATTCTATTCTATTTAACAAGGCACATTGGTTAAATATTCGTCTAAATAAAAAATAGGTCTTATTAATTGGTGGCATGTGTGGTGGTAACCTCCTAGTACTTCTAAGATTAGTTATTAATAGGCATAGCAAAGTGCTTAGATGCTTTATCTGTATTCTTCCAGAGTCCTGACCATTGTCCTCTTGTTCATTACCTGTGTTAGGGTACTGCTGGACCGAGCCTCGTCTGATCTGGACAGAGTACTCAGCCACTTGGATCCAGACACATTTCACCCGTCTTCTGCCCTCCCTGTACTCACAGCCACACACACTAACGCACGTGCCCCCATACATGCCAGTGCAAAGCCCCAGCAAACGCTGTCTCAACTCCTCAGTAACATCCAGTCCTGCAGGTGGAAATACTTCCGTCCACGAACCGTCCAACAGAACAAGAAGGTGGAAAGCAGGACAAACACGCTTCAGGGCGTCTGGAAAGGAGGAGGGGGGTTAAGTAGTTCAAAAACCAATTTTTCAGGTAGGGTTTTATGGTACTTCTGAATTTTCTGTAGTTGTTTATGGGGATTAATAGAAAATGAACTAATAAGATCAGCCAAAATGGACTGACCTTCAGGAATTAGACAGTAGCTATAAAATAGTTGTATGAATATAATATCACTATTTGAACAATAATTAAGAAATTTAAATTTCTAGAGTTTTAATGAACCTGAAAGAGGACACAAGTGTATTAAAATAAAAAAAATAAAAAAACATTTCTAGAGCTTTCTGACAACTGACAAGGCTCAGGGTGGGTTTGATTATAAAAATAAGGTTGGTTTTACACAAAAGAACCTCATCCACACTGATTGGATGGAATTTTATGATGGAAGCTCTGTACTGCAGTGCTGTTTTCCCTGCAGAAGCCCTGGCATCATGGACACATGCCATACCAGGATATTTTAAATAAAAATACACTTGCCTTTGCCAAGACCTTATTACTTAGATCTTCCAGCAGGCAATGATCCAAAACATAGCCAAATCCACACTTTCTCTGTATTCTCCAGTCTCGTCTTGTTATGTTGGGCACTGATTGGAGGGATGCCCTGAACTAGTTTTATAGTTTTCTGATTATGCTTGAGTAAAGTTTAAGCTCAAATAATTTCTTCATTTTATCCAAAAGTACCAAGGGTACCAGGAATTCTGGAAGTGGTCCAGAGTGGTCTATAATTTCCTTGAAGCCTTCAGACATTTATATTTAGCAGAAACCTGTATCCAGAGCAGCTTACAATCTTACAAGCCAAGTAATTGTGAGTTAAGGGCATTGCTCAAGGACCCAACAGTGACAGTTTGGCAGTGATGGGATTTGAATTCTGGACATTCTGGTCTATAGTCCAGTACCTTAACCGCTAGCCCACCACAGTCACCACAAACAATTTAGTCATTTAAGAAGACGCTGTTATCCAGAGCGACTTAAAGCTGATACAATCTTACAAAATCTTGAATGATTTACATTATGTAACTGGCTGCTTCTCCAAGTCATTCTGCATAAGTGTCCAACTTATTGAATCTCATTAAGTTCAACATTAATGAATAGTGAATAACAAATGTGGAATCAATTGATGGTGCACTTTAGAGAGCACTAGCCAGTAAAGCCATACATACACTTACACTATGCCCGGTTGCTTAGTACAGTGCCTGAGCATGTCTGCACCCCCACTCCCACGCTGGCCTGCACCCACATTTTGGGCATGAGCACACGTGGGCCATCACAATGTTACTTTTTGTGGTGGAGGAAGACATGCTTGCACAGCACAATGAAAATACTTTGTGGCTATTTTGGAGTTGCTTTACACTTGCAATCTCATACAGCTTATAGATATGATGTCGATTACTCATGCAGAGCATATAAGATTTTCATGGCTGCAACTGGCACTGTGTTCCATGCTTGGGCGTGTTTAGTGATCTGGCTACATGTGTACTGTGCCCGAGCCCAACTGAACAGTGCCTGAGCCCACCTCTTCAAGCAGGCCTGAGCACGGTTCAGCTTACCACACCCAGGCATGGTACTGATCGAACACACTAGTCAAACGAACTGCACTTTAGGAGACAAATACTCTCAGGGACAGTACATATCGCCTGTATGAGTACATCCTAAATAGTCAAAGAAGCTGAACTATCTGTAAAACAAGAACAACACAACTTTAGAGAGTGTCACAGATAACAGCCATTATCCACATGGTTCTAACCTTATTCTACTGCTCTCTAGTGGTCGAAAACGATAATGCAGTTTCTCCCATCCGTCCCTTTATTGTGCTTCGTATGTTTATCTGAAATGCTGGATCTAATGCAGAGGATGAAAAGACATAAAGTGCAATAACAACAAACTTTGCAGATGTTTGAGTTAGAACTGTAATATGAGGAACTGAGTTAGTTAGAGGCCACAACCTGTTTCTTTCTGCTCTAGAACGTTGTGCTTTTGTGAGTTTTATTTAGTTAATATCTAAACTGGAATGAATTAATATCTCTACTGATTTCCTCATTGCACTCGTAGGTGGGATCACTGAGGAGCAGTTTCAGTCCCACCAGCAGCAGTTGGCTCAGATGCAGCAGCAGCAGCTAGCCCAACTCCAGCAACAAGGCCTTCAAAAGAACTCCACGTCTCAGCATTTCCAGCTACGTGTGTCTGTAGGTTCATCTTTATGCATGTTTGCGTATGTTATTAATTCCACTAATGAGTGCTTGTCCCACTGAATGTCCAGCTAAGTTGTGATGGGAAAGGGTGTTTTGGCAGGAAAAGTTGCTGTACTGAATGCGAACACA
Organism: Ancistrus triradiatus; assembly: GCA_025084515.1. NCBI lineage: Eukaryota > Metazoa > Chordata > Actinopteri > Siluriformes > Loricariidae > Ancistrus > Ancistrus triradiatus. The sequence continues at coordinate 207,789 of JAJAGP010000336.1, read as the reverse complement.
TCTGCTGATCTCTGAAGTGACTCTTTGCCTGTGCATGACTGATACCTCTCTTCTACAGAACGCAGCCTCATCAGACTGTCTGTCTAAGACATTGGACTCGGCCAGTGCCCACTTTGCTGCCTCTGCTGTGGTTAGCGGAAACAAGGAGCTCAAGCCACACAACACCAAAATTAATGGAACCCTCCCAAATTCAGGCAAGCTCAGCATTATTGCACAAGTCCATTGATAATTATTGTGGTCGTATGATTAAAAAAACATCCTATGTAGTTTTCACTTTCCATTTCTTCATATGTCACCATACGTCTGTGTCTTATATAGTGACATGTGCATGTACTAAAATTGCTGCTGGAAGATTACCACTACTTAAATTAGATTTGTACTAATGTACTCTCTTACTTTGGGTTTCCTTAGGCTCAAGACAGACTAAATTCAGCTGCTCTGCACCAGGAGGATTAGGTTTTTTCTCTTCCTCTGTACGCCCGCCTGCCGTACCCCAGTCTGTGCCCCACGTCAGTGCCGTGTCACCCATCCGCCCTTGTGGCCCTTCGTCACCTGCATTAAAACTTGCCAGCATGGCCAGCAGCAGTCTGGAACACGTTTCCAAAGTCGCAATCAGCAGGTAAGAATAGCTCTAGAACATGTCTCTGTATAAAGGACTACAGCATTATCGATAGTGAATTGAATACCTTTTAGCTTTATTGAATCAACTTTGTTCTGGAACAATACCTAATAAGACACTGCTGAGCCTGTTTTTAATGAGTTAAACATAATGCCATTTGTGTAACTGTAGTGTATGTACTGTATGTAGCTCCATATGGACAAAAGTTTGTCGACAGTCAAAAAACTACAGCGGAACCTCGGAATTCGAATGCTTCTTCACTGTGAGGTCACCTTCGGATGTTAGGCAATAACCCCGACTCACTGTTGGCATTTCAGTGCATCTTCAAAGGGGCCTGATGTCAAGGAAGTGTGCAAGCCAGTCAAATTCTCAATCAAAGTTAGCAAACCAGTTCTCCATGGACTTTGTCTAAGGACACCAGGGCAGCAATTTGAGGAATGGAGATGTTGGAAGTCTATAAATGTGTCATATTGAGAGTCAAAGCTGTATCTACTACCACTGTTAGCCTATGGAGAATCTAGAAATATAAGCTTTATATTGTAAATGTGTTACAAGTGATTGTAGCTGAAATAGCAGAGCTCAATACATGGAAGGGGTGTCCACAAACTTTTGTCTATATAGTGTAGTTATGTTTAAAACAAACTGATATATGATTTTTTTTTTTTGTTTAGTTTTTTTCAACCTCTCTTTTTAAAAAGTCCAGTAGGTCCGATTTATCAGTAAAAGTTTGATGATGCAAATTTGATGCACTGCTAGAATGAGTGGTGAGATGAGAAGTTGGCCATAGTTATCAGAACGGATCCAGAATTACAAGAAAAACAAATTGATTCCGCTTATCGTTCCCTCATTCATACATGCTGCCAGCACACAGCCGTGATTGCTTCAAAAATACATCAGTAAGGACGCAGCGATAAATAAATTAATAAAATAATAAAAATTAAAAAATCATCCCCGGTGCTGCAACAATGACCCCTACACTGTCCTGCAGTGGACTGCTGTCCTGTTAAGCGTGCATGCTTATCTGTGTTATGTGAATTTTGGCATAGGCTTCATTCCCCTCACCTACCCCCACAAACCTGACTGGGGGTAAGCAGGGCATTAAACCAAAAAAAAAAATTGAACTAAAGTTAATTACATTCACATTACATTGGACTGTGGTAGCCTAGTGGATAAGGTACTGGACTATGGACCAAAAGGTCCAAGGCTCAAATCCCACCTCTGCCAAGCTGCCACTGTTGGGTCCCTGAGCAAGACCCTTAACCCACAATTGCTTGGATTGTAAGACTGTATCAATTGTAAGTCGCTCTGGATAAGGGCGTCTGCTAAATGCTGTAAATGTAAATGTAATCAAGTTGTTCAAATAGTATTCCTTTACAATGTCTAGAATGGCAGAAATACTTCCAAGCTCTACTTTATTCTCTTGTTCCAGACGTTCCTCTGATTCTTGAACCTTAATTGTATTCAGTGATATGATTTGTCATTTGTTCAGGGATAAACATGAGCCAGAGAGACTGGCACTGAATGGAATCGAGACCACTATGGCTATGGAGGTGACATAGCACCCGCTCAGATGGAAGTGGCGAGCTGTGGAGGACCTCAACGTGGACCTAGAATCACATAGCAGCATATCAAACTATGAAACTTTGTGAATACCCTGTGTACATTTTGTAAAATTCGGAATTATCACTACCTTGTAAAATAGTCTATTTGTATCATTAGTGTCATTTTGTTACTTGAATTCTAGATCTTTTATCATCATGCTTTTGCACTTGAAAATCTGCAACAGTAAATGCAGGGATCATGCACGAGTCCAGATCTTACATTCTTGTTTTAACTATTTATTTTGCCATGTTTACAATTTTTTTGTATCTCGTACAAATAAACCCGATTTTTGTGACAAAACAGGCTTTTTGATGTTTTTGGATATGAGGAGGAAAAAGACCTGAGAGGTTTTAAACACGTATTAAAAGTTTATTTTGTGCCGCAGCAGAATTTTGTGCTGACCCGGGTTTGACTCCGCTTGGATTGATGTTCCATCCAGGGTACGTTTGTCTATCGGTATAGGCTTCAGTGCCCTGCCCCTCCCCCCACATTAACCAGGATAAAGTACACACGCACACAAACAAACACACATTTACCTGGCCACTTTATTAGGTACACCTTTTGCATTTGACCCCTTTTGCCTTCAGAGCTGCCTTATTTCTTTGTGCCATAGATTCAACAACGTACTGTAAACATTCCTCAGAGATTCTGGTACATATTGACATGAAAGCATCACACCGTTGTTACTTTGGAGACCATTTGAGTTCAGTGAACATATTGTCACGTTCAATAAAACATCATCCTGCTGAAAGTAGCCATCCAAAGATGGGAACACTATGATAAAGGGATGGACATGGTCTGCAACAATACTCAGGCAGGCTGTGGAGTTTAAATGATGTTCACCTGGTATTAAGGGGTCCAAACTTTGCCAAGAACTTATTCCCGACACCATGGCTCTGGCATCAACAAGACATTTTCGTCCCAGACGACTGACGCTCAGTGGATATTTTCTGCATGAAAATCCCAGTAGATCAGCAGTTTCTGAAATACCTTTATAAGCCCGTCTAGCGCCACGTTTAAAGTCACTTAAATCTCCTTTATTACCCATTTTGATGCTCAGTTTGAACTTCAGCAGGTCTTCTTAACCATGTCTATATGCCTAAATACATCAAGTTTCTGTCATGTATTGTCCCTAATAAAGTGGCCGGTGAATGTGTGTCAACATTCATGCATATGTATATAAAACAACTCATCTTCGTGATTTTTTTTTTTTGTAATATACAAGAAAAGTTTAAATAGCTTGTAACAGTACAGGCAATGTAACAGTAGGCAGTGTATAAGTCATTATCAGTAGCAAGGAAGTTTTCGTGGTCTGTAAGGACCATATGTTACAGGGGCACTGACCCTCAACAGGCCCAATAGAACAGCCACAGTGCATGATATTTTCTAAAATCATATAATACGCATAGAAATCATATAATAAGCATAACAACTTGAGTGAAAAGTCGAATCTTTGAAACAAAACTCACATTTCAGTACATTTCAGAATTTATTAATATTTGCTAGGCCCCCTTTAGTTGTAATGACAGCATGCTTGGTCTTCAAGTAGTTATAGCTTTGTAGTTGCTTTGAGGTGTTGGTCATTGCCCTGTTCTGGTATGAATCTATCTTCACAAAAATTCCAAAACAAACAATTTTTACTAGTTGTCTCAGAATTTTAGCCATACAGAACACCTTCAACAGTTCCCTCACACACTTCCTCAGCATTTCTATTGGATTAAGGTCAATAACCTTGACTTGGCCATTATAAAACATTACATTTAGCCGGCTTTAACCCTTTTTTTTATAGAACAACTGTGTTTAGTCTTGCCTCATAACCCACATTCCCTCGATAGAAATATATCCTGAAAGTTTTGAAGGAGAAAAGTGAGGAACAATATAGAATTTGGTGGTTTAATTCAGAATCCATTGTTCCAGCAGTGATAACAAGCTGTCCTCACCCAGATGCAGCAAAACAGGCCAAAACCATGATACTACCACCACTGTTTCACAGATAGGATAAGAGTCTTATGCTGGAATGCAGTGTGCTTCTTTCTCTAGACATAACACTTCTCAGTTAAACCAAAAAGCTTTATTTTGGTCGTATCTGTCCACAGAATGTTTTCCTCGTAGCCTTCTGGATTATCCATGTGCCACATGATGGGCATCGATCTTCTATTTGGAAAGCAATGACTTTCTCCTTGCAACCCTTTGCAACCCTGCCATGCACACCATTGCTGTTCTGTGTTCTCCTGATGGTGTGCTCATGAACATTCACAATAGCTAATGTGAGAGAGGCCTTTTCATTTTTACTATTAAATATTTTTCCTCAATAAATAAATCACCAAATATAATATTTTTGTTTATTTAGGTTCTCTTTATTTACTTTTAGGAATTGTGTAAAAATCTGTTAATGTTTTAGGTCTTATACATGACTGTATATTTAGTTGTTTCCTTGCTAATCATTTGAGTGCAGTTTAGCAGTGTGATAGTGCAGCTGAAAGTATAATCTATGATGCAGGTTTGTGAAAGCATTTTAACAAGGAATCAGTTTGATTAAAATTTATCAAGTTGGTCACTTTGCCATTTCAAAATGTGTTATGGGACATATTTGCAGAAGATTCCAATTTCAATAAGTGGATTTGGGGAACAGGAAGCAATATTCACAAATAAAAGCTAGTCAGTGAAAGAATGTAGTTATTAGTGAAATGAGTGTATGAGGTAGACATAATCATACCCTCATTTTGAGTTTGTAAGAATAGAATCAGTAGTTCTCCAGTTTTGCAGACATAATGATTAGAGACTGTTGTATACTCTGGGGGTTCCTGTAAGCCTTTTGCTGTTATTCCTGGGATGCTTTCCATCTTTATCAGCATAACACTTTGTTTTCTTGTTGGGATCTTTGCAGACTATTGAAAGTTGCCACATAGCCCTGTGTAGACAATTTGTTTTACTGTGGACTGATGAACACCTAGCCTATACACATGGTCGAGCTTCTCAACGATTCTCTTCCAGTGCCCATTACAATTGAAATGTGTTTTGTTCAGGGTTTGATTCACACAACCTGGTCTCAGTCAGTGCAGTCTCAGACTTTATGGAGCTTTTTGTTAAGTACGGCACTTCAAATGGTCATGTTCAGGTGTCCTGTTGTATCTGACACCAAGACGTTAGCAACAGATCCTTTAAGTCCTTTTGTGAAAGTTGCGAGATGGGGCTTCCATGGATCGAACTTGTTGTCCAACACATCCCACATCCCACATGATGAAGTTCTCCAATATTCTACAGAAGTGGATTATATGGCCAAACATATGTGGACATCAGCCAACCAAATCTCAAATGCAGAAATATGGGAATTAACTTTAGTTTGTCCCTTTTTCTGGGACAATTTTCCACTGGAGTGTGTAACATGATTATGAGAATTTGCTGATATTCAGCCACAAAGGGGATATTGGGGTTGAGCCCAGATGTTGGCTGATTTTTTTATTCATCCCATCAGTGATGGATGGGGTTGAAGTCAGGCTTTGTGCAGGCCTGTTTGGTTCTTCTACTTCAAACTCAGCAAGTAACAAAAAACAAAAACAAAAGACAAAACTCTTTTTAAAGCTCACTATGTAAACAGGGACAGTGCCATATGCTGAAACAGAAAGACTGAATGAAGAAAACAATTCTGTTCACTGGAAATGAGGGACCTAGTCCAAATCTAAATATAGTCAATTATACTGCTAGTTGGTAGCTCATGATTAATTACTTCTGGAAATGCACTTCCACTTCAGAATTTAATCGCTTTACACACTTGTGCTTGGTCATCTCGGACAGTGATCCAAGACATGATGACCATCGACACATCAAATAATATTAAATATTTCATTACAGCTGAGCATGGCAATGTCTGGGACATGTTATAGAGCAAGCAAATAGCTGGATCTTGTAGTCGACATGTTGGATGCTGAAGAAATTGGTAGACATAAAGATCTGAGCAACCTTGATGGGGCAAAAGCATAATTTTCAGATAACTAGGTAAGAACATTTCCAAAATGGCAAGGAGAGGACCTACCATCAGTGGTCTGAGGATGGTCAAACTACATACCAGCAGCAGGGTGTTGGGTGGTCAAGGTCAAGCCTTGCTAAAAAATCTTTCTATCTGGTCCAAACTGTCACTTTTTTCCTCTTCACATGGCTATATGTGCGCTGTTTACCTTGGGAAGTAATGCCAACAGGATGTACTGTAAAAAGATAACTTACTGTGAGAAGAAGCTTATGGAGGTAATATTTTGCTTTGAGACCCTGGGCTGAAGCATTCATGTGGACGTCAATTTGACACATGAACCTAAACTTTGTTACAGACCAGGTGGTCATAAAGACTCATCTTTGTACATTGTATGCTATTCCTGTACATTTTCACTTTCCACTTCCACAGCGCTTACAATATTTTGGGGTATGTCTAGAAAGGTAGAAAGGTGTCATGTTGAAAGGCACTGAGCTTTTAAAACACCTGCCAATGTTTGTTTATGTAGGTTTCATGGCTGTCTGCTCAATATTATTACCTAAAACAATGAAATAATGATAAAAATAGGTAAACACCTGAATTATAAGGGGTATCCTCATATCGCTGGCTATATGTTACTTCAAATTACTTAGAAGATATACTTATGGAAAATGAACACACCATATTGAATTGGATATCCAGTACAGTCACGTTACATACAGCTTGAAAGTTTCTGAACCTATTTCTCCAAAATTAAGATCTAAAACACTATCAGATTTTTTTTTACACAGATCCTAAAAGTAGATAAAGAGAACCAATTAAACATATAAGACAAAAATGTTATACTTGGTAATTTATTTATTGAGAAAAATGATTCAGTTTCATATATCTGTGATATGTGAACCTTTAGGATTAGCAGTTAATTGATTACAGTCAGGTGTGAGTGGGCATCCTGTTTTATTTAAAGAACAGGGATCTATCAAAGTCAGATTTTCATGACATGGTTTGTGGAAAAGTATCATGATATGAACAAAAAAGTTTACAGAAGAACTCAACCCATAGTAAATTCTAAGCAACTAAAGGCCCCAACAAGCAACTAAAATTTGGATCCCACCAATCCACAGGAATGTCAAGATTTCAAATTTCAAAGATCTCTGTAAGAACAAGGTCTGTAATGGACTGTGAGGTCACAAAGGAACTCAGGGTAAAACAAATAAAGGCCTATCTCACTAAGAGACATTGTCTAATGTTAACACCATGATTACACCATCAGGAGAACACTGAACAACAATGGTGTGCATGGTAGGGTTGCAAGGAGAAAGCCACTGCTCTCCAAAAATAACATTGGCGCCCAACATGTGGCATACGGACAATCCAGAAGGCTACTGGAAAACCATCTTGTGGACAGATATGATCAAAATAGAAATTTTTGGTTTAAATGAGAATCATAATGTATGGAGAAAGAAAAACACTGTATTATAGCATATGAACCTGTGAGACAAAGTGGTGATAGTAACTTTGGAAGTTCATGTGAGGAAACCCACCAACATCTCAGAGTTGAAGCTGTTCTGTACAGAGGAATGGGCTAAAACTCCCCCAAGCTGGTGTGCAGGACTGGTCAACAGTTACAGGAAACATTTAGTTACAGTTATTTCTGAACACAGGGGTCACACCAAATACTGACAGCAAAGGTTCACATATTTCTGCCACTCATGTAATATTGAATAATTTTCCTTGATAAGTAAATGAACAAGTATTCTCATTATCTATCTCATTATCTACTTTTAGGACTTTGTAGAACTCTGATGATGTTTTAGGGTATATTTATTAAGAAATATTGATGTCTCACTTCAGAATATAACAAACAAATGCTTATCAAATTCCTAGGACTCTTTTTCCACTTGGTTTTATAATTTCCGTATAAATAACTGCTGTGGATATATTGTTGGTGATGAATAAATACATCAGATATCACTACATATATCTGTTTTAGGCTATTTTTCACCCTTCATTAACTTGGAAAAACACCCTCAAATTGAAGGATTTTGTTGAAATTGTAAGAAAATATGATGTGTGCTTGTCTCAATCACATTACTGAGAATGCTATTTCACTATTTAATTAATCAATTCATTCATTCATTCATTTTCATACCTGCTTAAACCAGTTCAGGGTTGCAAGGGAGTCAGGGCACAACCGGCAGCATGGGGTACAAAGCACAGGTCCATCCATCTATTCGTCCAATTGGACAATTTAGAGACACCAACTGACCTGTGCATGTCTTTTGAATGTTTCAGGAACACCCGTGTGAACATGCTAACTCCACATAGATGAAGTAAGGGCCAGGGACTTTATATAAATTGTTGAGATAATCACCATCATCATCGTTATTAATAGATTAGTATAAAACACTAATTAGCTAGTATGGAATTTGTCAGAGATTGTCATTGTAAGTCAAGTCAAATTTATTTATATAGCGCTTTTTACAACACAGCATTGTCTCAAAGCAGCTTTACAAATATATTAGATCAAAGCCCTAGTTGAGCAAGCCTGAGGCGACAGTGGCAAGGAAAAACTCCCCAAACCTTATAAGAAGAAACCTTGGGAGGACCCAAGACTCAAATAGGGACCCATCCTCCTTGGGCAGCCTAGATGTTAAATACAATAATTGAAGAGTATATGTAAAGAGAATACCCTATTTAAATTTAGAATAGAATAATTATATAGACTAAGACGATTTGAATCAATAAAAATAGAAAATAAGATCTATAGCATATAAGGTTATGATTGAATGAGTTTGAATGAATAGGTAGTCCAAGTGGAAGAGTTACTGTAGTTTTGTGTGTCCCGGAGGTTATTACCCTGTGATGGGTACTGAGTAATGGTATGAGGACTGGAACAGAGAGAGTCACCAGAGGATTACAGTACGTTCAGCAGATGAGTAGAAAACAGCACTGTTTGTCAGCTGTAATCACTGGATCTAAGGACTTCATCCTCAAGTCGCTGGGGGCAGTGAGGAGAGGCGGTGTTGTCCTTGCAGCGATGAAACCGTGAGCTACATCCTCAGGACACAAAGGGTTTTGTGTCCACGCCATCTCGGAAATAGAGAAACACAAAAATGTGTTAAAAACATGATATTAAGTAAACATTCATTGTAAAAGGTCAAATATTGTTTTAAGGCTCCCCAAAGGCTTGAGTAAATAAGTGTGTTTTTAATCTGGACTTGAAGATCAAGAGCGAGTTTGAATCACGAACAGTGACAGGGAGGCTATTCCAAAGGTGAGGGGCCATGTATGAGAACGCTCTTCCCCCTGCAGTGACTTTCTTAATCCTAGGGACTACAAGTAACCCTGCACCTGGTGAACGAAGTAAGCGTGATGGGTTATAGTGTAAGAAATGTAATTGGTCTGCAGGGGGCAGTAAAGTATTTGATGTCAAGTGTTTTGTACGCAGCCCTTTTTAAACACAAATCCAGCTCAAATCAGCCCGAAAAACAACTCTGAGCAATACATCTACACGTCTTGAATTCTGGCGGCTTGAAGTTTTCCACAGTAATAACTGATTTACCTTTATTTATTTATTTTTACAAACAATGGCTTTTTAAAGTATTAACCCTAACTGTAAATGCCCACTACATAGAGTAGAACATAATGGTGCTTTATGTTAAATGCCATTTGAGATTCATCCAATGGACGTATTTGTATATGGACTATTTTTAAAATCTTTATTATTATTATTATTATTATTATTAATAATAATAATAATAAGCAAAGCTGGCTTGCACTGACATGTTCCTACTGCAACCAGGGAAGAGTAGCAGTAGATTCAAATGAGTCATTTACACTGTGAGGAAAAGAAGCAACAGATATCCCTATAGTTCCTCAGGAATATGTATGAAAACACTCTTTAACAAGCATAAATCTAGAGTTTCATATAGAAATTATGATCAAAGAGCATTAGCTTAGCAAACTGATTTTTTATGTCAATTACACATTTAAAGAAACTAATGAAGTTGAAGACAAAAATGCAGTAAAATAAACAAAAGCTGTTTGTATCTGATGAACAATGTTTAAAAGTTGTTTCCTTGAGGGACACAAAAGAAATACAATCAAATGCTTGCTTAGCATCTGGCACAGCCATCTGGCATCCAATTACATGCTTCAGCTTGTGAGCAGAAGTCTTGGAGATATGGTCTTTGAGTATGTTACAGCTATGAAAACAATTTTCTTCTGAAAGGAAAACCATTAGAGATTTCAGTACGATAGATCATTAACACGTGGTGTGAGACCCTGTGGCAATTCTTTCTAGAGATGAGTTTGAGAGAAGCATAAGGGTGCATATATAGGGTAATTCACAATGACAGCTCTTTCATAGTTTGGGTTCGATTTCAGCTTTTGGCATCAGGTGATCTAAAGGATCTTAGTATTAGAATATTTAAATAATTCAGGTTATGGTTTGCTGTCTATTTCCCTTTTGGTTCTAACATATCACGTTTAATGTCATGCAGTTAGTACACATTAAATCACAACATGTAACCACAGTCGAGGCTTATTTATAGCGCACCATTAACCAAGACGTACAATTACTGATCAAATTGCGGTTGTTTTAGCATTTATGAATAACAAGAATATTGCGCAACAGATGAAAGGTTGAAGCTATTGCCAGTTTTATTGTTAGCCCTTTTATTTAGCATGCATGATCCTGAGATACTGTTTGTGAATTGGATATCATATACACTCAGAGCTACTCAATGAAAGCATCCTAAATGATGAACAAAAACAGAAGACAATACTAAGACATAGAGAACAGAAATGTTAACCTGTTTGCAAATATTTAGCCCTCCATTAAACTGAATGCAGATCTTGTCATCATTCGTCTGTGTGATAAAGACTAACAAGCAAGTCCACGGTTTTTTATGAGTTCTGCCCATTTTTCAAAGCCACACAGTGCAGAAGATAGCATAAGATGAAATACCATTGAAGGAAAAGGCTGAGCTGCCTGCAAATATGATACCAATTTGAGCTCGTTGGCAGACGCTATCTGCACTGCATATGCTCTGAATCGCATGGTGAAAAATCCCCATTAAAAGAAAGTGCTGAGCTTGATGCCATCCAAAAGGCAAGAAAAATGCCAGCATACTTCAAAACTAGCAGTACAGCAAAACAGAGACTGAAACAAATGCAGGAACAAATGGGTTACCCAGTGATGACATTAATCATGAAGGCTGATACGTTCTGGAACAGCACATATGACATGCATCAGCATTTAAACAACCAGAGTGATGCAGTGGAAACAGCTTCTCTGACAACCTGCTCTACAAATGTGAGACCAGACACAGTCTGTGTATTTTAGGTGGTCATAGTAGAAGTTTAAAAACAGCAGAATGTCTTTAGCTCTAAGGTTTTGCAATGGTCTGCATGCTGTGATTGATGAATAAAATGAAAAAGTTAAAGCAGTAATGATCTAAATGTAAAAATACTCTAAATTTTTTGGGACATCTTACTTGTCTTTATGGAAGACAAGTTTAAAAGGCTTGGTTTTCATGACATCTGAAGGAAATAGAAAGTGGTAGTTGAAGGAAAAAAAGAACTTAGAGAGTGGTAAAGGTTAGCACTGTAACGCTGTAGCACTGAATCCCTATGACTACACCTCAGATATGAAACAATAAAACAGTATTTAAGCCATTAAATGTCTTGTCACTCTTACAGTGTAATTGAACCTTGCAGGTGCTTCCATTAGTGGTGGACCTTCGGGGCTTAAGTCAAGAATGTTTCAATGCCAAATATTTATTCCAATACAATTACAGTTCTATTCCAATTATATTCATTCTTTCACTTCCTTATCTGCTTAATCCTGAACAGGGTTGTGGGAGGGACGGTAGTACAAGGTGCAAGGCAGGAACAACCCTAGACAGTGCACCAATCCATTATAGGCCACATACACTCATACACACTAGGGGCACTTTAGAGACACCAATAAACCTAATGCATGTCTTTGGACTGTGAGAGGAAACAAGAGTACACGGAGTAAACACACACAGACACAGGGAGGACATGCAGACTCCACATAGAAATGGCTCAGACCACTCCATCTGGAGATTGAACCCAGGACCTTCTAACTGTTAGGCGACAGTGCTAGCCACCGAGCCATCGTGCTGCCCTTCCAATAATATTGTAATATAAATTATACTACAGTTCACAGTTCAGAAAAAGACAAGTGGTCATGGTATTCTGTACATTTTCATATTATTACAGCAAAGATGAAGAGATAAGTCAGAGTGGCATTTGTTTCATTGACGTGTGCAATTATCCTAAAACAGCTTATTATAAAGTGTGGAACACTGATACTGCAATGCAGCTCTTCAGTTCTTCCTGAGTTGAAGCAACTGTGGTAGGAATGAGTTGAGAAACCAACTGTGTGGGAAACTGCTCTGCACATGTTGCGTTTTCCTGCTCTAACACAACTAATCCAAACTAATGTCTCATTAGCAAGCACAATTCCTGAGTGGAAGTGTGTATGTTAGCACAGGAAAACACAAAAAATGTCCTGGACTGGGAACAGTGATATTAAACCTATTAAACCACACCAAGAGGAGAAGAGAGAGAGAGAAAAGAAACAAGAAATGAGAGAAAATGTAAAAGCATGTTTACATAAGTATTCAGACCCCTATGTTTTGCACACTATTTGCTTTTAATTGTAGTTGAGATGTCTCTGAAAATGACTGGAATATTCCATTGATTGGAGATAATTTACAAAGGAACACTGTCTGTAGTTGCCAAATGGCTTTCAAAGAACCAGCATGAGGAAAATATTCACTGTTCTGCTTAGAGAAAATGAAAGGCAAACATCAGGCATTCATCATCTGGCCAATACATCTCTATGCTGTAGTATGGTGGTGGCAGCATTTTGCTATGAGCGTGTTTCTCGGCAGCAGGGAAATGGAGACTGGCCAGAATTGAGGACATGATAAAAACAACTAAATGAAATGAACTAAAGCACAATATTAATAGAGCTGGAGTGACTTTGGAACTGTCCCTGAGTTTCCCAGGTAAAGTCCAGACTTAAGCCCAGTCGAGCATCTGTAGAGAAACCAGAAGACAGCAGTTCACATGCACTTCCCATCCAATCTGACAGGGCTTAAGAGGATCTGCCAGAAAGAATGGGATAAACTGACAAAATCCAGGAGAGTGACACTACTAGAAACCTGTGCAAGAAAAGTTGAAGCTGTAGTTGCTGCCAAAGGGTCTGAATACTTAAATAAATGAGATGTCAGCTTGCAAAGATCATTTGCAAAGATTTTTAAAAGCATGTTTTAAAAGTGTAAAAGTGTAGATTGCTGGGCAAAAATAGACAGTTAATTTAAAATTATATCTAAAACAGGAGTTGAATACTTTCTAAATCCATTTTATCGTAGCTGACAGCACAGAGTTTACAAGTGGCATATAATGTGTCTATTGAACTGTTTTCTCTCATAACTTGAGCACTATATATCAAGCGCTGTCATGTTGTGATATCCTGCTGGCACACCTTGGCTTGAACTGAAATATATACTCTGACTGCAGCAAACCATATGAGAGTTCAGAGAAGAGAAAACAGAAGTTTGGGTTGCCCATCTCAAATTGAAAAGATATGAAATGGGAAAATCAGATCCAAGAGTAAGTATAACTTTCTTCTGTTGTGCTCAGCTTGCACTCCCTAAACATTCAAAAGCCTGTCTTTTCAAGTTCTCTGCACACTTTGTCTGACTTTCTTTTTTCATTCTGTCAAACATTTAGCTTGTGAGCAAGGTGAGTTTACATCTGAAACCAACTGAGGTGCACAAAAAGCCAATTTTTAAGCAGTTTCCAATCCGCTGCATGCACTAATAAGCTCCAATCAACTAAGGTTTTCAGATTTTGCTGCCTTCCAGTCCTCCTTGGAAATTTCTACTTTAGTGTTCAAAGTCAGAAATATGATATGATGTGTTAAAGTATCATACATAATACAAAATTGGGGAAATAACTGTACAATACTGGTAGTTATGCCAATAATATTGTGGCCAATATTTACCTGTGAAGTGGAGGAGAGTTCAAATGGTACAAGCCCTCGCAACAGTGATGAAATCACAACACTTAGAGGATGGTCATCTAGTGTTTTATTTCATAGCAAGAAAACAAATCACAGATATGACATTCAAACTATTGTTGTTTATGAGCTCAACATTCTGGTTTTGTGTGGCTTTGTAAAATAAATAATTTTTATTAATAGTGTATTTTTCCAGATCAAGTAGAGGAACAAGTATGGAGTCACTTTAAGGCAGAGGAAGAAACCATGGAAACAACAACAACAACAACAAATGAACAATTACTACTTGTGTTGTCCTTCCTCTGGCTTTTATGATGGCCTAAAATCTTTAAGGCATAGACTTTATTCATGAAAAACAATATTGTACATCAAGCTGGCTCCTACTTCCTATAATACTTGTTGACAGATCAGCTTTGTATAGTGGAGCCCTGTCATGGACAAATTTTTTAAATTTCCACCGTAACTTTTTAAATTGGATTGAGGTGATATGACTTTCCTGAAAAAAAAGCTTTAACACACTTTGCTTTGTGGCAGGATGCTTTATCATCCTATATTCTATGGATTGAATGAGAAAAGTGTTCAAAAGTTCAAATGTACAGCTGTGAACTTACTGGTGAAGTAACAATTACTATCTCCCTCCAGCTCCTTTACCTGACATGCAACCTCATAACATAAATGAGTGAGGAAATTTGATTGATTTCTTCAGGCATTCGGCTTATATGTTTCATTAGAATGGCACCAGACATAAGTCTCAGCATCATCTCCTTGACCTCCATACAATATATTCAGCTTACATCAAATCATCCACATTCCATGATGGCTTCCTTTTAGGCCACTGTAACCTTGGTTATCTCTGTTTAGATGGTAGTGCTGGATGTCACTTAACTCTTCTACATGTACAGTTCTATCACAAACCCTGACTCCTGTTCCCACCCATTTGTATTGTTTCGCAGTTTCCATTTTCTAGGAACATTGCTTTGAGGTATTTATTCTGAGATTTTGATGTATTCCTTGGTCATTTTGTTTGTTGAAATCTCTCAGTTACTGTGTCTGAGCTATGCCTAATTTGCTATGAAGTAAAAAAGGTGAGTGAACATTCTCTAAGTGTGGTTATTCTATAATTTCTGCCATGAGTTTAGCTTATAATGACCATTCAAGTTTATATTTTTATGCTTGTCCAAGTTTACGTTCAGATTATTTTCACTGCCATCAAACAGATGCTGTATCACATTATTCCCTTAAGGTTAATTATTCTGCCTCAACCAGTCCAAAAAGGGTTCTGTTGATGGTGAAGGAAATACACAACATAGCCAAAAGTATGTAGACTCCATAGACATAGACAAACATAGCCACACAGTGGGAGAAGGAATGGCTTGCACTGAATGCTTCAGTGACTCTCAATATTACACTTTCATAGGTTTCCACCTCCCCAAAAAGTCAGCTCACAACCCTTCTGCCCTACCCTTCTAAACAATATCCACAAAGAAATGTTGATGAAGAATTTGAATGTATCACACCAAGTCCTGACCTAAATTTCATCAGACACCTCTGAGATGAATTGGAATGTCAACTAAGCCAGAGCCCCAATTTCAGTGGAACAGTCAATTTTTAGCACTTCCTGTACTAAGTTTCCATGACAAGTGCTCATCAGAGATGATTGTTTTCTATTTATTGATCTTCAGTTACTACAATACTTATTTCGGTAAAGGTTGTGATACTGGAAATGCAAGAACATACAAAAGACACCCTAGGACACTTGCCTATCATGTCCTGTGTCATGGACTGTGGTAGCCTAGCAGGTAAGGTACTGGACTATGGACCAGAAGGCCCAGGGTTCAAGTCCCACCTCTGCAAAGCTGCCACTGTTGGGTCCTTGAGCAAGACCCTTAACCCAAAATTGCTTGGACTGTAAGACTGTATCAATTGTAAGTCGCTCTGGATAAGGTCGTCTGCTAAATGCTGTAAATGTAAATGTCCTTCATTTGAGTAAATGGTTTAACATGGTAGGGATTCATGGTACTGGTTTAGTGTCAGATTCAGGTTATCTTAGAAAATACAAACATTGTATAGTAACCACAATCATCTTGACTGCATATCCAAACTGTGTAGTCTCAGGAAAAGATACAATCAAGCATGGTGGACAGTGGTGGCTCAGTAATTAAGTATTATTAATATTAAGGTTTTGGGTTCAAATCCTGGTTATACCAACCTGTCACTGTTGAGCCCTTTGGCAAGACACATAACCTATAATTGCTCAGTAAAACTGTGAATTGCTGTGCATAAAAGCATTTGCCAAATGAGTAAATGTAACAGCACAGTCTGTCAGACATCACAAATCTATTCTACAGTACCTCAGGAATATGTCTGACTCCCTGAGCTAAAGTGGTCATATTAACTCTGCCAAGTGACACAAAAGCTGTTTTTTTTGTTTTGTTTTTTCAGTATATGCCTGTTGACTTTTCTAGCAAGAGGAGCCTTGAAACACATTTGGGCATCACTTTCACAGTCATATAGTTTACCTTCTGAGCAGAACAGCCATAACCAGTTTATCCTCTTCCTGATCTCATGTTACACCTGGTTATCCTAGTCAGGGTCACAGGATCAGGAGACTAACATGGAATTCACTGGGAACAAGGCAGAGGTACACCAAGCACAGGGCATCAGTCCATCATAGGGTTCATTAAACACCTCACTTGGCTTTCCCAGGATTTGAACCCAGGTCCTCAGGAACTGTCGTTTCCGGCAGTTGACACCAGTAACTCTTACCACTGAGCCACCAGAGCTGTGTGATCAATTTGTTTAGGATGTGAACAAAAAGACTGTTTTTTTAAATGAATAAATGACCAACAAGAAGTTACTCAGAAAGGAATGCCAAAATTTATTAGATAAATTACAACACTCAGGAACATGACACTTGGAGCCTAAATAAACCAAGGATCATGGTTAAACTCACTGTTTGAAAATGACTTTACTTAAAAAGTCCAGCATATGTTCAACTTTACCAGCAAGACCATGTACACAGCCATTTTAGAATATTATGGCCACCCTTTGTTTCTACACTCACTGTCCATTAGATCAGCTACATCTATATTACCATATAGGAGCACTTTGTAGTTCTATATTTACAGACTGTAGTCCATCTATTTCTCTGCATTCATTGTTAGCCTCCTTTCACCCAGTTCTTAAGATGTCAGGTCTCACAGGACCAGTACAGAGCAGGTACTATTTAGGTGGTGGATCTCCCAGCATCAGACCAACAATAACCAGTATAAACCACTTGGACCAACATAGAAAATGGAACTCATATGGTCTGGCTTAATGGCCAGCATACCAAAACACAATACATGCTGTTGTTTTTAAAGTGTTCTGAAGAGTAATTGTTTTTGTCCGAAGTACATTTTGTTCATTTAACTATGGCAGGTAGGCAATAAAAAGCGGTTTATATTATCATTGGTCTTATGACTGAATCAATCTGTGTTTCCATAGTAATGTGTCACTCAGCATGTGACTATCTTCCCACAAATTGACTATGGCAACTGCCAGGACCCATACTTTTTGATTTAATGCTTCACTAAAACAAGCAGGCACTACATTTCAAATGCTTATGGCCTTACCAATGTTTCAAAACCCTACTAAATTTTCACTGATCACATCCTAATCACAGTTGAAACAGGAATTAGTTATACAACTTCAGTTTCTTAAGGATATATTTCAACAATTTAACCCATTACTGAAAATGGGAATACAGCTTTTTTTTTTCAAACTGATAACAAATAAAAGGAGAAATATCTATATTTGAGAAAACTGAATATAATTGTTCTGTTCTGTAGTTTTAAATATTTTTACTCTGTTCTTACAAAAGTCTCCATGTTATTTTGATCCATTCACACTTTGCTGCATGTACGTGCTTGAACAGAGTAGCAAAAATGCCACATGAAACCTCTACCGATGGATCTGTGCAAAAACAAGACTGTTTAAAACCCCGCTAGCAAGGAACATCAGCTGTACACACTAACGAGCTACCAATTACAGCTCTCAGATTAGCTGCATACCTCATGTCTGTTGCCAAGCCTGGGGAAAACAGCATATCAAACACAGAAATGTTCTTTATAGAAAACATTAAGTGACTTTTATGAACATTTTGTCTACAGCTCATCACAGTGTGTCCTTTATAAGTAGCAGGAGTCTAGCTTACAAGAACCAAAGAATATTACAAACAAACGCTACAGATATCCTCTCATTAACATACACCGCAAATGAAAGTCCAGCACTGCTGTGCTCCATTTCTTCCTCGTTGCACCATGCATATGCATTACAGAAGCAGGAATTTATTCTTATTTACACACTGATGGTTGATCAAATATTAGAATTACTTGAAGTTATATCATTGGTATCGTGAATGGGAAACCTTGACTGCTATTGACTGGAACCGTATTGTCTTTAATGGTGAATCCAGGATCTGTTTGGGATCTGACGACGGTCGGGTTCAAGCATGGCAGAGTCGTGGTGAGTGCTTCAATCCTGCAAACTCCTCCAACTGCTGGTGTGATGATCTGTGGAGCCATCACATACGACAGTCGGTCTACTGCACCCCAACTACACCCATCCTCAGTGGGGTGTAGTGATACGAGGGACACTAACTGCTCAGTGATATGTGTAGGACATCCTGTGGTCACGTGGCTTCCAACTGACCTTTTTTTCAGCAGGATAATGCTCACACACAGCAAGGGTTTCCCAGGAATGTCTCTGCCAGATTGCATCACTTCCTTTGCCTACTCGGTTGCCAGATGTATCGTCAATCGAGCAATTATGGGACCAGCTCATATACCATTTAGCAGACATCCTTATCCAGAGAGACTTACAATTGATACAATCTTACAATCCAAGCACCTTGGTGGCAGTGGCAGAGGTGGGATTTGAACCCTGGACTTTCTGGTCCATAGTCCAGTAGCTTAACCACTAGGCTATCACAGAATAGTGTTAATGTTCAAGATGTGGTGTGTACATACTAGGGCTATTTACATTTATAGCATTTATCCAGACGCCCTTATCCAGAGCAACTTACAATTGATACAGTCTTACAATCCAAGCAATTGTGGGTTAAGGGCCTTGCTCAAGGACCCAACAGTGGCAGATTAGAGGTGGGATTTGAACCCTGGACCTTCTGGTCCATAGTACAATACCTTAATTTTGATTAAGGACAATTTTTATGTCCTTAATCATGATTAATCAAAATTTTCTCCATTAAAACAGCCATACAATATAACCTTCAACAGCAAGCATTTATTATTTTTTTATATCTATATATCTCACATGCCATGCTGCGGAGTGTTTAGTGTGTTCAAGTGTTTCAGTGAAGGAATTTGCTGTTACACTGCGTATAATAATTATGTTCCATATATTCTAATGGTTAAGCACTAGAATAATATGTGATTACCAAATCACAGCTGTGATGTTTTCTTTTGCTTTTATACAACATTTTTTAAAAACAAAATAAAGAAACAAAAATGAAAGAAGTCCTGAATTTCATACTTTATATGCTTTAATTCTGACAATACCTTCTGTAGTATACAATACCTTCTGTAAGTAGGTCCATAACAAATGAATTTACCCTACCCTGTTCTAACACAGTATGCTACAACCGGCTAGTAATGTTAGTTTGAAATACAAAGTACAAAGAAGCAAAGGACTCAAACTAAAAAATGCAGTAAGAATTAAATGACAGAATGTATTTCATAAGCTTTATGCACAGAACCATAGGACATACACATAACGGAATAACCCTGCTTCGGCAACCTACGAGTGTGCAGGATCTACAGGCAAAGCTGCAACATCTGTGGGCAAATAAGCCACAGGATATCATACGGAAAATGTTGGCCTCCCTACCCCATTATATCTCATCTTGTATTGAGGCTAGAGGCAGCCTAACAGGGTACTATAGCCTCTTTTCAACTGTAGAGTTTTCCCCAAATAAACTCATCCTTCCACTCTAATACAGTAATCACTTACATATATTGTCATTACATTCACACATATAAAGTGTCATTCGATTCCAGTAACTCCTTTTTCCTTCCAGTAAGTCCTTTTTGTTTTACTCAGAGATTGTATACTTCCAAAACAGACTCTGCATGTGTAGAGTTTTCATGTTGTCCCCCTTTCCTCCCACTTTCCAAAGACATTCATTAGATCACTTGGTGTCCATAAAGTCTCCCAGTGTGAGGTGTGTGCACGTATGTATCCTGCGATGGATTGTCACGCTGTGTACCATTTTTCCCAACTCTGCTGCCAGTTAAACCCTGGCTCCCCCACCACTCTACTTCTACTGCTCGTGATCTAAGCTCAAAATCCTGACCTGTGATTCTTATATATGAATCCACATCGTTTGACAAATTATTTAAATGGTAACTAAACAGCCCATGAAAACATAGCTTTAATACATTATTAATGTATTAATTGTGCATTATTAATTTGACTAAATGAAAATAATCACTGTACTGATATGATATTTATCTTCATAAAATAATAGACTGCTAAATGCTGGATTGGCATTTTTGTCAATTGAGAAACCTGCTAAAAATATACTTTTATTGAAAGTATAAAATAAAATCAAGAAAATCAACTCCAAGATGCAATGTTGTCGCTGAGCCTCCCTCACTGACACTTTACACCTATCAAGACAAGGATGATATTTGCAGCAAGGGATTCTTTGCTGAAATTGACAACATGAAATGGCTACAGATCTGAGAAGCTTCCACTACTATAACTATACTTATATCCAACCTCAACAATGATACTAAATAAAACCTCACACTACTTTTTAAAGGACTTTGTAAACAAAAAATCCAAAGTTTTCATATTACTTTATACTTAGCATAGATATGCAGACATCTCATCACAGTAGTCATGAACAAGCCTGCATTTACAGAGTGTTAATGGGACAGAACCCCATGAAGAATATGAATTATTCAAGAGGTTTGCGATCACAGCAACAGATCCTAGGCAAATACTACTACCGGGCATTTCATTTGTTTATTCGGCAGATCCATTCATCCAAGTTACTAACAAGTGAGGAAATCCAAATGCAGAGCAGAACAGATAAGATGATATTAAAAAAGTGGAACTACAGTAGGTAGCACAAACCCATGACCAGCTGGAATTTAACTTTACACACACACTTGAGTCTTGTAGGTTTGTGGTTGGTCGTAAATGTAATCAAAAACACACATTAAACCACTATTTAAAAGAGTTTTTAAAGACGCTATAAAATTCCTTAAGATTGAGAGCAATAGGGCAGGATTAACTCTGAGTGTATTCAACAACAAGCAAGATTTAAAACTTTTACATATTAAAAATTGGCCTGGCTTAATCTCAACTGAGGAATGTACATGACAGCTTGTTTTAGCTTTCTCAAAAGAAAAGTAATAAAATAGCTCTCATCATGAAGAATTATCCTCTTTGTCAGAGTAAGTATGGGAAGTGCCAGTAGAGCAATTTCTTGACAATTGAGACCATTTAATAGGGCAAATTATTAACTGCCTATTTTATCTAATGGAGTTCTGTATACAATTCACTGAGCTTTTTACTTTGTAAAAAATAAACAAATCATACATATAACAATCATACATATCCAGACTGTTTGCTGGCCATGTTGTCCTGAAGAAAAAGCTTTATCACACTTTGCACTGTGGCATCATCTTCCTGAAAAAAAAAAGACTTTATCATTACCAAACATGTTTTAGATTGATAGAATGATAAATGTGTCCAAAATAACAATGTATATTCATGTAATTTACATTTATGTCATTTAGCAAACACCCTTATCCAGAGCGACCTACAACTGATACAGTCTAAGCAATTGTGGGTTAAGGGCCTTGCTCAAGGACCCAACAGTGGCAGCTTGGCAAAGAGGGGATTTGAACTCTGGACCTTCTGTTCTAAAGTCCAGTACCTTAGCCACTAGGCAACCACAGTCCTTACAGTACAGGCGGTCCTCGACTTACGACGCTGATCCGTTCCTACGTTGCGTCGTAAATCGATTTTCGGTGTAAGTCGGAACATACATACATACTGTACGTAAATAACATACTGTAAGCACTTATCCTATTCTAACACCTATCCTATCACAGTAATGATCAAAAAACGAGCCGCGTAACCGTGTATTCTTTTGCCGCGCACACCAAACACGAAGTTCACGTTACAACGTTTACGACACAAAACCACTTAAGTCGAAACAAGACTTTATACAGTAAATGGGAGATGTGTCATAACCACGAAACATCGTAACTCAGGACTGACGTAACCCGAGGACCTCCTGTATGTGTATTGACTGTTGTGTTAATGATTGCCATCTCACCTGGCCCTTTACCTGACATGTAACCCTGTATCATAATTTGCTTGGAAATGTGACTGTTTTATCCAGGCAGTCAGCTTTATATTAGAACACAATCAGAGAATCCAGCATCATCTCCTTGATCAATGCTGATTTGTCATCCACTCATCCACAGCTTATCTTTAGCCCACTGTAACCTTGTTTATTTCTGCTTAGGTGTTAGCGCTGATTTTTGTCGTTTGTTTGTTCTGTCACAAACATTGACTCCTATTTCCCATTTCTTTTTAATTTCTTTTGTTGTGCATTTTCTATTTTCAAAGCATATTTACACATATTCTGATTATTTCACATCTTCCTTGACCTGCCCATTTACAATCCATTTCATTGTATCATTTGACAACTTTCTTGTTAGAGCCATGTTTTTTTTTTCCAATTTGTCAAGTCCAAAGGCTTATTAAGGTCTGCAAGCACTCCTTTTAACTACAGACTAATTTTCATATTAAGACACATGCTGGTATTTCTTTTAGAAATGCATATCACAAGGTGATTCCATAATTTTGGAATTTCCTCTATGTAGAAAAAATAAGCCTTTAATTAAAATTAATTAATTCAATTTAATAGAAGTATACTTCATGCAGCCAGAATGTTCAGATTTTATACAAAACAATGTGCTATCATATCTGTGATTGCTTGTTTACTACAAAATTAAAAACATGGGTTAACATCCTCCCAGTATGGTGAGTCCATAACTTTTGCCAGGAGTATGGTTGTAATTATTCTGCTCAATTTAATTGTGATACAAACAGACCCACACATTGTTATTCCCTTTAATGCTTTAATGCTGGTAGCCTCAATATTTAATGCATTTTCACTGTTAGTATTAGTATTTTTACATTCAAAATTTTATACATTTGGTTACCCTAGGCCTTATCTACTTTATATGGCATGCACCCATATACTGAAAAGGCAAGCCTAACCGCTAGTTAAGGAGCTTGCTCTCTTGACAGTTTTGGGATTTGAATTCACAACCTTTGCCATTGAGCTACCACTGCACCTGCTTTAGGATAAATTGTGAATAATGGCACAGAACAGAAGCAGGGCAGCAGGCAATAGAACAATGTAGTCACCTGAGACTTGGCGAGATAAAAACATTTGTCATAGGGTGACATTTGGGTAAAATGGGTTGCACAGGTTTCAATCAATTTCATACTAATTTATTGAGACCATTTGAAACAACAGCTCTGCCTTTATTCTTAGACAGGTTTCATTTGTTTATTTAGGGAGAGGGAGAGAGGGAGAGAGAGAGAGAGAGAGAGGTACTCTGCTACTTACACTCATGGTAAAATCTGTAATTTATTCAAGTTCACAATTTAGGTATATAACTAATGACTGTATCTCATCTTATAATAAACACAGTAATTGACAATCTCTCGCCCAAATCTTCTATAGAAACAGATCACAACTTGATCAAATGTTAACTGAATGGTGGCCCATTCTAAGAACAGCAGTCATATGGGTGTACTGGCATGAATGCAGCAGTATTACTGCAGTTTTATTTAACCCACTAGAATTCTGGCGGCATTATTTTGGCCCCTGTCCAGGGAAGCAATTACCAAGCTTACATGAAACCAACAGCATCCTGTTGCCAAAAACAGAGCCTAATAATGGACTAGAGTTTGCCACACAAATTGCGCATGTACAATTTTACAGAATACACTCACAAGCTGTACAAACAAGGTAGATGTGTGTAATAACGTGACCAGTAAGTGTAAATTGTTAAAAAACTAACCCCGCTAGACCTGATTAAATCATATTACCACACACCACCATGTCAGTGATAGGGAAGTATTGGGAATAAAGCACCAACTCCCTAATAGCATCTGGTCTGTGGTGTTTCCTTGCCAGTGAAAGATAAGGGTGATGCTGTTGATAAAGGATGGTAATTCCTAAGTTTAAAACCGCTAGAGCTATAATGAGGCTGCCTTGCAGATGACAAGCACATTTAGCCCCCAAGCACAGTGAGGATGATGGGTAGAGAAGCTGAAGATGTGCAGATTATGGCAATATTTTGTGTTCAGCAAGTCTACAAATTGATAGACACCAACTGGAAATGGGTTCTTTGGTTATATGGAACAAAAATAGGACTCTTTGGCAACAACACCCAAGGTGCCAGTAAGCTACAACTGGGTTGTGGTTAAATCTTCCAGTAGAACAATGATAAAACACATTAAAACATAACAAAATCAAGCTGGCTGACCATCCCAATCCTCTAAACTAAATCTCATGAAAATCCTGTGGGGTGCACTAAAGAGGAGAGACCACAAGAGATGGCCTACTTGGAAAAAGTTGCAGTGGTGCTTAAAAGTTTGTGAGCTCTTTGAAATTTTCTATATTTCTGCATAAATATGACCTAAATCATCATCAGATTTCCACACAAGTCCTAAAAGTCGATAAAGAGAACTCAAAAAATGAGACGAAAATATTCAACTATTTAGTTATTGAGGAAATTTATCCAGTATTACATATCTGTGAGTGGCAAAACTATGTGAGCCATTGCTATCCATGTCTGGTGTGAACACTTGTAAAGAAATAACTGCAACTAAATGTTTCAGGTAAGTGTTGATCAGTACTGCACACCAGCTTAGAAGAATTGTAGCCCACACATATATTTCCTCACATATCTATTGTCTTATGGCCAGGACATTTGACTTGGCCATTCCAAAACATTAACATTATTATTTTTAAATCTCGTTGTTTTGTAGAGTGACTTGTGTGCTTAGGGTTGTTATGTTATTGCATGCTCCACATTCTCTTCAGTTATGGACAGTTGTCCTGACAGTTTGCTTTAGTATTTACTGTCATGTCCCTGTTGCACTAAAATAGGCCCAAACCATGATACTACCAACACAGTGTTTCACAGATGGGATAGGGCTCATGCTGAAATGCAGTGTTTTCCTTTTTCCAGACATAAACACTTCTCATTTAAATCAAAGAGTTATATTTTGATCTCATCTGTCCAAAAAAAGTTGGTTCACGTAGCACTTGATGGACATGAATGTTCTTCATGGCGAGCAGTGTTTTTTTATCCTTGCATTTCTACCATACCTTTGTTGTTCAGTGTTCTTCTGGTAGTGGACTCATGAACATTAACATTAGCCAATGTGAGACAAGTTTTTCATTGCTTACAATCTACCCTGGGTTCCTCTGGGACCTTGCAGACTATTGGTCATACCCTCCTGCTGGGGGAAACAATGGTCTTGAATTTGTACACAATCAGTTGGACTGTAAACTGGTGGAGTCCAAGCTCTTTAGAGATGGTTTTGTAACCATCAACAACTTTTTTTTCTGAAGTCCTCAGAAATTTCCTTTGTCCATGTCATGATACACTTTCACAAACATGTATTGTAAAGTTCAGACTTTAGATCCCTAGATCCCTGTCCTTTAAACATAACAGGATCCCCACTCACACCTGAACATCATCCCATTGATTGAAAACACCTGACTCTAATTACACCTTCACATACTGTTTCCTCTCAGATATACTGATCATCTTCCCCAATATATAAATGACCAAATATAATGTTTTTGTGTTGGTTTGCTACAAATCTCAGTATGCAGTTATGTCTCGGGCAGATACCGAAATGATTACAGGTGTGTTCTAATTAGACACTGGGTCTCGCCCCAAGAGGCCGTAAAAGTGCTTCCCCTGCTGCCCTATAAAAAGGCTCTCTGAGGCTACTTTTGGATACTGTACCACTTGGCGAATGAACAGATCTAGATGGCCCAGACAGACCACCAGTAGAGAAGATGGTTTGATCTGAAACAAGCGCAAGCAGCTCCCACAGTTTCTTTATCGCCCATCCAGACACCGGTGGCACCTTCACTACACACCCCTGTCTCTGTACGGACCATTCCTGGTGTTAGCAGAAGGAAATTTGTTGTCATGGCACCCAGTGTGTGACAGCCAGCCACCGTTGTCTTCATTTGCTGTAACTTGGACTGTTGCAGACTGGAACCACATCGTCTTTGGTAACAAATACAGGTTCTGTTTGGATACAGGGTACTAGAGCCTCCTTACAATTGTACAGTTTTCCCAAAAAACTTATTCTTTCAATCCGGTTTCCTCCCACAGTCCAACGACATGTGTGTTAGGTTAATTAGTGTTTCTAAAAAGTGCCCCTTAGTGTGTGAGTGTATGTACCCTATGATGGATTGGCACCCTGTCTGGGGTTGTTCCTGCCTTGTGTTGCCAGCTGGGCACTGGCTTTCCCGCAACCCTGACTAGGATAAGCGGAAAAGACAATGAATGAATGTTTTGACATAAACACATGGCCTATTAGATGTATGGTTCCATGGGCATCTTTGTATCTCACTATGTTTTTAAGTGGGCTGGTTGTGACATACTTTTATGTCATGAAACAGTGAATAAACCAAAGCACAATGTTTACCAACTGTCAAAGGACCTGCCATCACTCGATCTGTGTTTGATCCTTGGAATTATTTTACTCTTAGTAATACCACATGTTCAAGCTGACACTGAACAAACTCTGCAATGTACACTAGACTGAAATCACGTGGTAAAATGGTTTGTTAATGCAGAATATTTGTATAATTACATGAGCCCAATACTGGGTCATTTCCCTATCCTAGTATGGGTATTGATGCATTCCTACTTGAGACCAATTACAAAAGGGCAAATTGTTAACCAGTTATTGGACCCCTTTAAACAATGTTTTTTAGATTATGTTGCAAAATCTATTAATTGCAAGACCATTGGGAATTGTGGTTCAAACTATGTTCTTACTGAAGGTTAAACCTGGTCAAATATGGTCTTTTTTTCCTAACAGAGTGAACAGCAACAGTCTTACTAAATATTGCATTTTCAATTGTCAGAGGCCACTTCAGATGTGGCACTGAAATACGATAAATATTTGATATGTGGCAGTGGCACCTCAGTCTGAACGAAATGCGATAAATATTTGATATGTGGCAGGAAAACCTCAGTCTAAGCAGCCAGGACAGGACACATGAGACTTTTACTCATTGTTTGTCAATTTTGTGTTGCTGAAACTTAAGCCTGCCAAATTAATAAAAATTAAAATAGAATTTGATGTGCTTTAAAAATGCAGACCACCAAAGAACAAGCAGTTGTGATACACTGTGCTCATAAATCCACAAAAGCTGAAAAGGAGTTAATCATAATTTCATACTAGTCAACAGTTAGGTGAATTTATATCTACCAACACAATCTTTATGATGGTCTCTGGAATCTCTATTCAGGATTCACCATAATATCCAACCACTTCCTAAACGTTTCCAATAGTAACTATATGCTCACAACTTTGCAATATCTTGAACAAAAAATGTTCCTATTTGTTCACCACTTGTCCATTACAGCATATCTGATCAGATCAGTGGTCATATTAAAATTGCAGGAGGAAAATCTGTTGCTCTAACGAACTAGGGATATAAAAAAAGATGTCTTTAACGTGTAATCTTAAACCTGAGTCACTCAGCTAACGGAAATACAGGGCAAATTAATGCCACTGTGTATCTAATGATGTAGAGGTAAGACACATGGTATATTTAGAAGCTTCAGAGATATTCACACCACTGCGGCAGTGTGTTTTAAACCCTTCCTCAGACTCTCATTAAATCTGTACAAATGCTATAAAATTAGAATAAGGAGAAATAAATTAGCACTCAAGAGCTTCTATGCTGAACCTTACAGCTTTTAATGAATTCATTATTGAAAAATAAGGCAATCTGTTAAAATAATAAAATATAATAAAGGATAGCAGCACCAAAAACTAATTTGGAAGTGAACAAAAGCATGCTACAATATTATATATTGAAACGCTATTACATTATTTCATTATTATTGTCCCTATCACTGTTGATGGTGCCACTAAAAAGTCTTAGTAGTTCAATTCCTTTTAGGTAAAGCTATAAGGCAATGCATTCATTTGCATTCAATTGTATGACAATGTAGTATTAACGTTTGGTGATTGTTTCCAGAGTTGATCCTATTTTTGTACATAACTTTGTAGTAAGGGGTACTATTTATCTTCCATCTACTATATTTCAATTAGTAGGTACAAACATAGTTTTAATTCTCTCATTGCTACGTTGTAGAGACTGACTTTGTGAATAGTCACTCTAGATAATGGCAGGTATCATTGCATGGTTTCCAGCAGGGGGCAGCAGAGCTCCGCCATCGTAGAATGGAGCTGTAAGAAGACAATGCGCTCTCAAAGATAAATCTACCTACACGATTCATAACATTCAGAGGACTACGTTGAAGTAGATATTTATTCACACCGACTTTTAGTCCTACTGACTGCAACCGCAAGCTCTATTTGCATAAATATGAATTCATAATCAAGTAATTCATTAATTTGATTCATTGTATTTCATTAGGAATAACTACCTTCCGAGTCCACTTCAGTCAAAAAAGCTTTCAATTATTTTCCATTGACATATAACATTCAGATGAGTGTGTTTTTGTGACATTATATTTGCAGAAAGAAAAAAAAGTATATTTATATATTTCTAAAGTATTTGGTTTTGATTTCAGAGTTTAAGTTCTAGACAGAAGGCTATACTATACAGTACTGTGTAAAAGTCTTAGGCCACCATTAGAGTAGCTATACCATCGTTTTAGCAATGGTATATTGACGATTTATATTTGTCTCTGTTTTTTTTATTAGAATACAACCTGAAAATACAGGAACTTTGTATGCAAAATTTAAAAAACCCAAAACAAAACAGATTCTATAGGCTACAGTGGCAGGCATTTAGTGTGACCTCGCCTTACACTTAAGCAATAGCTGCATCTGGCAGCCTCATCTGGATGCCAGGCTGACCCTTTTACAGTCTGAAGAAGCTTGATCAGAAGTCAGATTTATTTATTTATTTATTTATATATATATATATATATATATATATATATATATTTTTTTTTTTTTTTACAATGAAGCATTGTCTCAAAGCAACTTCACAATTTTAGATCATCTTCTAATATCTATGGGACATCTCAAATTGAGCAAGCCTAGGGCAACAGGGGCAAGGAAAAACTCCCTAAGCATTATGAGGAAGAAACCTCAAGGAAGAACCCATCCTCCTAGGGTGATCAGGAATGGTCTTTATGGAAGGATAGGCAGGTGTTTTTTTTTTCCATATATATATATATATATATAAGTTCAATTTTTTTAGGTAATATTTCCAAGTTTTTTTAATTGCATATTCTGCTTGTAGAAACTATTTTTTACTTTAAAGTTTTAACTACAACCACCAGAGAGGAAAATACTAAAGGTGATACAAACCAGCTTGTGGCTCTCTTTTGAGAAATACATTTTCATCACGAAACACTAACATAGGCAGATTTGTGTCTTTACAGTTCATTAATGAAGCACATGTTTCTGGTAGGCAGTAAGATGAGTTCTCAATTTAATAGGGAAAAATTACAGACTGAGGGAAATGATCACCACCCCCGGCCAGAGTTCACCCAAATCGATCCAGCTCATCTTACTTTCTATTGTACATTGGAGGGCCTTATTAATCCGGCTTATAAAATGGTAAAGGGTGTCACTACGGGTCAATAGATATCATCCAATAATGACCACCCATTAAAGAGCAGTAATAAGGCACCCTTAGGGCTTAATTGGAAATTCATGGAGACGCTGACGGTAGCAATCCAACACAAGAGGGAGAGGAGATGGCATCTAGACCTAATTTAATTCAGAGTCAATCTGTTACTGCAGCACTTTAAGTGGAGCAGAGTGGCGATGAGCAATGTCTGCTGGGAAAATGAGTCTAGGCATTTGTCTCCCCGAGCCTTTTACAGCTACAGTACCTTCACACCCTGACACCTGATTATGCACTGGCTAAGAATAGAATGGTGTGCTTGGTTCTGTGAAAATAAAGTGCTATTGTCTGCTCGCTTGAAATGATCAGATTATAGATACGTACATGCATGACAAAAAAATGACCTCGGCATAACAGGAATCCTCAGATCAAGGAAACGTTTCTCTAGATACAGGCATTTTATGTCACTGAGCTGTTTAGTTTAGTGACCCATTAATATGTCAGACGGCGTCACAATGGACATCTTTCCCATCCCCACACATCAAGCGAGCTGTTAAATAAGTAGCATTTTAGAGGCCTGCAGCCTGATATGAGATGTTGCCAGGATTCTCCTTGTGCTAAATCGCATTAACATTATTAAGGATGGGCGAAGAAAAAGGGTGAGCGTGGAAATAGAAAATCTAGATAAACTGTAGGGTAGTTTAGAGAGAGGAGGATGGAAGAAGGTTAATGTAGCAGACAAATGGCTCAATAAAAGTAATATTGAGATGAATAGCAGCTGCTACAGCAGCAGAGTAAAGACGAGGCTGCCATGCTAATAGAGTCAAGAGGAGCAACATTAGCTTTTGTTCATGAACATGGTCCGACAGACCTGAGAAACTATGGCCACTACTTTAAGAACGAGACACACGGGACAAAGTCTTTCCCTCCATAAAGACGCCATTGTCAGCGAGGGAATACGTTTGGTGTAAACATTTATTGGTTTTCAAACGGAAATAAAAATGACTTGCACAAGTAAACATTGAACAGCCTTTCAGAATCCACACATTTTCTTTGAGAAAAAAAGAAAAATATATATATTTATTTATTTCTATATATATATCTCAACTTGTATAAATGTGCAAATTGTGTTCTTCCAGTGACCCAGTATACAATTTTCTTTAAAAGACTTGAAAATCAAAGGTTCCGACATGGGGTTCCCTGTGTGAGGAGGAGAATCAGAGGCAGAATAAGATCATTGGAGCAAAGGATTACTAAAATAGCATGGAGGAGTGGGTGATTTGCTGCGACACCTTAAATAAAGCTAAAAACAATGGATGCCAAAACAACCCGTGCCGGTTCCTAATGTTCGCAGAGGGATGGGATTCGACTGAATTATTTAGCTACTATATAAATTATTTACAAAGAAACAATGCGCGGGTCGTCATTTTACACTAGACACGAGAGGCGTCTTCGTTCTTCTTCAACGGAGAAAAGCAAAGTCAGCCTCTGATCGAAAGGCACGACATGAGACCCACTGTATAGTATGGCGACCACTCCATGATGGAACCATACTGCGGGGGCTGGAGGGGTAACCGCACCAGGCCTTAGATGAGGGCAAACGAACAAGGCGGCTCTGAGCTCGGAAACAGTGTAGCTGGACAATTGTTCAATACAACGGGGAAAGTTAAAAAAGGGAGGCAATAACATTAAAAAAGTAAAACTTAAAAAAAAAAAGTTACTTTGATAGTTTCCAGCCAATTATTGAAACCCAGAATATGCTCAAAAATCCTGAACCTCATCTGTCGCTGCATTGTGATTATTTCAAGTTCCCTTGATCTTTTTCTAAAAACCTGAAATGCGACACTGCACGTCTACAACCCGAGTGTGGAGACTGGAGAAAGGAAAAGCAAGTCCTTTTATTAAGAGACGAGCACAGAGGAGTGAGCAAAAAGGAGGAGGAGATGGAGAGCGAGGGTGCTGGTGCTGAAGGGAGCACGGTGGAGATCAGTCAGTGTCAGGACTCATTGAGACTACACATTTGCAGGCCAAGCTGCTTTTCATGGATTTTGCTAGAGTCTGAACGGGCTCCCTTTGCCACCTGCCTGGAGGGAAACGTGTCCATGGTGGTGTAGGTCGAGGGAACCGTGGAAGAGCAGGAGGGAGGAGGCAGCTAGGCAAGGGCACTGTCCGTTTGATGCACTCCGCCGACTACAGTGCCTGCCTCGCCCAGTTCTTCTAGCACGTGGTTGGCCTGGGTCTGGCTGGATGGCCTCCAGCACGCACTCGCTCACTCACTGGAGGAGGACAGATGGCAGAAACGCACAACAATTAACCACACAAGATTATGCAAATGTATTACCTGCCACAATATATCATTAGGTGCCTGGCATATACGTTCACCAATTCATTTTCATACCTGCTTAATGCAATTCACTGAGGACCGAGGGCACAAAGCGACAGGTCGGGAATCCGTCGCAGTAACATGGGGACACTTTAGAGACACCAGTGAACCTAATGCATGTCTTTGGAATGTGGGAGGAACCCAGCCTATCAGGAGAAAAGTCCTGATCGAGAATTGAACCAGGCATCTATGGAACTCCGTTTCATAGCTTACTATTGAGCTTGCTATTGTGTACCCCAATGACAAGTCACTCAGGGCAATAGCTTAATATAAAAGGATTTTCAGATATGTAATGTGAAAATCCACGCTGTCCAGGTGGTGCAGCGGTCTTACACACGAGCTCACTGCTGCAGGGACCTGGGTTCTAGTCCTGACAGTACCTTCTGGCCAGGTCGAGCATCCCACGCAGAAATGACTGGCTGTGTCTGAAAGAGGCAGAACAGCTGTGGTGGGGGACGATCCTGAACCAGTTGGCATCGTATCCAGGACACGCTTATGCCCTGTGGTTTTTGGGTATTTCGAGCCCCCGCAACCATAAATACAGCATGGTAAAGAAAATAAATGACCCTCATTGATTTAAATTAAGGCTGTCAATGATAAAGGGTTAACAATGCTTTAACAATAGTTCATAGGCTAAGTGCATTTTTGAAGCATTTGTTGGTTTATTTAACGTCGCTTTCAGCATCAACTGCTATTTGCGACAGAAAGTTACACTGGCATACATTATCAATTCAAAACTAGTTATACATACTCAAATCAGGACAATTTAGCATAATCAATTAACCTTTGGACTGTAGGAGGAAACTGGCGGACAAGCAAACTCCACTCGGGGACGCTGGAGATGCGAGTCGACCGCGCCAACTGCTGTGCCACTGTGCTGCCTGCATTTTAGCAGCTCAAAAGTAAAACGCATGCTGTCGAAGCTGATCTTGTACACGCGCATGGCTGTGCAGTGCTGATTTAATGGTAAAGCCATTTCATTATTAAGTAAATATAATACAATAGAATTCCATATTTGAATTGTCAGACAGCCAGAGTTTAAATATGTATTTCTTTTTGCGATTCATAAGGTGATATAATGATGCAGATTTAAATACGTCTAGCCAGCTGATGAACATTCATCTAAATCTGCATTTCAGACATATCTGAACTTAATAACAGTGAAACAAAAACAATGCGGGCACTTCTGTAATAATTGTGACAGGACTAATTATCATCCATAAATCTTAAACTACCCAATGCAAGGCAAACGTAAAAACACATAAAATGTAAAATATTTTACAACAGTAGGTGGGCATTTTTATTCCCTTCCTAAAACTGGGTCTACAGCTTTGGGAGACAGGACAGAGGAGGGACAGAGGACTTTGTTTTTAGGCCAATGTCACTGCTTCTGTCCTCTTTCCACTGCCGTCCCATCATTTCCCACTTCACCTACACTGAGATCAGTAGAGAGCGCTTTCCTGGGCCCCTTCCTGCCTCGGCTCCCGTGCCGGATTCCCACTGGGCCCTGCGTGCAGGAGAAAAGAACAGGAACATGAAGAGACAGGTTCTCTCAACAGGTCTCCATCTGCCCTTGGAGTTGTGTGCCACAATGTCAGGGCTAATGATTTACGCTGGTTGGAAGACTGAGCAAGGACACTCGTGCCAGTGGCTGGTTTACTGTTTATGCCATGTTTTTATTTTAACACCATTTCATTTGTGGTGGCTGAAATATAGCAGCATGAATCTGCACAAGCCCTTAAGGCTCAGACGGGCAGATGTGCATCTGGCTGTGTTCATGCCGACTCACCTGGTGATTGGTGACCATCGAAGGAGCATGGAGCAAAGAAGGACGGATTTGTGGGTTGTACTGAAGAGGCTGACCGAGGAGCGGGTAGCGCACATCACCTAGGTGGCAAAACATCAATATTGTGTCCTAACACTTTTTTCAGACTTCAGTATAAAGTATTAAGAGCTATTAAACAATCAATAACCTGGTTATAGTAAATACTATCTTCACATTTATAAAAGCAAAGAAATTAAACTTGATATTCAATTCTGTATTCAATCCTGCTACTACAGCCATATTTTGCCCTGCCTAGCTGAGGCACAGAACTTACCTTGCCCAGGGACTATGGATCTGGTAAACTGAGGCATGGGAAGAGAGGTGAGTCCTGGCCGAATGTTCTTGACGTTGGTCAAGTGGGAGGGAGTGGGTGATTGTGCAGGGGATATGGAGGGGCTGCCAAGCTGAGTACTAGTCTGTGGGACAAACAAGCACGCAAAAAATGCTTAATAGCAGCATTCCTGCAAGTGAAACTTGCATCGCAAAACACGAAAGACCTGAATAAAGCTTGCCTGTGAAGTGTCAAGGTTGCAGAGCTCAGTGGATTTCTGGCCGCGCTGCTGATCCAGGCTGTGGTACTTGTTATGCTTCCACTGCGGAGGAGAGTGTGGCCGTGGCTGCTGGGCAGGAGGTAATGTGAGCTGCATCATCACCATGCCACCACCTGGAGGTGGAGGAGGAACGCCTGGGCACAAAACGCCAAATGAATCGCCCTATTCAGCAAACTGTCATCAGTCTGCTATTAGGCACACATCAGTTAAGAATGACATAATAAAAATGGATACTTCCGATTGTCAGAAGATCCATTATACTGTGAAACCATCAGTCGTAAGAAGAAACGACACAGATAAACAACTGAGAGCTGTTTCTAACCGGTAAAAAAAAAGAAATAGAGGAAAATGGTTCTTACAGCATGTTTTTTCTTGTTTAAAACTAAACTACTTAGTTATGATTTTTTTAATAAAACCATTTCTGCAGAACTGGTGGGACTGCAGGGACTGTGGTAGCCTAGCGGTTAAGGTACAGGACTATGGACCAAAAGGTCCAGAGTTCAAATCCCATCTCTGCCAAGCTGCCACTGTTGGGTCCTTGAGCAAGACCCTTACCCCACAATGTCTTGGATTGTAAGATTGTATCAATTGTAAGTCGCTCTGGATAAGGGCGTCTGCTAAATGCTGTAAATGTAACTATTTATACCTGTACAGCCTAAAGTTAGAATAGCTACCAATGCGACCGAACGGGCTGCTTCATTAGCAGTACCAGACTAGACTGCTGAAGCAGAAGAGTATCAATATTTCTCTGAATAAATTAGTATTAACCACACAGGGAGTTTAGCCCATCTGTAGGGCGTTTATTACAAGTAATACTGAAACAATGCAACTGCATGTAATCCTGAGCTCAGGCACAGCGTGATGCCAGACAAGCCTGAGACGATCAACTCTGCCCATCCATTTTACAAGGGAATGCGAGAGAAATGATTTGACCTCATTTAAGAGAGGCTCTGAAGGCTCTTTTTTCACTGGGTAATTACCCTTTTAATAAATTACACAAAGTAATCTATTTAATATCCTCTTCAGGTTGAGATTAAGCAAGGTTGAATTTAATCAAGTTGTGTTTGCTTTAGAACACCAGTATCCGTTTTACTTCACATACAATTGTGGTTGCTCCTTAAAATCCAGAATCAAAAACCTGAACCCTATTTACATGCACAAGTACACTTTGTGAGACTAAACAGGAAAGCAAAATGACCAGGCGATGATGAGACGAGTTCATCATGACCTCTCGTGCTTCACTTAAAAAGGACTGCCAGCAGAATTTGATTGATTTGAGAGAGAAAAAAAATATCCGGCATAAAAATACTGTGTTGAAATATTTAGGACTTGCCCCTACAGAGATTTAGAAAGGGCATGTTCTTTACACTTGGTAATCCTCGCATGAAATTAAAACATTTTGGCCAGTGGCTACTCTAAAGAGGGCAGAGGAACTCTAATTCCAGCATTTGAAAGGCAGCTTTTTTCCTTTCCCATCTCCCATTTTAATTAGTTTATTAAGGGTGGAAGAAGAGCACGATGACGACGATCACAGGGGCATGAGGAGAGAAGCAATTTGCATTAACGGCATGCACATAAAGCTGCAAATTAGAATTAGAGGCCCCATGAAGTCTCTTGCTTAATTTTTTTAAGATTACCATAACAGGGAACAAAGCAGCACAGGAATTACTTTTTAATTACCACCCCATATCTGTTCAATAATTGAATCGTTAGAGCTGGAGAACATAATTTCAATTAGCACCTTAAAGCTTGATGAGGACTTGTGGTGGGGAAGGTCGTCATCAAGCATCTTTGGCTACGTAACTTCCTTTCTTTTGTTGGCGCTGAATTATATGGCTACGGCCACAGCAATGAGAAGAACTGCCTCCCATTGAGCAGGTTCCCTACTTTAATTAAAGAACCTGTTCTGATTTAGTGAGGCGGACTGAGTGGGTAGTCAATCTTTAAGGTGCAGTCCTCTTTTGTTGAGGCGCTCCAGTGTTTAGCACGGCGAGAACGGGGGGTGGCGTTGGGATTAGGAAGTTTAAGGGGTTGAGTAATAAATTGGTGGCATGAGGATAAAGAGGATATTGACCTGCAAGAGTAATCTGGCACAGATGTATTGTTTATGGACTTTTGTTTTGTATTTTTTGAGTACAGGAGTCAAATGGAAGCATACTGTGTGTGTGTATATATATATATATATATATATTATATATACACACACACAACACACACACCACCACACACCACACATATATATATATTATAATATATATATATATATATTATATATATATATTATATATATATATATATAATATATATATATATATATATATATCTGGTGTGGAAGCATAACATAGTGTAACAAGGCACTGGGTTGTAGGGGACTGTGGTAGCCAGCGGTTAAGGTACAGGACTATGGACCAGAAGGTGCAGGGTTCAAATCCCACCTCTGCCAAGCTGCCACTGTTGGGTCCTTGAGCAAGGCCCTTAACCCACAATTCCTTGGATTGTATAACTATCAATTGTAAGTCGCTCTGGATAAGGGCGTCTGCTAAATGCTGTAAATGTAAAGTAAGATGCAATAAATTCAGCATTTTACGCAGGCAAAGGAAACAAATGCAGTAAGATGGCATATTCATTTTAGGAGGCACATTATTTATCAGGAATCACTGACTACGTGTTATTAACAATATGGGCACTAAACATCCGGAACCCTCACAGATGGTGCCATTAACTCCCATTTAAATTGCAGATTCTCAGTCATCAAATATTCATTGGGTACAGTTCCCACAAATGCCACTTAAACAAATTTCGAATAAAACTGAATAAACATGGTGGAGTTCAGGATGTTGACCAAGCAAGTTATAGGTCATCCTGGCCTTAAGTACCTGAGCACTGCTGGGCAGGAATCTGTTGGGAGCTGCAGGGGGAGGATGTGCGAGGGAACGGCATCTGCTCCGTGCCTGGAGGGGGCAGGAATCCCACAGCGGAGCTGAGGAAGATACACACACAGTTTTGGTAAGCGCAGTTTCGGTAATGATTAGTGTAGCTTAGCAATGCTAAACCCCAAACCCACTAACCAAAAAGCAAACTTTTGGCTCTTTTGGGATTTCAAGTAAAAGTTCGTATTTGTAACCAGCAAAATGTGCACAAGGTCAAAACCATCCCATGTTCCTGTCCTCCAGCAGCATGGTCAACATGATACTTGGTCGCACACCCACTCGCTCTGAGGCACACATCTTGCCCAAAAACACAATAATATTATTCAGCCAAATGGGGCCTACAGTTGACTTAATACTCCACAAATTCAGCTGATTGGCCTGAAATTGGAAGGAAATTACGAATATAGGGCACTAAGCACACATGGGACCGTCACGACGCAGCATGCCAGCTCCAGTTTAAATATACCCTCCACAAACCTAGGGGGATATGCCTCCACAGAAAATCCTGCCAATGTAATTTTCACAATAGCAAAGTAGATGTGGCACCACAGGCATTCATCATCCATCGTCCAATTTTCCAAGGCACCGTTCCTTTTCCTCTCCTCTAATAAGGATGTAAAGTGCAGATCTAATGAGCATATAAGCAGCACAGAGAGCGATGCACCAATCGAAGCACAGAGGCAGCTGCTAGAGCAAGTGTGTGTCATGAGGGAAAAGCCCCCTGCTTAGGCTGCCTCTTATGAAGGATTATAGAGGTGTAAAGAGAATAAGAGCACTCTCCTTTTGGGACCAGCTGTGTTATATTAAGACTAGCTGGGAATCTGGTCACATTAATCAATGCCAACATGGCCTAGTAAAGTGGAAGCATTTCTCACACACTCACACACAGTGACCCGTTACTCCTAGTGCCGTGCTTAGCAATCCAACAAAGCCTGACCTTTATGGCTTGGACCTTTATGAACATTACATTTGGTTTTAACTTTAAAACCTGAGAGAATTTCTAACCTCTGTCTAATGCAAGAGCTGATTTTAAGTAATAAAAATGGGTCAAGGAAAAATTCTCAGACATCATTATACTCACCATTTAGACACCCAGTACACACACATTCACTGTTAAAAGACAGTAACTAACAATTACACCTGTAGCTTAATAATAGCACAAAAAAAAAAAAAAAAAAAAAACAAAAAAAAAAAATAAGAATTGTGCCATTAAAGGCCAATACAAATAAAAGGCATTTGGTTTCCCATTGTCTGATTATTCAAGTGCATGTACACTCAATGATCGGATTACTGACAAAATCTGATTTTCTGCATTTATCAGATTACTAATCTATCAGTTACAGCCTTGCAGAACTTTGGCATTCTAGTTGTCAATTTCTAGTCGTGATCTGAAGAGATTTCATCCGATGCTTCCTCTGCACCTCGATGGGGTTGAGATATAGCACCTGCACTGGCCACCCCATTATACAGAATACCAGCTCACTGCTTTTCCCTACACAATTCCTGCATAGTTTTGGAGTGGGAAAAATGGAGCAATAGCCTTCCTTCTTCAAGATTTCTTTTGCAATGGCTGACAGATGGCATTAAGCAGTCATCCAGCACCATTTTATTTAGATCCACGTCACACTGATGTTCTTTGTGATCTGAACACACCGACTTAGACTGGTCTGTCCATAATGATTTTTTTTTAAATCTTGCTCTGTGCAGTGTCTGCTTTCCTGAACTAAAGGAGGCCAGCTTTATTGCTTCTTTAATCAGCACAACAGTATAATGTAATTGCAGCACATTGTTCTAATTATCCTTTAGCCTTTAAAAATTACAAAATTGGATTAGCAAGCACACCGTACCATTGGAGCACTGCACAGATGGGTGCTGATACGGGGTCTCTGTACACCTATATAAATATTCCATTATAAACCAACCATTTCCAGCTACAATAATGATTTACAATGCTAACAATGTCTACCCAGTGTATTCACTGGATTCCTGATTAATTTGATGTTATTTTAAATGGAAAAACATTTTTTTTTTTAAACATGGACAATTTCTATGTAACCTCAAACTTCTGAATGATTGTGTGTGTACTGTACTGACCACTTTATTAGGTGCACCTGAAATTTAAACATGGCATCAGAAGGTGGAAGAAAGGTGATTTAAGGGACTTTAGGGGCATGGTTGTTGGTGCTAGATTGGCTGGTCCAAGTATTTCAGAAACTGCTGATCTATTGGGATTTTCGCAAAAAGCCATCTCTAGGACGTATA
This sequence comes from Ancistrus triradiatus, assembly GCA_025084515.1. Classification (NCBI taxonomy): domain Eukaryota; kingdom Metazoa; phylum Chordata; class Actinopteri; order Siluriformes; family Loricariidae; genus Ancistrus; species Ancistrus triradiatus. The sequence goes on along the minus strand of JAJAGP010000336.1, from coordinate 167,675 downwards.
AAGAAATGTCTGAAAAAAAGAAAATATCCAGTGAGCAGAAGTTCTCTGGACGAAAATGCCTTGCTGATGCAATAGGTCAGAGGAGAATGGCTAGAGTGGTTCAAGCTGATAGAAAGGCAACAGTAACCTAAAACCTTGAACCTTAAAGCAGATGGGCTACTGCAGCAGAAAACCTGATATCCAGCAGGATCGTGTATCATGTCACAAAGCTCAAATCATCTCAAACTGGTTTCTTGAACATGACAATGTGTTCACCTCCACAGTCCCCAGATCTCAATCCAGTAGAGCACTTCTTGGATATAGTGGAACGGGTGATTTGCATCATGGATGTGCAGTTGACAAATCTGCAGCAACTGCTTGATGCTGTCCTGTCAGTATGGGCCAAAATCTCTGAGGAACATTTCCAGCACCATGAATCAATGTCAGGCAGAATTAAAGCAGTTCTGAAGGCAAAAAGGGATCCAACTCAGTACTAGCAAAGTGTACCTAATATAGTGGCCAGTGAGCATTTATATACATACATTCTATACATATAGAGGGGGTCTGAGCAAGTGTGTGTGTGGGCGCTTATGCCACAGGGTCTATAGAGTTGGCTCCTGAACTCCTACCAGGTTCCCTGCCACCCTGAATTTGGTTAAGTGGGTACGAAAATTCCCATTTTCCATAATTTACTTCAAACAATGCACTAGGATTCTTGAGTAACCGCTATAAATTTAGCACAATTTGATTAGTTCTTGTATCTTGTATAACTGGGGGAAAAATGCATTTGTCAATTATTGATACCTCATGGAGTTCTGTTGACTGGGTGGTATAACACTGTAGTAAACCTGAATGCTGGACGCATGGTTCGACTGGCTGGGGATAATAACTGGCTGCTGATACGTCTGCTGGGATTCTTGAGGCATGGATACCTGACGAGAAAACAATTCCATATACTCACTCAAGCTGGATACAAGGTGGCTGTAAACACTTTAAAACACTGTTTACATAGCTATATACATTCAGCATGAACTGTTTAACCAGACTGAATCTAGTCTTACCTGATAAGATGGCACTGAGGGATACTGGACCATCATGCCTTGCATTTGATTTCCCATATTGCTATGTTGGCCACTAATCAGGGTTTGACTCGTTGGCTGCTGCACCACACTCTGGTAGCTCGGCTGCTGATTTGGCATCACAGTTTGAAAACCTGTCAAAAACTAAAACTGAGTGCATGCACAAGAAATGCAAGAGAGACTCTAAAATGCAAAACATCCAAATAATACAAACGGTTTTCCTTTCATTTATTTCTCATATTCCCATTAATTCAATTTTCCTTTTGATGTTTCAAGACACGCACGTGTTACGCGTGTACTCAAAAGTTTATTTGCAAAACCCAAATGATAGTTTATTACTCGCAGCAAGACAAATCCATCAAAAATCCATCTGACATAATTCCAACCAAAGAATGCAGGCATGAAAACCAACCTGCGGGGACAATCAAGGCTTCTGAAGCCTCACCTTTCCAGGAAGCACTAATAAATGTGCAAAACATGATAGCAATGCAGGATAATGCAATAAGTGTGACAGCAAAATAGATGTTGCATGATCCATCACACAATGCAATGCTAAGATGTTAGAAAATCAAATGAATGAGCACTCCCCCAAAAAAACAGAAATTACAAAAAAAGATAAATCAGAGCAAGTTTAAATTACTTTAGAACCCAAGGCAAAAAGCAACTATCAGTGAGGCCATTCCTTTAAACCCATCACTGCAATTTGTACCAACCTGAATGAGCTACTGAGACCAAGAGAATGCCAATTACAAAAAGGTCACCTAATTACACCCTTGTTAGCTAAAATATTTTATGATCAGCCAGTGGCAGCACTTGTGACTGTTTCGCCATTAAACATGGTTTCATTACCATTTTCATATACAGACTCCCTTTATTAAAAAGCCTTTCATTATGGCAGCTGAGCACCACATACGTCTTTCAATACTGCTGGAAAGAGAGGCAACCCTTCGCAGCAATAGCCCAATGAAAGTGCTATACGATAAAAGCAGCTAAAAGCATTTTGTTCTGGCACCCATTACAGGGATGGATATCGTGCATTGGTGTCAAGGTTATCGGGAGGGGCTCGTGTCCACACTGCGCTATTGAAATACTCTGACCAGAGGAGGTGCCCAGTGGGAAGGCTCAATATGAGGCCTGTGTGGGAGCAAAATAAGGCGGGGGTGCAGAGGACAGGCAATTTTCAATTTCTCCTGGCTCTCGGCCAAAGTGACAGCAATCAATTTAGTCCTGACGAGAGAAAAGAAGTGGAACAAAAGGAATGGATAGCCCACGGCGAGGAGCCGAAGAGAAGCCTCCTATTTTTGGTTCAATTCTCTCACCTCCACTTAGGGAACCAGAGGAGAAGGAATGTAATATTAAACATTTTGAATACTGCCTGACTGAGTAAGGAGGAAACGGCAACAACTATGGGAGAAAAAGGAATAAATTCTTTACCCAATTCTTGGCCTGAACGTGGTTTCACATTCTTGGCTGCTGCCAACATGTTATTTGTCGTACACTGCCAGGAGCTTATGATTATGATTTTGGGGTATAAAAATAGAAAACAAATGATTTTTCTCCTTTTTAGGGCTGTTTTGTTTCCTCGAGCTGCATAATTTTATTCCCCCCATTGTGAGGTTAATTCTCCTCACCATTAGTGTTGATCTGATTATAGTCTGGCTAGATAATAGAAAAAACAACAACATTCTTTTTAGTTAGGGCCTTCCCTCGAGATCCAAAAAGGTTTCTTTTATCATCATTTCTCAACTTGGCAAATGTAGTCAAACCCATTCAAAATGACTCTGGGACTCCTACTTGAAGGAAATAAATATGCTTTACCCATCTGTTGGACTACTCTGTCTAAACTGGGATGACCCTCCATACACAATGACCAAATCAGGAGGATACAGAGCAGGGAATTTACCAAGAGGCCAATGGCAACTTTGAATGAGGTTTCATGGCTATCACAGGACAACAGTCCCACAAAAACGTCTGTATGACAGCGTGGTAAGACAGAAGCCCCTTCTCAAGTGTGACAATCTTATTCTGATGCATTGTGGAAAAAGGTTCTATGGTCAGATGACACCAAGATTTAACCTTCTGGACAAACACACCACCCAAAATAAATCATAACTATATTGAAGCCTGAATGAGGCAACAGCATGTTGTAGATGTGTCTTTCTTCCGAGTCAGGAAAGCAAAAAAGATTCCAAGTACACCCAAATTAGTGAGGAAAAGCCCTGGCACTCTGCAAGATGGAAACATGGTTCCCTTTCCATCAATACAACAACAACCAAAAAAGAAATAAATAAATTTAAAAAATACTACAGCGGTTTAACGACAGGATGGTGAACACTGATGGTAAGTGGCATCATGGAAATTCCACACTGGTAACTGCAACTATACTAAGATTCTTAAAAGATTACATTCTATAAATCTGGTCTTTCATTTTTCCACACCTATGCATGTGCAACAACTGGAAGAAATATTTGCTGAACCTGCATCACAAATCAAATCATTAAACCAAACCAGAAAATGAATCTAAATTACTGCACTGAATGTACAGCAAGTCTCAGCAATCTCTACAAGTGAAAGAAACAGATGAATGTGGACGATCAGATACATGTAGACTGAGGAGGAGTGAGGGGCTGGAAAAGAGACCGGTTCACTGTGAGAATCTTAGGGCCTCTCAGACAGTGTCCCGGCCCCGCATTCAGCCACTCGAGTCCATGCTAATCATCTTGTTACAGTAGCTGAAAAGACTTGAAGTTTGATGTTCTCTGAACTTTGCATTTCATTGTATTTTTCTGCGACCAGTGAAGGTTGTTTCCAAACCTTGAGGTAAATCCTTGAGGTAAGTCCATTCAGTTCTAATCAAACATAAAATGGCTTATAAATCTTGCTAACAAGGACAATTCAAGAAGTTCAAGACGACAAACTGATGGCCAAAATAATTGCAAGGCTCTTAATGTTCCCAAAGGCCCCAGAAGAACTTTAACAATTCAGTTGAACAAAACACCCATGAAATCACACAGGGCAACAAACAGGGGGCAAATCAACATGAGAGAAAAACGATGCTAAATCTGCCTTTGATTGAAAATTTTATTGTATCGTCTACAAGCACAACAATGCCAAGTACTAAAGCACTCGGCACAGCGTAATTAGCTCTCAGTGCCTCTTCTCTGCACCCAGGGTGCTTCATTTCCAATCTTTTTGTGTGCTATAACTGATAAGAACCAAGAACGCACTGAAAAAAGAGTGCAAGGAATTAGAAGATGTTCAGCTGGCTTTCTTATTTCGTAGTGACTAACCAAATCACAATTTCTGGTTAATAGCTGAACATTCTGACTTCCTGAAGCATCGGTCAACCTAATGCCATTATTTTAATTAATGGCTTTTTTTCCTAGCAGAGGGGAAAACAATATTGGATCCCATTGTAAGTGGCATTTCTTAAACACTGGTGCTAGTGTAAAAATGCAAATTAGTCTGCAGATAAATTGGAGTTCTTGCAGACCTTAATGAACCACTGAACTTGGCAAATTATATTAAAAAAACGTGGCTCCATCAAGAGAGCTGTCAATTCAGGGAGAAAAAAAAACCCAAAGGATTCTAAAACTACTTCAAGAACCAAGTCTAAGTGTGGCAAAAGATTGTGCCCAGTCACCCATGCCTAAAAGTACTGGCAATCCAAGGAAGGTCAGAAAATAGCAAGAACTAAGAAAATGTTCTCACAAATCATTGCCGCTGAATTGTTGGGGGTTGCAATGCTGGATACAAGGAAATTCACATACATAGTTGTCATGTAAACAACGAAAATAATTTAAATGTTTGATAAAACTCAAATATGCACATCATAGTCTTTAAATTTTCCAAAATATATTCTGTCTAGTTTTCTCTTGTAAGATTAGTAATTAAACAGATGTCTACATGCAGAGATTTATAATATGCAGTCTTGGGAGTCCCAAGGTAAACGAGCGAGAACACACACAAAAATAAAATATGCGATTGCTGTCAGAAACGACATAGCTGGAGCTATTCTGAAATTTACAAGGCCCTAAAGGCACAGCAAATCCCCATTTCACTATCAGCTGTTAAGACACCAGTTCAACACTTTGAAACAACAGATGATGTTGCCAGATAAAAAGAACATGGAAGGCCCAAAGCTCTTTAAGCAGATGTGATAACCTGCTGAAATTTATAGTAGTGAAAAACAGAAAAACCTCTTCAAAAACTGTAGGCAGAATTCAAGACATCAGAAAACAAGACTCTGGAGACTAACAATAACCAGAAGGTTACTGCAGGTTGTGTGTCTAGAAGACTTGTAAAAAAAAAAGCCATTGCTCTCCAAGGCAAACATCAGGAACAGAACAAAGTTTGTCAGAACATGGAACGTTGAACGATTGGTTAGTTGCATAGCGATGGTCCAGAGGTGTCTTTGAAGATCTGGTACAACAGTGGATGCATCTCCATTAAGCATAGAGGTAGAGGTGTCAGGATGTGGGAAGCCTGTTCACCTGTTGGTACTGGTGAGCTGCTTCATTGTGAAAAGTCAAGTCATGTTTCAGAGTGCAGGAAAACATTGCTTCCCACAACTGCAAAGTTGCTTTCTAACAAGGAATGATCACATTATTTTTCAACAAGACAATGGTCCTGCTCACACTGCGAAGACCACAATGAAATGGCTTTAGAATAAGTTCATGAGGCTCACGTTCTGGCATGGCCAGAGTCCAGATTTGAACATTAGATTAGTCTTGCATTAAGCACAAAATAACTGGGAAACAGTTTAACTACAAATGTTTGAAGCCATTACCATTGAACAACAGTGACTCTTCTATACAAACGCTGTCTGTAAGTTCACCCACAATACTTAAACAGTAAAGGAAATCAAAAGAAAAGGCTAGCTTACTTTATGCATTAGTTTAATTCTTGCTAATTACCTGACCAATCGACTGAGACGAACAATGTTCAACGTGTGCTGGACAGAGACTAAGGATCTGTGAAATTGCAGTAGGCTACAGCAAGCTATACTTCACATTAGTTCACTTGCATAAATTCAGAGTAATGCTTGGCATATGGCAAATTAAAGTTTTCCTTCTTGGAATTTTCTGGATTTTCTCATTTTTCCCCTGAATACATCCAGCCCATGGTTGGTTGAATTTGGGGATGCAGGAAATGTAAACACAGGGGTTTACTATATCCTAATTTTACCATCTGCTATGAGGCCAGTACTTAACAGTCAGGAATTACCTGTGTCAGAGCCTCTTAAAAACTTGACACTGAGTGATGGTGTGTCTGGTGATGAGAAAAAGACTGAGTAGAGGACAACATGGATAAACTTTTAGAAATTTGCACATATTTTAAGTGTAATATCTGCCTTCTTTTGTTACCCAGTGTTGCTAAATGAAATTATGCATTCAATATAATGTACTACACTGCATTTTAGTAAAATATGTACACAACTTAAAAAAATATAAAATAAAAATGCAGTCTCGTTAGTGGTCTGGCTGTACAGTTATGAATGAGTTTACCTGTCTGTTGGGCAGGAGGGGGTGGGGGCATCGGCTGGTTCGGAGGGCTACTGTACTGCACCGTGCCAACTGGCCGATACTGCTGGCCAGAGACAGAGTACTGGCTTGGTGCACAGTAACATGGTGGCATCTGCAGATGAGGAAAAATCAACATGTTTGAATCACAGCAACCTGATGCTAAATGGCAGAGGTAGACATAACTTCATTATTGTAAGCCACTTTAATCCATCATCACACAACATCTCCTAAATAAAGGCAGTCAGGTAACAGTAGCAAGTTTGCCATAACGGTGACTTGGGTTCAAGTCCCGGTTCAGCCTTTTGGCCAGTTCAAGTGTCTCACACAGCCATGAGCTTTATGCACTGGAAATTTAGGCATTGTTAACATTCAGCATCACTATTTATTTCAGCATACCTGATGTATTGGCTGTTGCATGTAGCCCTGCTGCTGCATCACTGGTTGGTTGACAGGCACTGGACCTGGCGCTGGAGTGGAGTAGGCTTGGGTTGGCACACTCTGCCCAGGGGAGGGCACCATGTAGCCAGTCTGCTGAGGAGGAGGAGGGGCCTGAAGCACCACAGAGGATGGGTACACGGCAGTGTGGGCATCGCGGCCCTCACTTGATGGTTGCCGTGCTAGGCTCATGTGGCTGAACTGGGTGCCCAAGTTGTCTTGCTACAATGTCACAGACACCAACATTAAGGACATCAACAATCCAGTTCATGATGTTCCATGTGTTACTTCACCCTGTGCTAAACAGGTGATTCATACGTTTAAAAAAAAATAAATAAATAAATAAATCAAGCATGAATTCCTTCGCCAGTTTGGGTTATAGGACTGGCTTTTCACGTTTTAGTTGCTAATGAATTTTGTATATTCAGTCTTTGGGGTTTCATTACCAGTCCTTATGAAGCTGTTACAATGTCTCCATTGGAAGTCCACTAGGATTCGGCTTAATTAAAATAATACACAATACTGTGTAGAAGTCTTAGGCCACCATTAGATGTGTAGTTTTAGCACTGGCATAATGACCATGTATAACATTGTAGATGACTGGACCCCAAAATTTCAAACTTGGATTTATCACTTATCATAGTCACATACTACGGTATTCCACTGATTTTCATTCCAATCTCTTTAAGCTTTAACATATCTTAGTCTTTTCACAGTTCCCTTCTGAAAAAGTGCTTTTTTTGGGCTGCTACCCTTCCAAAAGACCATAATTGATCAAGAAGGGTCAAATTGGCACCCCTATGAAGTTGCCAGGTGCTGCTACTGTGTACTAAATACTTGCCACTGTAGCCAATAGAAGCTCTCAGCTGACTTCTTCAGTTTTTTAATACTCTAATAAAAAGACTGATAAATAATTATATATGATCATTATGCCATTGCTAAAACAATGGTATATCTAATCTGATAGCGGCCTAAGACTTTTGTACAGTACTGCATATGTCCAACACCTCTCGGATAATTTAATAGAAACAGTACAGAGTACAACACATGCAAATGAAAATGAATTGTGTAGAGGAATGAAACACTTAAACCCTGTTTAATGAAGCAATATCATTAATACATTGAACTGCTTCATGCTCATGTGCAGAACACTGCAGAACATGATCTTCCAGGCCATTATCAGGGCATCTGACCGAAAAAATACGAACTTCATATTAATCCACTGTAGGCACAAGAGCAATGAGTGTCATTAGGGAGTGGCAATGTTCTGCCATTTATTCTGCGGGAGACCTTTTCTATATTTTATTAAGGAGAACCATAACTCAAGGAGCCTGCTTTAAATAATCATGTTATATTCAAATCTAGCCCAAAATAATTAATCATATAGCAAGCTATGCATTTCTGTATAGGTTAATTTAGTAAAGTGAAAAAAAGATTCTGGACACCAAGTGATTATTTTTGCCTAGTAGTAATGGGCCAGAAGATTTTCTAAATAATGCTACTTGCAAATAAAAAAAATTCCTTAACAAAACACACCTAATCCCAAGGGATGGGTTTAAATAAACAGCATGCCAAAAGGAAGAAAAGGCCAAATGCAAAAACACCATTCGCACTGAATGACAAAAAAGGAAAAGGCTCACAGACGGAATAAACAATGAGTAGAAGAAACAAGAGAGAGAATGGTACCACAGTGTATTGTTGGTTAAGGGAGACGGAGAGGAGCTGTGATGGTGGGTAAGACACCGCTGAGTACTGCACAGGCTGATTGGAGGGCTGGACAGGCCAGAGGGGCTGAGGAAGCAGCAGATTATGAGAAGACGAGAAGAGGGAAATGGGTTTAGTCAAAGACATAAAGGACTGAAGGACCTCAAGGGGAATTAACACGGACAGTTGGAAATTCAAGGGTGTAAATTTTACCACAAGATGGGATTAACTTTAGTAGGAAAAGAGAAAAGAAAATCAACACTGTGTGATAAAGTTAACTAAACCAATTACGAGGCTCGATACGACAATGACATATGCACAGCAATGGCGTTACTTAAAGACAGCTACAGTGGAGCAAAAGTATTTAGTCAGCCCCTGTTTGTGCAAGTTCTCCGACTTAGAAAGATGAGAGAGGTCTGTAATTTTCATCATAGGTACCCTTCAACTATGAGAGACAAAATGAAAAAAAATATCCAGGAAATCACATTGTAGGATTTTTAAAGAATTTAATTTTTAATTATGGTGGAAAATAAGTATTTGGTGAATAACAAAAAAATCAACTCAATACTTTGCAACATAAGCCTTGTTGCCAAAGACAAAGGTCAAACATTTCCTGTAAGTCTTCACCAGGTTGGCACACACTGTAGCTGGTATTTTGGCCCATTCCTCCATGCAGATCTGCTCTAGAGCAGTGATGTTTCGGGGCTGTTGCTGGGCAACACGGACTTTCAACTCCCACCACAAATTGTCTATGGTGTTGAGGTCTGGAGACTGGCTAGGCCACTCCAGGACCTTGAAATGTTTTTAATGGAGCCACTCCTTCGTTGCCTGAGAGGTGTGTTTGGGATCATTGTCATGCTGGAAGACCCAGCCACGTTCCATCTTCAATGCTCTCACTGATGGAAGGAGGTTTTGGCTGAAAATCTAACGATACATGGCCCCGTTCATTCTTCCCTTAACACGGACCAGTCGTCCTGTCCCCTATGCAGAAAAAAACAGCCCCAAAGCATGATGTTTCCACCCCCATGCTTCACAGTAGGTATGGTGTTCTTCTTCCTCCAAACATGGCGAGTTGAGTTTTTACCAAAAAGTTCTATTTTGGTTTCATCTAACCACATGATATTTCTCCCAATCCTCTTCTGGAGGATTTTGACCCCACGTGATGAGATCTTGTGTGATCGAGGGACATTATCAATGGTCTTGTATGTCTTCCATTTTATTACAGTTGCTCCCACAGTTGATTTATTCACACCAACCTGCTTGCCTATTGTAGATTCACTCTTCCCAGCCTGCTGCAGGTCTACAATTTTCTTCCTGGTGTCCGTCGACAGCTCTTTGGTCTTGGCCATGGTTGAGTTTGGAGTCTGACTGTTTGAGGCTGTGGACAGGTGTCTTTTATACAGATAATGAGGTCAAACAGGTGCAATTAATACAGGTAACGAGTGGAGGACAGAAGAGCTTCCTAAAGAAGAAGTTAGAGGTCTGGGAGAGTCTGTGTTTGTGGGTTACCAAATACTTATTTTCCACCATGACTTACAATTAAATTCTTTATTTATTACTGGATTTTTTGTTCTCATTTTGTCTCTTATTGTTGAGGTGTACCTATGATGAAAATTACAGACCTCTCTCATCTTTCTATGTAGGAGAACTTGCACAATCAGTGGCTGACCAAATACTTTTTTGCCCCACTGTAAACTGTAGGTCACCTGGGAATCTTGTACTTTGAGATAAATTCAATTTCAGTCCTCAGAAACTTAAAAAAAACAACAACAATACAAGCACAGTTAGTGACTACCCTATGAGAGGTCATGTTAATTTTGCAGCTCATTTCAAAAGTTCTTATCATTCCCTACTCCCAGGTCATCACAACAGCACTCGAAGGAGCCATTCTACACCTGACAGACTGTAATTTACTAAAACTACCTGTGTGAACTCCATAGAGTCCCATTTGGACACACCTTGCTTTCTAACACAAGCATATATTTGCATGACTATCATTCAAAGAGACAAGGTTGGCAACTAATGCCCCTAACGATGCCGCAGCCACAGGTTTAATCTTTCCTTAATAACAGGCAAAATACCCAGGCCAAGCAATTAATGCTCCACTGGGCTAAATAACCAGCTCACGGGACAGCACGGTCAGCAGATTTCCCACAATCTGTCATATCTAATTGACTTACCAAAATACAGGACCACCCACTCAGTTCATTAGGCCTGAAGTATTGTGCAGCATTAATCGGAGTAAACAAATATGACTTGGTGGCTAACGGCATGCGTTTTCAAAGTTTTAATGCAAAAAACAAAATGATCTGGAGGACCAGTCCAACAGTTCTCTGTGCAGCGTGTGGCACTTTACGCAGGGAAATTAATTACCATTTTGCTGAGAACCTGCTTTATATTTATTTAAGGTGCCAGTTATGAATTCACAAGGTTTAAATAAAGATGGTGATCATACCTGAGAGATGACATGATTTGTGGCCTGATGGGGACCGGGAGGTAGAGGAGGCAAAGGTTGCTGGGGCCTAGGAGCCTGAGGAGGAGCCACGCTGGGACTATAGACCATGGTGCTGCCGTCTGGGTTCAAAAAAGGCTGACCTGCAAATATACAAGGGACATTTCATAAACCACAAATTATTTGACTGAAGAATATTAAATGCAAGATCAGCTTGATGCTTAAAAGCAAGATAAGCAATAAATCAAGCCATTTTCCTGCTTACACACACAAACACACACTTAACAGCAGTTGAGCAAAACGCATACAAAACCTCAGGATTCACTCACGCAAACACAGCAAACTCATGACTAGACATTGTATCATCTCCAATAACCTTAGTTTTATGTCCTTAAGGGGAATTTGATGTTTTTAAACCAAGTTGAACCAATATTTATGGTTAACAGTCCACTCAGGAAAACTGATTCAAATAGTGGATGCCATATACTTTAGGTGTCCTGACTTAAAATAAATATTTGAACCCTGTACCTTCTGATCCACTGCCCAGTAGCTTAACCACTAGGCCATTACCGTCCACAAAATTATTCAGGGAACAACCTGATAACATGAAGAAATAAACAAAACCAATTGGAATAAAATAATAATAATAAAAGCATCTTCATTTATTAAAAGGGGGCATGTTTTGCAAATGGCATTTTTTGTACCTTACTTGCGCCTACTATCTGTGTATCTTGAGTGCCTATAAACCCAGAACCTGTGAAATCAGAAACCCAGTCATTTTATGTGGGCTGACTAGGTCCAAAAACATGCGTCACAAACTGGTTCATTAGAATTATACCTCACCTCATCTGAGTAACTTCACCTACGGCTTGAGAAGTACGTTTGGGAAGGGGCACCATTGTGTTTTTGCAAGTGCCGGCTCTACTAGCATTTTTTTAAGCCAACAGTTAGCACATTGGCTGCTGTTGTCGGCTGCATGGACCAGCACAAACTGATGCATCAGACCACAGACATGATGGTGAACTTAAAGTTTGTATTTGATGGCAAAATCTCAGCTACATTTGCCAAAAAACTTCCAGAAAATCATGCGGCATGGTAGCTACACAACCGCACCAACAGTATTCCAGAATTCCAAATTGTGCTTCAAGGTACGTATCAGTAAATTGATTTGCTAACATAATTCGCGTGATTTTGAGGCAGATCTTGACCGATACTGACCAAACTGAATTACAACGCAAGACTACCAATGGTACTTTTCCTAAAAGAGATATTAACTACCAACTGGGGAACAAACTACAGACAAGAAAAATACAGGTAGAGGTAGAACATCCGATCACAAATACATTTGTGGTCTAACAAGGTCAGTGTCCTTATTATTAAGGTAACTAAACTACTTAACCCATACATTTACTTACCACATACATTAGCTGCAATAATACAGGTGTAGTAATGACACATGTAACAGCGCAGCCTCTGGAGCAGAAGGTTTTATTAAAAACAAAGTATTATTACACACATTCGGTGTCAGCAAGCAGACCGAATGCTGCAAAAATAAGGCTGTCGATTTGCTCCTTATAAAGTACAAGATGATTATGATAAGCAGGTTTGGGCACTCGGGGGGAATTACATGTTGACTGGAGGACAGTTGTGGATTAGTTTCTATTTGAGAATTAATTTCTATTTGTGATAGAAATCTGACGCAACTCAAGGAAAACAAGAGAACTGCGTCTTCAAAAAGCAGCAGGCCAGTGTTAAATGCATAGCCTCTTGCATGCCAAGATTTCTCACTTTGCTGAGGAAGTAGATTTCTAGATATAGGCATTACTTGATTCAGACCCTGCAATAATGTAAATGCTATTAGTTTAAGTTGAAACTAATACAGCATGACAGAATAAGATTTCTCCTACTTTTTTTTCCTGCTGCTGACTTTAATCATAAGATGTTTATGACTTGCCATGAATCACTTTTGTGCATGAAGCAGAGATTTTCTAAAGGAACAGACACTCCAAACCAATCATTATGAAATTAACTCTTCAGAACGGGCAAGAAGGGTGCTCTGGTGTTTGACAAACATGTCACAGATCCCCAGGGACCCATGTTATCTTGTGAAAAATGGATATGCGTCCTTCAGTTCAGTAACAATTTAGGCAGTACAGAAGAGTAACAAATATTCATGATGAATCCAATATGTATGTGGTAACTGTGTGGTCTCAGTTATCTAACTTGGTAGCATACCTTATTGTACAAAGTATTCAACAGGTCAAGACAGGGAGAATCTACATGAACAGCCCGAATCTCGAGACAAATGCCTTCAGATGTATACCTTTAAAAAAAATTAAATAAAAATCTGTCCTGTATATGTCTAATTTGCATCTGAATCAGAAAATGAGCACGAGCAAACCCATACGACTCCTGCTGGACAGAAATGAGAATCGCAGCCTTGAAGGCAGAAAACAACATAGTAACATTCCTTTGGTTTTCTGTATCAGTAAGTGTGTGCAATTTTATAAACGATACACGGTAAGAACTACTGCATTTTACTAATATTGTATTAGTACAGTACTAAATATTACCATGTTTTAATTGAATATAATTGCACAAAATATCTGAACTATGTATTGTTTCACAGAACGCCATGCGAATGTTAAACAGTGCATACATATAGGGGGTCCTCGACTTACGACGTTGATCCGTTCCTACGTCACGTCGTAAACCGATTTTCGATGTAAGTCGGAACATACTGTAAGCACTTATCCTATCCTAACGCAGTACTTATCAAAAAACGAGCCGCGTAACCGTGTATTCTTCCGCCGCGCACACCAAACACGAAGTTCGCGGTACGACGTTTACTACGCAAAACCACTTAAGTCGAAACAAGGCTTTATACAGTAAATGGGAGACGTGTCGTAACCACGAAACGTCGTAACTCGAGACTGACGTAACCCGAGGACTACCTGTATAGTAAAATATAAACGAAAAGGCAAACATGGTTCAAAGTCATACAGGGATCCAGATAAAACTGGTAAGTAAATTTACATTTACAGCATTTAGCAGACGCCCTTATCCAGAGCGACTTACAATTGATACAGTCTTACAATCCAAGCAATTGTGGGTTAAGGGTCTTGCTCAAGGACCCAACAGTGGAAGCTTGGCAGAGGTGGGATTTGAACCCTGGACCTTCTTGTCCATAGTCCAGTACCTTACCCGCTAGGCTACCAGAGTAAGGTATATATAAACAAACATACAGGACATTTAAAATGTTATTGTGATACGTTTCATTGGTGTGCAATTATAACAATAGAGCAAAATTACAATAACCAACAGCTGTGAGCTAATACCTGTATCTGAATTATTTGCTCCAAGTCTGCAGGCTTGTTGGACTACTTACAGACTGAAAGGCAGCTTTTCTAATGCAGATCACTTCTTAAATGTAATTCAATTTATGCATTAAAATGTTATAAGCTGAGTTTAATTTGAGGAAGACCTCAAAACAACACAAAGCCTGAAACAGAATACCGGTGGTGAATAACCACATTAACCCATTTAAGATTAATTAGTTTGTGTACAGTTTTAAAATGGCAATACTTAGACTAACAGACTCCTAGTAAAATTGTAGCCTGTTATCAGATCCATGCATATTTAAAGATGAAACCAGAGTGAACTGAATGAACACAGAATTAAAAAATAAAAATAAAAAAAAGGCCCCAACCACTTCTCATTTAAATAAAAGTGCACAGCATCATTAACCATCCCCCAGTCGCACCAGGGAATTTGTTTTTACCACAGATATAGCTGTTGGGTAGGAGGGACTTAAATGGCATATGAGCTGCATCATTAAGCAGATGCCCTTAGTAATTTGGTGATGTGATGCGCGTTTACCCAATTCTGAAGTTGCTTACTAGCAGACGAGCACCAGAAAGCTTCCAATTATGAGTGTAACTATTAGGCAGGAGATAGGAAGAGACAGTGATAGAACATGACACGATGACGCAGCCTCACCCGAGACGGTGCACTCTCAGCAGCTTTGTTTACACACAATCACGTTGAGCAGCTCAAGACGGCGTGTAAGTAGGGTTAGTTCAGGACTTAGTAGAAAGACACAGACAGACTTCCCTGAGGATAAGCTCTACACGAAGAGAACTGCCAAGCCTATGCTGGTACCAACCTGTGTGTGGGTTGAGCAGGATACTTCCAGACGGTATTCCCGCAGCTTCCAGGGGAAGCAAATAGTAGCTAGTGTTAGCCGCAGTCGTTGGTGCCCCACTCCTGACAACCTCACAGGACACGCTGCTACTAGTGCTGATGGTAGGATAGGCCAAGGGGGCAGCATGGCCTGGTTGGATTAGGGACGAGGCTGCAGGAGGGGGAGGCTGGGAGCGAGAGAGCGAGCCCGAGGAAGAACCTACGCTACTAGAAGAGTCGGAACCTAGGGAAGGTGGGAGGGAGCAAGGACAAGAGCCTTGAGCGACAGATATTGCAGAAATACAACATGGCGTCATGCTAGATGATGTGAGAAGAGGTTTGGAGATCTGAAGCCCTAAAGCAGCAAAAGCTGGTAGAATTCATTGGGGATTTTTTTTAAGTATATTGGGAGCTGCTTTCAAAATGCATGCCATTTTCTATACACCTTAGGCACCAAAGCAATACGAAAAATAGTTTTATTAGGAATGAATGACAAGTTAATTAATATCTTGAGAAACATTCCAGTTAATTTAGCAATTACTTTTGTAATGATCCGTTTTTATACTTATGACTGATGAGTAGGATATAGTTGCAAAAAAGACTCAAACATAACGCGGGCTTATGCTCAGGTATTTTAGAAGCCAGCATCGTCGTAATGCAGCGTGCATTCCAATTAAACCACCAATGAATTCCTAAGAGTAAACTTAGTTTTCCGAAACATGAAATCATGCAAACTGGAAATGCATTAATAAGAACACAGTGTTAGCTGGAAAGCATGCAAATGTAGAGCAGGCATTAAAACTTAACAGCTTTTACTAAAGACACTTTAATAGGTCAGTAAGAGGCATTATATAGAGAAGGAAAGTGAAGTCATTTTCAGTCTGCCAGAGCAATGAACGACAACGTGTACATTGCAAAACTATAAAAAGCACTAAAGCATTTCACAGCATGGGCTATAGACTAATGATCAATTTAAAAGGTGTTTCTCCTTCTTAATGCTCCTTCCCTAAGCTGGTTAAGCCTGTGGGTAATATGGATGGAAGGGCATTATGATTAGCTGAGCCAGCTGTAACTCACCCGTTTTAGAGAGGCGCGAGGCACTCTTGCCACTGCTGGAGCTGTCTCCGCGGACGAGCAGCGAGATGCCACTGAAGCTGCTCGCCTTGGTCATGGCTGGCTTCAGGTTGCGGTTGGAGCTATCGGAGTCTGTGCTGCTCCATGGCCGTGGCTCTGAGGAACGAGTCTCATTTTCTGAACTGCTCTGGCGGCTCGTTCCGTTTCCAGAGCGGCCCTGCTTTAGTCTATAATAACGCAAGAATAATGTACTTTAATCTACACTAATATATATATATATATTAATTAGTGTTTGATCATTCAGCATCTGGTAGATTACACACACACACACACAGACACACACACACATATACATACACACATGCATACATACATACATACCATACACAAATTTTTCCCCAATGACTTTCAGATACGGTTTAAAGCAAACTATGAGAAGTGCAGTACAAACACTGCATTTGTTCATTAAGAGGAATGAGGCACTGAAGCTGTTATACCACCAGAAGTCATTAAAGCATACCTGAAAATCTGCCGCCTCTGCTGAGTGATGTTCCAAGAATCATCCTCCTGCATCCTGTGAATGGCATAATGGTAGGCTTAATTTCCCCACGGATTCTAACTTACCAGATCTGAGAGACATTACATTAGCAGGCGAACTGAATACATGGGGACTAGGAATGCTCAGGTGACCTGAAAAGGCATGGTTATTTCAAACTCTATTACAGGGCCCACAGTACAGAAACATCTCTGAATTCCTCTTCAGTTTGGGAATCATTTCAATTAGGGTTGCTGTTTTAACATAATTTACTTAGCCTCTCTGATCTATACGCTGGAAGAGGGGCGATATCTGAGAACCTGTCTGTCTGTCTGTCTGTGTGGGGCAATTGTAACTCGGTGCAAATGGTGAAACAAAAATAAGCTTACTTAAACTTGTAACCAGTGGTTTTCCTTTGTTCCAATGGCATTTGTTGAGCTTGAACTGCTGATTTACATGTTTATAGTGCACATTACTGATTGGTCACTGATTCCGTATGGTGCAAAAGTTTTAATTGTGGACTGTGGTAGCCTAGTGGTCAAGGTACTGGACTATGGACCAAAAGGTCCAAGGCTCAAATCCCACCTCTGCCAAGCTGCCACAGTTGGGTCCTTGAGCAAGGCCCTTAACTCACAATTGCTTGGATTGTAAGATTGTATCAATTGTAAGTCGCTCTGGATAAGGGCGTCTGCTAAATGCTGTTAATGTAAACGTCTTAAGAAACCATTAGATTAGATATAGCAAAAAATAAAAAATAGAAAATAAAAAATAAATAAAACAGCAGCTTCTATTGGCTACAGTGGCAAGGTTTTACTGAGACCTCCCTTTACACTTGAGCAATAGCAGCATCTGGCAGCTTCATCGGCATGCCAAGTTGACCCTTTACAGTCCAAAGAAGCTTGATCAGGAATGGTCTTTTTAGAAAGGTAGCACCCAAGAAACCACTTTTTCAAAAGGGCAACAGGGTGAAAAGCCTAAGATGTGCTAAAGCTCATGAAAATTGGAAAGAAGATCAGTGGAAAGGACCATTATGGAGTGATGAATCAAAGTTTGAAATTTTTGAGTCCAGTCAGAGTGTGCTATATATGGTCATTACACCACGGTTAAAACAACAAATCTAATGGTGGCCTAAGACTTTTGCACAGTTCTGTATGCCATTACCTACTTTCAAGACAAGACATTTAATATAAGCTACATAGCTGTCTTTATTACACAGTATGATTGGTGAAAAAACAGAACCTAATTTAATTTAATAAACCTAATTTAATTTAATGCTGATGTGATCTAGTTTAATGTAATATTCTGTAATTAGTAGTCACTCATTGGTAGTATTTTCCATTTACCTTTTGTCAAGTGGCAAAACTTCCAAACCCTGCAAAATAAATCCAGAGATTTCAGCAACATAATGCATCAAACCAGGTTTCCTTCACATGCTTATGTATGAAACAGAAATGTCTGCAGTAGAAAGAAGTTCTCAATCTCACATCAGCAAATATTCTCTCTCTTGCCCGCTGATACTCTTCTTCACGCTCTTCTATTGATTTACTCCTCCTATCATCCTTCAACCTCATTCGCATCTGAAACAAACACCTGCTTTCAGATGTGCATTTTTTTATTTAAGATACTATTATTATCCAATCACCATCCATCACCAAACAAAACATGCCAATTTCCACGGTTTTTACTGAGCTATTGAAGCTTGGATTTAAGCTTCACCCACCAGGTTGTCATCTTTATCCATGCTAGAGTTGTCCCTTTTTAAAATGTAACGCTTCTGGAAATCATCAGTCTTGTCATCTTTGATGTGTTCTGAGAACTTCTGATCGGGTCTGTAAAGGCAAAGACATGCAAAGCATTAGTTTTTACTACGATGCATTACAAGAAACCCATGATGTTACCATCACTCCCTCCACACCTGAACACAATCCCTCTGGCCAGCAATATGGAAACTGCATATCATTTTGTCATGTTCTGTTGCGAAATTCATTTTGAAAGGCACATGAGGAGGAAAGCATTTTGACTGAGAATATTACAGTCCATTCTACAGCTTGGGTTGCACAGATGATAACTGAAATTCACTCACATTCTTGTATTGCTAGTTTTGTTGATGATTACACATTTCCCTGTTTGGTCAACATTGTGGTCTAAGCCAAAGTAAGCAGCTACTCGGTGCAGAAGCATTCTGTGGTAGGAGGTCATGGGGGGAAACTTTCTTCTCTGGCTCCTAGGACAGGAGTGGAAAAAAAACAAGGGCTAATCAATAATTCAGAAGGGAGTCGCTACCACCATCAGCCGCCATTCTGAGCAGCTGTCCGATTCAGCCCGAAGTTAAATTTCTCAGCTGCTCCCTCAGCAAGGCATTTTCTTTTTAACAAGTGTAAGACTAAAAACAGCCACTGGCAAAATAACATGCCTGAAGGAATCATTAACTCACTCAGTACTGATAAAGTCAAGGATGTCCTGTTCCAGCTTCAGCAGCATCATTCTGTCCCTGCATTAAGACAAAGGACCAATGTAAACACCATCATTTTACACGCAGTACCCAACAAGTACTCAGAGAAAGTACATCTTAACTGTCTAATAAGCTGAATAAAATGAAATCTGAAAGCAAACTCCTAGGAGATCATTTGTACATAGAATGGGTAAAAGAAGATGATTTCAAGTGATGTCGACTTGAAAAAATGGCTACAAACCTGGGATTGTTTTTCAGTGTGTTTACCAAGAACTCATGTAGATCAATGCCAGTGGAGTCTGTGTATTCTTGACTGGAATCTTGGGAGGGAGACATTTAGGAAAAGCTAAGTTTCAAAGGTTCTTATATCATCTCCACGTTCTGAAAAGGACTGCATTACTGTACTAACAAACATTCACCAGCACAAACCTCTAGACAGCATCTTGCGCTGCATGTTCTCCAAATTTTCCAGCTTGTCAGTAATTTTGTCTCCATCATCTTCGTTTTTAATGGCTAGAGCACTCTCTTTGTCAAAGGACTGGGAGAGATTGATCTGAATTTCATCCTGTACAAAAGGTAAAACCAGCAGCGTTATGACAGAGTTCAACCTCAAATCTCACCACTCATTATTTTCATCTGTTTACATCGAGTTTAAAAGTGTTTTACAGCTCTGTACAAATAACTAACCATTGGAGGTGCCAACAGTTAAATACTAGTTATTTGATCATCATTATTTGATCACCACAGGCTCTGTTCGCAGGAACTTCAACAGCAAATGTGGCACGTTGATACAGATGGCAGAACTGCTCTTAGGTGCATTGTGCACAATCATAAATCAGTTCTTGAATCATTTAAGATAAAAGCATCCGTAATGATCAAATGGCTTTACCTACAGAAACAGTAATGCTATTCACCAAGGCTTTCAAATTTAAGGCTTTCAAATTTAACTCAGTGAGTCTGGCGGGGAGAGGGGCCATCGGTGGGTATTGGATGGGTGGCACGGGTTTCCTCCAAGTACTCCTACTTACTCCCTCATTCCAAATGCATGTAAGGTCAACTGGCATATCTAAAGTGTCCCAGTGTGAGAGACTATGCGTGTGCAGGTGCCCTGTAATGGAATGGTCCCCACCTTATACCTATATAAGGTATGGAAATTGAGCGAGTCAGGATGGAAAACATAGTGCAGAAAGGGATACGCTAACCACTCCGTTCAAGATGATGGCTTTACTGTTGTGAGACAGACGAAAGTTTTAATATTTCTCTGCATTACCTCGTCAAACACATTAAAATGTCACCAACGGGTGAAAAATTGCTTTGAAAGTGAAAAATGGCTTGTGATGTGGGACTGTGGGATGTGGGACTGTGGTAGCCTAGCGGTTAAGGTACTGGACTATGGACCAGAAGGTCCAGGGTTCAAATCCCACCTCTGCCAAGCTGCCACCGTTGGGTCCTTGAGCAAGGCCCTTAACCCACAGTTGCTTGGATTGTAAGATTGTACCAATTGGAAGTCACTCTGGATAAGGGCGTCTGCTAAATGCTGTAAATGTCTGATAATGGCAGAATTCCTTGACTATCCTTTCTACTTATTGACAATACATTCACCGTTCAAACTATGAGATATCTCTGTACATATAGAAAAGCGAATAACTCTTACATCCACAACTCAAACTTAAGTTGAGAATGTCAGCAATAGATATTTCTGCCCTAAGCTTCTGAAATTCTGTCATTTTCAACGTGCCAAAGCCCAGGCACATTGGCGAGAGGCTTTTGGTTTACACATTTCATTTTTCTTAGGCTTAAAGGTGACCTAGCACCTTTACCCTTCCCTGCCATCCCTTTCCTAGTTTCCTTTAATTAACAACGCAGCACACATTGGGATCCATTTCGCTTTTTAAAATAGGCACAACAGTAAAACAACAAGGAGCAGGAGCTCAAGCTAACACCCAGAGCAAACGAGGAGCATTAAACAATAAGCTTTATTTAATGAAGCCACAGGAGCAGCAGTGTTTACATGGAAAACAGTGAGAGCTACATTCAGCCCAGGAGGGTTGAAAGAGAGAATTTTTCCAGGCCCTAAAGGCAGAATGAACACAGCATTTTGCAGTTTCTGCTTTTAAATGTAACTAAAATTATTTAAAATTACTACACGCATAAAGACTTATAATGCCATACCCTGTCAAACTTTGCCTGTTGCCCCTTTACACCTTGAAAATGAAAAATGATTATTTTACTGATAATGATAATTAGTTTTCCAGCTGTTTTCACATATTATTTAAGGCTGAGATTGGTCGAACTGTGCACGTGACAATAATCTCACAAGCTTTCGTATGAAAGGCTGGCAACACACAAGTCTCTTCTGAAAAAATGGCACAGTGAGTCCGATCTGCATTTGTGATGCCATATGAACTATCGCCTTCGTCCTTGTTACTTGAATGCTTCAAGGCAAGATGTGTAAATACAAAAGGTAAAATAAAAAATGCATATAAAGCATATGATGATTTCATTGGCATTATACAACAATGCCAGTTCTACCTCTAGTTACAAGCATGAGTACTTCATGATGAGTAATTACATATTAATGTCCAAGTGTGTCTAGAATAACATTGCAATGGAATCCACTAAAGAGTTCTAATGAGACTGGCATTTCACTCGACTTCAATAAGAAAATGCTTGCTAATTTTAGGCTTTTCATTATTGCATATAGATAATGGGTAAGAAAATGGCTGCTGCATTATGGTTATGTAACAGTTTGATGTGATTTTTGTTAGTTCAGTTAAAATATTTAAAGCACTTAAATGTTACACTGCATTGTGCAGCAAATTAAATTTCAAATCACATTTTGAAGACGCATAAACCAACACCAAAGATTGCAACACATTTTAGCAATGTATTGCCTAAAATGTGAATTCAATTTTCCAACAGTCCTTTTTTAATTCATCTCTTATACTTATACTTAAAGAAAGTATTTATTGTGTGTCAAAAACAATTCAGCAAAATGCAACTTAATTCGTAAAAAAAAAAAAAAAGTTAAGAAATCCCTGGGACTGCCTAGTTAGATTAGTCTGATTTTCATCACCACAGATTTAACAACTCCAGGAACGCAGGGAGCACTTTGCAGATCAGAGATTGTTTAGTATTTCACTGTGCCTACAAGTAATGGTGAGTCATAAAGCACCCCGACAAAAGCTAATACCTCACATACAAAAATCCTACAACAGACAAGCATGCACTGGTTAGGGTGAGCCTGTAAGGGGAAGACGTTTCATTGGCCCTATGAAAAGGTTACCTGATGTTCTGGAGGCAGTTCAGAAGTATTTGGGGGAGGAGAGGGCTCTTCACATATGGCCAGACTCCGAACTAACTTTAACTTTGCATTAGACTGGTGGAGAGCAGTGGGGGTTAGAGAGAAAGAGAGGTCAGGATGTACACAAACCACTGCATGTCTGAGTTTCATTTCCACAAATACATGACTTTACACATCCACATCAATGAAGGGGAAAAAATGGAAATGGTAGAAAAATAAATGGATCACACACACTGTAACAAAATGATGAGCTCAAGGATGTTCAGGATCTACCCCGGTCCAACAACATGCCCATGTCTATATTGCATCCAGCTCAGTTAGTGGCTGTCAAGCGGTTGAGAATCATGCAATGCAATTAAAATCGGGGATCTTTCCACACTATGAACATCGCACAAAACAAACTTTCAAATAAACTGGGAGAAGCTGTTAAAAATGACCAATGCTTACTTAATGACAAACACCACAAATGTAAAAAGTAACTGAGCAAACACATTATGGACATGCCTCTTGCCACTGTACCTTGGGCCTCTTTGCACTCTGTCCAGGTATTTGCTGCTATATGAGGCAATGAGACAAAATGATGCAAATGGATTAAGCTACAGTATTCTCCATCAGCAACACAGCACTGAATGAGTTCTTCAGACAACGCAAATGGTGCACAGTAGTCTGTCCAAAACCATTCATTATGAAATGTAGATGTGACATCTACATTTGCAGGAGTGAGCATTTGAAGAGCATTTCAGTGTTTTCACTTGCAGCATTTTATGGTTTTAAAATTTTCTTCCTCACATATGAAAATTTGTATTTACACTATTTAAGGGTCCAAGAAGCTGAATCTGTTCATCTGGACATAGATTTTGTTGGAGAAACGTTTCATCACTCACCTAAGTGACTTCTTCAGTCTCAGCAGTTGGAAAACTTCCCCAATCTTATATACAGCACCTTTGCATAACGACTGGTACCAACACCATTACATAACAATGGGACCGGTGATCAGTTTAATATGCCATTCACACAGGATTGGGGAAGGGCTGCGATGGCTCCGTTGTAAGATGGTGAGAGGTGTACTCTGAGGCCCCCCTCCTCGGGTCAGGGATGGACGGTCGAACCGAGGAGGGTGCCTCAGAGTACACCTCTCACCATCTTACAACGGAGCCATCGCAGCTCCAGGTGCTGTATATAAGATTGGGGAAGTTTTCCAACTGCTGAGACTGAAGTCGTCACTTAGATGAGTGACGAAACGTTTCTCCAACAAAATCTATGTCCAGATGAACTGATTCAACTTCTTGGATTTTCTTACCTGGATCAGTGAGCATGCATCAAGATGAAGTATTTAAGGGCAATAGAACCCCTCTTTTTGGACAATATATGGCAAGTTAGCCATGACTCCACACATTGTAACAGCTGTTTCAAACGGAATTTGACAGCTTAAAACAAACACATCAACATTTTCATTTTCTTTGTCCATCACTAAAGGCAGTAGCCTTTAATAATGTGCCGAAGGAATTTACATCCTTTTTAACTAGGCTCCATTACTGTTGCACATCTGCCAAATAAGGGAATGTTTTTTCTTAATCGAATAAAGAGTAAATCTTGTTGACTTAAAACAGTAAATGTCCAATATTGGCTGCTATCTGCTAAGAACACTGGCAAGACTGTGAAAAAATTTGCATCTCTAACATTACACTACATGTAGTGCCCATATGTAGTGAAGTCAGCAAGTTGTGATTTACATTACTACTGCACCTTTTGAAATGTAAATCTGATCACATAACGAGTCCGCCTGCCTTCACCCAAAAACATACTCGCTCTTTTAAAATACTTTTACTTGAGAAAGCTTCTTTACTTCACTACCCACCTCTGCAAGATACACACGCAAATATGATGCAAGATTAACAAGGCTGGATAGCTGAATATTTGATTAGACATGGCTGTTACTCCTGGAAACGTTTTCAAAAAGATTTACATGAACACATCTGACAGCACTTGCACCTCTGTTAAAGATGCGTAAAAAATGGCTAAGGAAAATGTCTCTGTGGTTGAAGGTTACATTGCTTAACCCTTTTATTTATTTCATTTCCATTTATTAGGCACCTTTACTTTGTGCAACCTTTTTGCAAAGATTATTCTACAATAATGCTTCCAATGAGATTTGAGAAACCAGTGCAAGGAATCTGGGACAATCCTCAAAACAAAATCTCTTAAGATCCCCCAGGGTCACCAGTCCCTTTTTGTGGACTGTCTCCACGTTTTCATTGCGGTTGAGATCTGGAGACCAGAATGTCAAAATCCTCATTACGTTCTTATTTTAGCATTGTTTATTAAATTTGGATACGTTTTAAATTACTGTCCTGCTGGAAGATCCAACCACAGTAACATTCTTGCACAATCTTATTTTCATTGCCCATCCTTTACCGAGTGTTCCAGTAATTTGAGTCAACCCACTTTGATGCACCATAAAAATATGAGACCACCAAGTAGAAGAAAAACCAGGATAAAATATGCTTTTGTAAATAAAAATGACAGCAGAAATATAGAATAATACAGAACAGAACCAATACAGAATCAGTTGTGGAGAGACGCATTTGAAATTGAGATTTATTTTCAAAGTCGCACATGTCGAAAAGCTAAAAAAAAAAAAAGAAGAAGTATTGTAGAAATGTAGTAGAAAAGATCTGAAGTGTCCATGTTCTCCTAGATGAGGGAGGATAATCTGAAAAAGATGGCGACACTGCCATTGTTTCCATTCATCTTGTCCTTTATCCTCAGTCTCCTACGGTCTTGTACTCCCTTAGGCTTGAGTAGACACCAGTGGGCCATCGTTAATGAGCAAGAAAGTGGCCTTACAAAATTATGATGGATGCTTATTCATCCTTAATTGGGTATTAAGCATCTCCAAGTCCCTGGGTGCCCGGAGCTGGCTTCAACCCATGTGCAGACGATACGACGAATGCAGGGCTTGGCAAATCTTGCCTTGGAAAAGCATATATTGCAGGAATTTAGAGCCAATGACGTAAACAGATTCAAAGAATACAAGTGTAAAAAAGAAGAAGTAGTTAGTGCTGCATCCAAGAATTGTGAAAACCAAGGGAGGGGGAAGACAGATGGTCATAAAGCCACTTGCTGTGTTTCACTTCCCCAAATTCAAGGGCAGCAGAGAGAAATGTCAGTGACAAGCTCATATTGACTGGTCAGCTTTTGGGCAAGCGTTCCCTAAGAGGTAAAGGACATTTATGGACCCAGGTGATAAGAAATTCAATTGATAGGCCAGCATCGTGCAACAAAAATAAAATTAGGTATTCTGCAAGGTGTCTTTTCACTAAAAAAAAATTTTATAAATAAACATATATTCCTGGGCCTAAATTTTTCTAAACATTAAGCTTTTAGTAGTCCTAACTACAAGTCAGTGGTCAGAATAATTAGTAAGAACCAAGAAGAATGGATTTCTGAGACCTGTACCACCATTTGTTCGTCACAGGCGTGAACTGTTTATCTCCCTTGTACAGATATAAAATCATGAAAATATTTGATGAACATGATTGATATAACTCAAACTAACATACCTGGATGTTCAAAATATTTAGTCTTTATTTTTTTCCTTAGATGATATTTGGCCACACCTGACACTACCTATGAAAAGCCTGAAAAATTCTTAGACTTGGATTTTGACAGAACGTCAGTTCTGTTCCACTCAAGGGTAATGGCTTCAAACACTCAACGAGCCGCTGAAAATGTTTACCAGTTAGTCTGGGTTTAATGCGAGAACAAATTTTCAAATCCTACAACACTAACAGTTAAGGGAATCAACAGAAAAGCCCATCCCATACTGAGATACTTTATAACTATGTTTAATGCTTGCTCTTTCCGGACCAATTATTCTCTGCTGAGAACATTAACAGCATAATATTTTGCAATTTTGGGTTCCGTGCATTTGTGCTCAGGAGCGCATTACTGTAACAATACCGCTGTATTAAGCTGGCTCTCATAACACCATTACATCACGAGCGATTGTTGTGTTTGCCTGGCAATCTCCCAGAGTTGTATCATTTAAACCAATTCTCTGAGGCCTCTCAGCTTCAGAAGATTCATTCCTTCCAAAGTTAATGCACGATCTGGTGCTTGAAGCAATATCACAACTGGTCTGTCACGAATCACGATAAATGATCACCCAAGAGGAATGCATACTACAGAATCAAAATGTGTAGTGCATGCCATCACTCAACCAGAATTCCATAAGATGCACCCGAGAACATATTCACTTGCATCTGCATAGAACTGAGGATGTAAGAAACTAATTTAAACTAAATCACCAATTGTAAATGTTGCAGTTGAATGTTGCCGTGTTTGAATAACATAACAGTCCATGAAATTCTTTACAGGTGTACTCACACTATGCCCTCGTACCGTGCCTGAGCATGACTGTCGCCACTCCCCATTGCGCCGCTAGCCAGCGCTCACACTGCGCTTAAACATTCTGGACCTGAGCATGCTTACGTCATCACGACACTACCTTTTGTGAGATAAGATGCACAGCGATTTTTGTCTACTCGTGCTGCACGTATAAAAATATTTCATTATGGAGACGCTGGTTCCAACTGAACCGTGCCCATGCACACTTTTTCAAGTGGACCTGTGCACGGTTCAACGTGGTTCACGGATCGCACTAGTCAAATGCACTGTTCTTCGAGGGTAAAACATGCTCTGGCGTGGTACAGATCACCTAGTGTGTGTACATCCCAACTAACAGGTAAACATTTTGCCTACATAAATCCACAAATATCTGAAGTGTAAAGTTACATCTCCTTAACACAATTGATCAATTCATTTATAAAGTCATTTAGAATTTTTCTGTGTAATTCATTAATGAAAGGACCATTTTCAATCCTGTTAAACTGGAGCATATCACATTTTTTATCTTCGAACTGCTTTAATTTGGCACTCCCATCATGATGACGGCACAGATTCTGATCTAGCCTGCACTTGTATTCGACGAGCCTTCACTCCGGGATATGCAAGTCACTTTCAACACAACTACACAGATTCATTCACAGCAGTCCTGATATGATTCTCTTAACAAGAAAGCTCCTGGTCTGGAAGTATACCTGCGCTTCGATCTTGTCATCGCAGCAGTTCTCGTCTCCTTCAGGCCCTATGGTGTCCCGGCTGTCAGACTTGCTGAGGCCGTTGCCCCCTGGCACAGAGTTGATTTCTTCTGCCTCCAGACCTCTCATGGTTTTGCTCGTCTCCTTTACAGTGACAGTATCAGACATCCTCATTAGAGAAGGCTACGTGGAGCGTCTACCAGGAGCTTGGGACCTGCAGGAGGATAAAATGTACTTTTGTGACATGAAATAGCCAATTTACAGCATGTGTAAACACACACAATGTTGGAAAGGAGTCTTGGTTTGGACATACGTGGATTAACTGCATGACGATCAAAGACTACATTTCTAAACCTTCCTGGGTGATACTAGATGTAGAATATTCAACAGTGGATGGTTAATATTCAAATGTGCAAACAAAAATATGGGTTACTTCAAAACAAATCCACTCCTTCGGCAATTTCAGGCAATAATAAAAACAACCTTATTTATCCAGTCAGCCCATTACCCAAAGAACTAGTGATGTGCATGCTCCGATCATGTACAAGGAAAATCACTAACATACCTAGCTCTGACAATAGCCTAACCAAACAAGGCTACATCAAGCTAAATAATAGTCAAACCTCAACAGCATGTGCTTGTATAATATAATCTATAGACGTTATTCATATCAATGGTAATTAACTTCACTGAAAACCCGACAGCGTTCTATTACAATACCCAATGTTCTGCTGCGTGCTGGGCCTGTGGCGGCGCCTCCCTGGTGTCCCGTTTGGTGGCTCTGCTGTGGAGCAGGTTGTCGCTTGTGCTGAGCGTGCTGGAAGCCCTGGGGAAGAGGCCCATGTCCTTGTCACCAACACTGGCTCCAGATCAGAACAGCGCTGGCCATTGACAAGGCACTCATGCCCTTCAGGAACCTTGGAATGAGAATAAGACAATCAAGTGGTCAGTATGTTTGTAGTTCTACGAGCCCGAGAAGACACGTCGGTCAATTCCTCTTCCTAGAACCCTCTGCAATGCGATCAAGCCCATTCTCCAACCTACCGTGCAAAAACATTAACGGGCATATGACAAAGGCCCAAGATCCTCCCCGATTACCGGAATTATAAGGACCACCCTCTGTTCACACACTCAGCTAGAGGCGCAGCACATGGACATCGCGTCCTAGAAGAGTCTCAAGAATGCACGCCACATTTTACTCTATAATATGAAGCATAAAATGTTAAGACTGTCAGGTACATGGCAAATACATCCTAAGAATCGATCGGCTGACACCTACTACAGGGGCTGAGCAAAGGCACATCTGTACTGGGCTAGAATCATTTTGAAGATGAATATGCATGATGTGAATGGGTACAATACTGTTCTTCACTAAATGTGATAATTGCGTTCTATATATGTGAAAAAAACGTGTCTCTGCAAGAACCCAATCATCAGTCGAGTCTGTTAACCTGACGTCCAGTTTCAAATAAGGTGGCCATTCCTTCCTTTTTTTCCTGCCGAGGCCAGAGATCAAAGGGACACATTTGGAATTGGATGGCACGGCTAAGCAAATGCTCGCCAGGGCTGAGCGCAGAGTGTCGCACGTTTATCACGCTAATGTGGCTTAGGCAGCTGCTCCTGCATTATTTAAGTGGCTGATAGACCCGGCTGATTGGGATTCATGAGATCTGGGTGAGCGAGCATGTGTTGGGGGAAGGGGGGCTGTCAGGGAAAGGGATATGTTCAAAAGAGCTCGCGCGCACACACGCGCACACGTCTTTACGCTAACCCTCCCAGAATCATTTTTCGCAAGTTAACTGTCAAACCTGCCACTTGGCAGAACTATACCATGCCCCTCTAAGGGCAAATTGTTACCGACTGGGCAGGCCATCGACAAAAGTGGAAGCCTGCTCAGCATTTAGAATTCAATTTGATAGATGTGGGTGTTTTCAAATTAACTCCACAAATGAAATCACAGGGGAAAGCCAACATAATCCAACAATGCACAGACTGCATATTTTAACACCTTGACTCTTTAAAACAAAGACAACTTGCTTCTGCTCCCAAATATTTGAGATCTACTCTTATACCCAAAGGTGCAGGGAGTTTGCAAATGCTCACTCTGTGATTGTGCTGCTCAAATTTTGCTGTGAATGCAGCAAAGATGAAATTTACCCTGCTTCTTGTCCCTTACATCCTACAAACCCACACTTCTCCCGGGAAACAAAGAGTGAGAGAGAGAGTGAGTGACAGCGAGTGAGAGAGAGAGGGAAAGAGAATGATGCCAAAGGCGGTTAAAATATCAATTAAACAGGAAATAATTCAGGTAAAAAGTACAAGTGGAGAGTTTAGTTAATCTCCTGTACTTATTTTACAAAACTGGATTAATAAAGTAAAATGTTTTCACAAAAACCTCCAAAAACCCATTCATTTCTTAAGAAGCGCATCATCTTCCTACAGGAAAGTGTTGTTTCTGGGGGCTGGAAAGCAGCTGCAGAGACATGACAACAATTACAGCAAATTGCCGGTACATGTCATCCAAAACGACACAGCGGCAGCATTTCGAACAGACTTGTAACCATTTATTGAATCGCAAAGCTTCCGCCAAGGGAACCGCCAACGAGGGAAATGTAGCAAAAATGAATCAAGGAGAATGCAGACGCAAGTGATGGTTCATGACAGACCAAAGTTCAGCTGAAACACACGACTAACAACTAAAAAAAAATGCAATTGTCGTTCTCGCTGCTTCTGAATTCTTGTCGTGTCCCTTTATCGGTCTGAAATCAATCTCTGGATATGCAAATGAGACCTGCGTCCATTTCAGCATGGCATAAGTAGCGATTTGGACACGATGACAAATGAGCACTTTGTAAACCAAGACAAATGGCAGGTGGTCATCGTGGCAGGAACTACACTCATTACTGATTTCACACTAGTGCTAGTACTGTCAGTTTATGGAACCACTCAAAATGAATACACTAACACACACACACACTGAACAATCATTGGAATTAATTACCACATAAGTGATATCAACATATTAATGTATACGATGGATTGGCCCCTGACTAGGGTAGTTTCTGCCTTGCACCCTATGCTGCCGGCTAGGCACTGGCTCTCCCATGACACTATCAAGCGGACAAGAAAGTGAATGAATTAATGAACATGTTAATGTAGATGCAGAAAGGCATCACTGGGGTTCACCAGATTCTTTTGCAGCCATATTTTGAAAAAGCAATGAGAATGCGTGTATATTCGACAAGTTTCAGTGAATCACTGCCCTCTGTTTTTATGCATGCATTTCATACAAACATGAATAATATCCAGCCAAGCTACTGAACAATTATCAAATTCTTCAAATGATTGACGGTAGTTTTGAGAGTGGAACAATAACTGCAGCCTTCACTACTTTGACTCCACTGAAGAATACGAGTGCAAAACACAGAACAAAAATCAAAGTGAGAAATAGAAAATGAACTGTTTATAGAAATTTTGATCACGTCTCCAACTTATATCTAAGTCCATGCATGGGAAAGTTGGGGGAAAAAAATGTTGGTCAGGAAATTTGCACATCATTGAAATGTGACAAGAGTTTAAGATCTAACTGCTCACCTAAACTACTGAGATTCACCTTTGTGAGATAATTCCCACACAAAGTGAGGGCTGTCTACAGAGCTCGTACAGAGCAGAGATTACTTGTGCTCTGGGTCTGAAGCTCAGACGCTACCATCGCTCTGATGTTTTCTATATGAGAAATTTCCCAATGGTCATAAAATATCTAATATCTAAGCTTTTTAATTCATAGCATGTATAATAAGAAATAAACGAGGGCAATAACTTTACGTATGGTTTATGAGCTCAGCAGATCATGTCCAGTTGTAACCCGTCACTGGGCTTTGCCATTTCAGTTTTTCAGTGAAAGTAATTTGAATGCATGCAGTGAGAAAATACCAGAAATAATAACCTACTAACTATGAAAATTTGGGTGAATTGGCATTAAAAAAAGCTGTTAACATCCCCTAGTCAGGGAACGTAATCAGAGTAAGAGCAACTTGCTTTTCGATTTACGACCTCCCTTTGACTTGTATACAACACAAAGTCAAATTAAATGATTAGTAAAATTAAACATAACCAGAATTTCAATTAACAACTAATCCATGTATGCTTTTGGAAGAAATTCTGATCATGCAGTAGGTAAAAAGATGCCCTAAAATCACCTTTGGGTTTAAACATGATGCCAAGCCATAAATCTTCATCTCACTTTGCAATGCATTCCCCATTCCACAATAACAAGCAGTTTAGCAAACTACTATCGGTTTTACCCCACAATACTTAACAAGAAAAAAAAATCTTTAGGCAGAATTCAAGACCACCTCAATTCTAGTATAGCACAGCGGGTGAGCATTTAAAGGCTATGGTTTGGTGAAGGCTCGAGGGAGCTATTTGGAAACAAAAGTGCTCGGTAGGGGAGAAAATGAGCCACTTTTACACCCTCAAACCGAAGCGGCATGAACATGTTTATGGACTCTGTAGAGAACAGCAATAAACAGAAATCCCAAACACAATAACGCATTCCAAAAGACATTAGTCATTAAAGAAAACCCGTCCTTTCTTAATAACATTGACAAATGAATAAGCACACAGATGAATCAATCTGTGGAAAAGTGCTAAAATGCTTTCAACAGCCAGTGCTGCAGAACTTCAATTTGTCTGGCGAACCTGGATTTTCCAATATTGGTGTACACTCACCTGCCACATCGTAGCCTGCATTATTTCCATTGGTCAGAGGTTTAGTTTCCATACTACCAGAGGCTGCATTGGCTGTACTGTTTGCTGCGTCGAGCAAGCTCCCAAAAGAAACCCCCCTTCGCCCAC
Source organism: Ancistrus triradiatus (assembly GCA_025084515.1). NCBI lineage: Eukaryota > Metazoa > Chordata > Actinopteri > Siluriformes > Loricariidae > Ancistrus > Ancistrus triradiatus. Next base: position 134,995 of record JAJAGP010000336.1, on the reverse strand, counting down.
TCTCCCCGTTACATTCACTCGCTCACTCGCACAAACGCTCACTCGCTCGTTCTCTCTCTGCGACACTAGCTCCGTCTGTGTCTAAGTGCCAGAGCCCATGGTCGAGCCTCTCGCCCTACAGCCTCGGAGACAGCGGCAAATCAACGGCCGACCAACGTGATGTCAGAGGCACGCTGAGCCAGTCAGAGCGTGCGGCTTGATTCAGAAGCACGTCACTGGCTAAATTGAGCTCTTCATTTGCGAAACAACCACAGCTTCTGGGCATCGGGAGAAGCAGTGGGTGGTTTACCTTACCACCACCCCCCTCTGTAAAATACATTTTTTTATTTATATATATATGGCGTCTGTGTTCTCTCATGTGCTAAATATTATTTTGGAAACAAACGGTGGAAAATACAAGTGAACAATTTTACGCTGAGGATCTTTACAAGCTCTTCTCTAATCATTAGCGAGCCGCTGACCAGAGCCAATCATCATCTTAAACGCTGACATGGAATCAGATTTCCTCTCACGCCATCCACCAATGCATTCAATACAGGCTGTGGATGCACGAGATGTTGATTGGCCTCTCGTAATTTGTTGTAGGCTGCTTATGGTGATTATTTTCATCTGAAATACATCATTACCTGAAAGACACACACGTCAAATGTGCTATTATCACAGTTACACATTTAAAAAAAAAAAACTCTGCAATTAAAAAAGGGGAAAATAATCAGTAATCAAACAGTTACATAGATTCTAGGCAAACATGAACACTGAGGGCAATTTAGAGCAAACAGTCAACCCAATTCATGTCTTTGAAATGTGGGAGAAAGCCGTAGTACCTCGAGTAAACCCATACAGACAGGGGGAGGCCAACTAACACATTCAGTGCCCAAGGTCAGGACTGAACCAGGGATATTTGGAGCTGCACTACAGAGTATAAGTAACACTGCAACAGTGGCAATAATGCTGGCACAATGATGGTGAACGCCAACAAATGTAATTCCCATAGACAATTGTGTAATTTCAATCGGAAGAAACCCTTAAAAAATAATAATTAAAACAATAAAATAAAAAAAACCTAACCCTGAATAGATTCCCAGAAAGCCTGATGCAACTAGCTGTTTCTACAGTCATTACAACCATTAGCTCAATCCAAGAAACCCGAGCATGCACCTTTTCCCCTCACTGTTATTTTTATTTCGTACGAAAAACAATCATAAATCGCGAGGCACCTCCCACCCTCTGCGCGCCGTGTTGCCATGTGGAAGGTCGGGAGTGCAGGTGCCCGTCAGCTGTTCCTCAGACAATTATGGGAGCCACAGTGGCAAATGAATGCTCTCCTAGTACCTCTGCTGATGACATCCATTCGCAATAAATCACCTCGGCGGCCTGATGTGGAAGCATGGGGAGAGCTGTGTGTTCATTAAATTTGTTTACATTATGCTGAGAACATGCCAGGAAGGCAAGGATGTGCAGAGATTACACCTAGCCATACCAGATACGCCAGTAATAAGGAAATGATGAGCAAGTTCAGCGACTTGATACAGCAGCTGAGAAGAAAGAAGGGGAACCTTGGATACTCTTTCCATTCCTCACATCAAGCTTTTCCGTGTCATTTGATTGTAAACGTCAAGTAATTCTGACATGCCGGAGTCATGGAATAAATCCACACCTTAAAAATGCTCCGTGGCACACCCTCTCAGAAGAGACGCGAGGCTGCCGAGCGACAACCACACCGTTTGTTAAGATTTTCACACTTCCACTAGGTTACTTACACACGGTTTTTAAGCTGATGAGAAAATGAACTAAAATGTAGGCTAAAGAAAACCGTGACCCAATGCAGTCACTAAGTACCCTGTCCAAATAGGAATGAGAAAAATGCACATTTTCAACATGGACCAGACTACCTAAAAGAAGCGCTCTAAAATGAAATCTGTACCAGTCTGATGCATTTATTACCAGTGTCTGTATGAAGCACACAGCTCCCTAATAACTACTTTATAACACACCAAACCACACAGAAAACCACACCAAGGGCATAATTTTTGGTCCATAATGACAGATCTTTGACTCAGTTTCACCCACATACTGTAGATAGCACAAGAAAAGACAATGACAGTTCTTGCAGACAGCGTTCACTTTCCCACTATTTGATCAATACATCTGATTTCCACATGCAATTGCATCTCAATATAAGTAAAAATAAATAAATCAGCCAAAACGCTGGATAAGTAATTATTTAATCAATCCAAGTCAAGTTACCATTGTAGCATCAAACAAGGTTTGAATCAGAAACAAAAGCATTCTGATATGTTCAGGTAGAGTGCAGTGTGTTAAATAGATACTATTTTAGCTCCACCCTCCTCCATTGTTCTCATGTCCTCTAAACCACACTATTAGCCATTAGTTGGGAATGCACACACAAAGGCTGATGAGGTGCATCAGCACAAGCCAATGGATCATGTGAAAATAAAACCACATGCAAGGATTTATCATTTACTTTCTGCCAACCTTGTTACACTACAGAGGCGATGACAATAGTACAGCAACTGCTCAGAAGCCCACAAGGATGGAACTGGATCACATGCATGTTTTTTAAAGTTTCATTTCAGACCATGCTAGATGCTTGTGTAGTGGGAATAGAGGAGACAGGACAAACAATAGCCTTTACGATTTTGCAGATTTAGACCTACAGGTTACCTGCATCACTGGAGATATAAAGTAACAGATCTAGCAATACGGCACATACTTCTAACAAACAAGAAGTCAAGACAGTATAGTTAGGGTGCATTCATTTGTAAATATAGTTTCATCCTAAATTTCACTTACCACTAGTTTGTATAATATCACACATACATTGAAAGGCTTTGTTGTAGACGTGTGATGCAATGCATGTGGAGCTGGACAATGTCAATCGTGTTCTATTCATCATGCCATATAATGCAATTGCGTTTCTTTAACACCAGGGGGTGCCATGCACCCATACACATCTTCCTTTCTGCAGTTATAAACTTGTTAAGGGAAAGATAAATTTGAGATTGACATATTTCAAGGCTCAGTGAGCTTTGTTTGTTTACTTTGATTGTCAATTTAAGACAGCACCAAGTTATTTAAGCTAGGACAAACTGTTACAGCAGCATATTTTGTTGCAGTAGCATTATATAAAACACCCAATTTCTTCTAATTGCAGAGGACAAAACATTCTTTTTGTTACAATTTTGTACATGTACACATTTTGAATTATTCTTCAAAATAAAACACGAATGTTTCCACTCGTTTATTTAATATATGGTGAAGCTACACTTGCAGGGGATTATTCTTAGTTTTTATTCAAATCTTATTGAAGAAAATGAGCATTGTTTTGCATTGTTTAAACTATAGGAAAAAAGCCAAACTTAAGAGAATCAAATTGAGAACTCAGGATCGTGAATCAAATTGAATTGCGAGCAGAGTGCATCATTACCACCCTACTTTGTTGTGTGTGTTTGTGGTCGAGTATTCTTTAAAATTTGACGTCATGTTTCGTGGGTTTGGATTAATTCCGTTCAGTGTCTACACCAGCATGGTAAACACTTTAAATGTTTTAAATTAAGGTAAAATCAAAAGCATACAAATGCCTCAAATTGAATGCATTCCCTGCTTTCATTCAAAAAGTTTGATGGCATATTTTGCATATTGACCTTTTGGGTGCACAATATTCAATTGCTTATATGCATCAAAGGACTATCATAGTGCTTTGTAGGGTCTGTGCATAACTTCATACCAGAACCACATGCGCACACACGGGTATTTTATTACCCTAACATGCTATCCAACCACTGGCTCCTGCTGTAGCAAACGTCGATTTTGAAAACTCAATCCAAACTAGATCTGCATTTACTGAAGGAACTACAACAGTGCTTGAAATGTGGCAAACGGAAAGAATGATTGCTAGGCGCTTGGTATGGTATACCAGGTCGTCGCGAAAGTGTTGCTAGGTGGTTGCTAAGGTATCCCAAGTGGCTGCGAAGGTGTTGCTAAGCACTTTCCATGGTTTCCCTGGTGGTTGCTAGGTACTTGCTATGGTGTTACTAGGTGGTTGCTACGTGGTTGGTATGCTGTTGCTATCTGTTTGCTAGGCAGTTGTCCCAGATGGTGATGTCCCAGATGGTTGCTAAGCGGTTGCTATGGTGTCCCAATACTTTTGACTGTGTTTGGGGCCGTATCCATATGTTCTGATACTTTTAGTTGCGTTTGGGGGCGTGTCCCATTACTTTTGACCATGTGCAGGGGCGTGTCCTAATACATTTACATGTTTATTCGAGTCTCACAGTGCTCTGTGGTGACATCATCAGTTAGTTTGAATTTTGTCCGTTGAGATTTAAATCCAAACATTCTGTCAATACAGTTCTATGGGAGATTTTTCATTTTGAAACTTAAATCCATTAAAAACGATGAATGGGATCGACTCAAAGCCATAGCGCCCCACAGAGCGATTATCTACGTAACGGTGTTTGACCAGTGCCCGTACGTTAAATGAATTAATCACAGAAAGGTGTAGAAGAAGAACCGCCAACGACTAACTCCAGGAATAATCAGGGATACCAATATACAGATAAATATCAGATTCAGCCCAGAGTGAGCGTCCATGCTCAGGATGCACCGACCCGACTTCCTCAGTTCCATTACATAAACTCTGCAAACCCAATATCGGTGTGTTACCATTGACGAAGTAATAAGCCATGTACCTCACCATGTGGGGGAGACTTCTAAGGCATCAGTGTCGACTTTGTGCAGACTTCGATTAGAAGTGCTCCCATCAGAAATAGCTAATAATATCGTGCATGCAGTAAACCGAACAGCAAAGTCAAAACGTGATGACCCCTTACTGATGGTTAGCCAGTCAAAAATCCCATAGCTGAGACTAAATTACATCAGAGTAGTTCAACGCTGCTGGCGAACTAAAACACCTTTAAAGATGCATCATGCCATGACCAAGGAAACTGGTGACTACAGGCCAGAGTGGTTCAGTGCGTTTTGGGATAGAGCTAAAAACATTAGGAAGCAAATGAACTGCAGAATCTCTTTGACAAGCACCCACTAAAACAAAACATTTTATGCATCACATGTATACCTGAAATACAGTCTTTGCAATTAAAAATGTGCTTGCTTTTGGAGGCACCTGCCACCCAACTTTAAGGGATCACAGCATTCCAGAAAACAGTCTGAAACGGTAATGTCCAAACTCACTACACATTCCCAAAGTAATCAGCCTGTAAAGTCATGTGGACAAGTCAGGAACCTGCTGCTGCGATGAGTCCATGGACAAGTGCTTGAGGCGAATACAGGAAGTCCCCCATTTATGATGGAGATCCTTTCCGTCAAAGCCATCGCAAGGTGAAGTTATTGCAAACCTAGGAGTTCAATATATACCGTACATATCATAGTGTAGTGTACATTAAATGCGCATAAAACACGATCGTGACCACGGCTGTTCCTCACTACATTTCCCAGCGCTCATCACTCCCGCCTAGTGGCTCCCTACATCATGCACTGGTGAATGCAGGAAGAATATCGTAGTGCCTAGCATAACAAACATGCTTAAAACACTTACATTAAACTACAGCTGGGCAAAGTCATTAACATAAAGCTTGCTCATAATAAAGTATTCAATCTCATGTAATTTAGTGGACAATACATGGAAAGTAAAAAACAAAATTATTTCGTGACAACGGGGTTTCCTCAATACATTTCCCAGCATTCTTCACTCCCGCCCGACTTCTTCAGAGTGCGAAAGTGCATCATACTGCATAGCACCTACCTGGGAAAATTTAAAATCATAAATGTGTATGTGTATTTATGTTTATTATCGGATTTATATACATGTAGCACCATTACATACACATAAATCTGCACTCAAGATTCCAGTGTATATAAAATGGTGCTAGTTTATTTAATGTATATATTCTGTACAACTGTGAGGGATTGAGCACCCAAGCATTTCACTCACCTTTCACACCTGTGTTAATGTGACAATAAAAGATGATTTCCCATCAAAATATCGTAAGTTTGGCCATCGTAAAACAAAATGTAGCTGTACAGCGTCATGGTTCAAAGTACTGTAACACTTATGCAGCATGTTTGGGATGCAGCCAATTTAAGATCTAATTTATGCATTTCTGGTCAGTGGCAAGTGACAACAAAGGGGTTTCTTTCCCCAGTGGAGTCAGATTTTAAGGATAATTGTCTTTAATGTAATTTAGCCAACCACAGCTACCTCCCGTTTATGACCACTATTTCACAAACTGTAACACCGTCCAAATACACCACGACCAAGTTTTTAAAAGCTTGTTGTAGGTGGCTCACAAAAACATTTCTTACATAGTCCAAACCAGTCTTACAACCAAAAACCACCTCATGTCAGTCTGAGGATGCAACAAATACCAAATTAACCGAATGTTAAATGTAGTATCCACCCAATTCTGGTCCTTACAAATCATCCTGGGGCAAACTGCAAGCATTTACTAGCATATTCAGAGTAGAAAGCTTTAATTTGTCGCACAGCGTACAGCAAAATGCTTACGTAAGACTCCATATTCAATAAAGTTTAAATAAAAAAAAACAATGTATAGAAAGAAATAATCAATACACACACAGATGCAACTGTAACGGTGCTATATTCTTGCCCTTTGCACCAGAACGGTCCCTAAGAAATGACCAGTGTGCAAAAAGCAGCATAGTCCAATGTTTGACAGGAGCTTGGTTCTGAAAATCATCTGACACTTTTACTATTGAGCTGCAACCAAGGAAATCAATGAGGTCCTGTCACTCTATTCATTCCAAAAGTAACGCCGCAAGGGGGTGGGGACAAAAATCATCTGTCAAATAATTATAGCTTGTCTCACAATTTCACAGTACAGTTGTCTGTCTTTGGCGTGTGTAAAAAAAAAAAAAAAAAAAAAAACCCTTTACCCATCTTTCAGTCCGGAAACACCTGGCACAAAGCTTGGAAGACAACACTTCCAAGTACTCGACCGATTCATTTACATAATAAAGAAAGCGTAATGGCAGTGCTTACTAATTAAGCCTTGCAACGCAATTTTTCCTCAAAAAAAGCAAATAAAAGTTGGATGGGGTAAGAATGGAGGGGGATGCAAGTGACAAAAGCGTTTATTTACATTTTTCCCTAAGGACTTGCCGATTCCTACACAGACACTGGGAAGAAAAATCCTAATGAGGTCCCTTGAGGGGAGAGAAAGAGGAGCCTTCTTCACTCTGCGGTGAGCAACGTGACAGAGCTCCTGTGGACACTGTTCCATCCTCATTAGAGCAGGGGAAGGATGCTCTTCTGCAGAGCCAGATCTGGTTCAAGATGTCACCGCGCAGCAAAACCGTCGCTCTCCGCTGTATGACAATCCTGCGGTGGTGAAGGACAGCCAGGGTACAGGAGGAGGAATGTGAAATTGCTGCCAAGGCACCAGGTTAATGCATTTATTGCTGCTGGTTTACCATTTCCTTTCACTTACACAAAACGTCAGGTAGAATTTAAGTTCTTTATGATCAAATTCAGACCACAGCCAACGATCGTATCTTAATAAACTGTTCACCTGTGTGTTTGTACATCATTAAGAATTGCTTGATTATGTCATTTCTCCTTAGCCACTTCTTAGACTTTAGACGTTTTGGTTTTAGCACTTAAACACGCCATCTTTTTAACCAGTGTGTTTGCTGCTGGCTGCCATAGCAGCATTGTGTTACATTTGCAGTGTGTTATGGCATTAGCACAGGGAGCACAACTATAATGAAACCATATCCGTAGATGTCGTAATTGATAACAGACATCTGTTTCCGAGTCTAAAATCTGTAATTCAGTCCGTGTTCTCTACATAAATTCCAACCATCTGTCCCTGTCAAGTTTCTCTGCAGCAGATAAAGAGGCTTCAATCACAACAACATCCTAAACACATGTCCCTAAACATGTGTTATAGCCTAAAGTTAGATGTTACCATAGCAAAATTAATGTGAAAGGCACACATTTTCATCACGTTCTCGAAAGACAACCATCCCTGGCAAAAATAAATAAATAAAAACTGTGGAATCACCACCACTTCAGGATGTAAATCCATCATGTAGCCTTTTCATTTTTTGTAGCAGGGATTTTTTTTTTTGGTCATTGGTCAATTGAAAGAAAACATGGCCACAACGTTGTCAACTGACAAGCGTAAAGGACTATAAAACTCCTTCAAGAAGGAAATCCAACACAGAGCACGGCAAAAAGATGTTGGCTATTCCCAGTCATATGTTTCTAAAATTTGGTGAAAACATAACCATGAAGGTTATAAAAGGAAGACTTCAAACACAGCAAAATAAGTGAAAAACAGTTTTACATGCACATAAAAATCCAATCATGGTCAAATTTGAGCAGTTGTCTGATAACTCGCGTGGTCATATATACAGAATACTCCAAGAAATCAGGTTAAGAAATCCGATAGAGAGCTGGATTTTACCCCAGTAATCGGAGCACACATACCAGTAACCAGATTATAATCGGTGTTTTCAGACTGCGCATGTGCACGAGCCTTCCACCACGGTTGCCAGATCAGTGTATTCTAAAAGACTGCTGTATTTGGCCTCTTTTTCCATTGACTTTAGCGTTTTTCCCCCTTCACTGGATCTGGCAACCCAGGAATTTAAACGTGTAACGGAATTAAAGGCAACAGAACCGCTGTCAAACACTTTGTGGAGACTCAAACAGTACATATTCGAAAAAAGGAATAATTTGATTATTTTATATTAAAGTTATGTAACATATTTCTATGATATTATTGGCTGGTTGAAATCGGATTACTGAGTCACGTAAACCCAGAGCTTTCCCATTATCGAATTACTCAAGTGCATGTATACTCCTTGATAGGATTACTGACAAAATCTGATTTCCTGCACTTATCGCATTAAGTGCATGTAAACACACTCCATATGAAATGGAATTTTACATATTAAAAAAAAATTAAAAAACACGCACCAACACCTAAACAGTAGAATAAAAAGGATTCAGTGGTTTAAAGAGAAGCAGCCATGAAGTGTGGATGATTGTATGATAGTGATTACGTGGCCACCAATCTGCAATGATTACTCTGGAATTTGTGTCTGGTGCTGTTCAAATGAAACGTATGGAAATTAATTTTTGAAAAATAAATACATACACCAAATGTCTAAAGGCATTTATGATATGCCGTTTCATGTAAGGTAAAGAACCAAGGAAATGCATTGAAATTTGACATCTTTTTGCATTCCATCAACAGAAAAATAGTTCGTTATTGAATCATTTTTTAAATTATTGCCAGAGAAAAGTTAGACTTTATTTAGGAAAGGCATACAAACGAAATGGTATGGCCAGCAAACTGCCCAAAACTCATTCTGATTAAAAAAATAAAAAATAAAAAATAAAAATAAAAAAAACACACCATTGGCCCACTATACCTCTCCAACCTCCAAAGCTGACCTCAACTGCTATTTACGAAAACTAGAACCAGCTTGATATTGTTTTTCCCCAGTCAAGTCCACGCCTCAAAGAATTAAGGCCTTCATAAAAAGTGGTGCAATGGTTAGCACTGTCGCCTCACAGTTCCAAGATCCCCGGTTCGATCCCAACTCTGGGCTCCATCTGTGTGTAGTTTTCATGTCCTCCCCGTGTCTTCGTGGGTTTCCTCCCACATTCCAAAGCCATGCGTCTTAGGTTACTTGGTGTTTCTAAAGTGCCCTTAGTGTGTGAAAGTGTGTATGAATGCATGTGCCCTACGACGCATTGGAGAAAGACCTTGTGACCTGCTCTGTAAAAACTATCACCATAAAACTCTGTGGATCAGAATAAAACTGGTCTACAGAGTCCCCATGGGTCAGACGCAACTATGGATAGAATAAATTAAAAAGCCCAAGGAAGAACAACAAAGTATTAACTGTGATTTGTTTGGTTGATGATTCTATATTTTTTCCTCCAACTTCATAAAAGTCTTGTCTAATTTAATTGGATTGAAGGATGTTTCACCAAGCCAGAATGTTCAGCTATTGAGCAAATATATCTATGATTTGTTTATTTGCTAGGAAGAAAAAAAAAAAAAACGTTGGGAGAACATCCTGATCATTCCATAATTCTTGCCTCAAAACACACATTGATAAGCATGTGGACTTTGCCTGACTGTAGCCATCATGCTACGGTTGCAATGAGAAACCAAACTTTAGCAAGCAAGAAGTGTTCACATTCAAAATAATAACCATCTAGTTGTTTCTCCACTGATCTGAGACACATAGGTGTCAAATAGGTTGCAACAAAAAACAGCCAGAGTCTCCGCAACATCAGCAAAGCTTGCTCCAAGGCTACATGTAATCAGATTAAGACGTGCAATTTGGCAGAATATAATTTCTGGAACCTGGAATCCCCACCCCACCGATACATTCTCAGTCACAGACTTGATTTGCATGTTACTAAAAAAGTCCACAAGAGTGTAGTGCTGTCCAATTCTTCCTTTTATCCAGTCCAAAAATGAGGTTTGTGAGGATGTTCTGTGGACTTCCACAGAGTCTGATCCTTTTCTGGTGGAACTGAAATATATTTGTTATATCTGCAGGAAAAAGGAGGGAACATGGAATATACTGCTTCTGTCATTTAGGCTGGATATTCTGAGCCTTTTCCACAACAAAAACTATTCATGCTGTGATTAAATTATTTAAATTGAGGATAAAGTTAATTCCAAATGAATGATTCAAACATAAAAAAACTCTTAAACACAATGGAAGGTTACAAGGAAGAAGCATTTAAGTTAGAACAACCTTTATCTACTATATCGACAGAACATGTAATCTGACCAGGACTACCACGGTCAGTCATACCCTGTACACACCCACAGTCTGTATTTTAACTCTTTTTGTGCTAAACATGCCACTAGATGGCCCAAAGGTAGAAAGTAATGTTGGTTTCAACAGCAGAAACACATAACCAAGAGTTATTTTTTTCCACTTTTGCTGCTTGTTTGTGTGTACACTGTTGCATGTGTAAATTGTTAGGGACATAACTGAACAAAAATGAACAGTGCTGATTAAAAGCTACCTTTGATCATTTAAATCAGCCCCCTAGTGTTCAGGTTGCCAGTGACCTGAGAATTAAATGTCAAAATATTTTAATAAATACGCGGCAAAGAAAAATAATTCAACTTTAATTCAGTCATAAGATTTGCAGTTGCAATACTGTCTAGCACTGTGCACTGAACCATGAACGTTCAGTGACCCACTGTTCCGCAGGAGAGGAAGAGGTGTTTGAGCACAGTGAGCTGTGAAATCTGACACTCGGTGCGAGTGTTCTGCTCTCACAGAGAAACCATGATTTCTGCACAGCTTTCCTTCTATATGAAAAAATATCCAAAATTGTCAAAAACAACACACAAATATATATATATATATACACATACATACATAATATAAACACCTTGCACAACTACATTTGGCCAACATGCATATTTTTACATTATTTTATTCAATATTTCATTCATTTTCACTATTGCCTCACATGCTATAGTTTTATATTCTCCATTTTATTATAATTTTCATAAGATTACATTATCTCTAATTCATGAAGTTTAGGTCCTTTGGCCCGTATATAGCATTTAGCTTTGAACAGTCCACACAGAACCTCAGCTCGACCTTTGTAAGGTACCAAGACCACTGGGCTGCACCATTCACTGACCCCTAATTCCAACATGACCTCTACCTCTCTCTCAATGCTGGAATAAGTCGTGCCAGGATTCTGTAGTGCGTGTGTGTGTGTGTGTGTGTGTGTGTGTGTGTGTGACCGGCACTGATGACAAAAGCCGAATATGATGGTGGGCCCTCTCTGCGCGTCCCAGCCGTTCACTGAAAAGGTTTTCAGGGATCTTGTCTATTAGCTCACTTCTCTGATTTGGTGATAGATGGCTCAGGTTAGGCAGAGTGGCAGCGGAAGCTATAGAAAAATACTGTTCGTCCAACTCCTCCTCATCCACCACTGTCCTAGTCCATAGCTGTTCCGAGATGGACTCTGGTCTGTTCCGCCAAGGTCAAAGTATATACACATGGAAAACCTGGATCCATAGGTCGTGGGTCCCATTTTCCTAAGCATCTCATAAGGTCCATGCCACTTCTCCAGCAATCCGCTATCTGAGGTGGGCAAAATCAGTAAGAATTTTTTGCCTACCATTAAATTTCTATTTGTAGAAAATTTGTCATACTACGTCTTTTGTTGTTGCTGTGCTCTACTCCTATTGACATGGACCAAATCCTTCATTTTGTCCAACTTCTCCCTCATCTTTAAGACTTATGACAGAATATTCAGCTGTTCCTTTGGCTTGTCCCCTTCCCAGGCCTCTTTCAGGACATCCAATGGTCCCCTAACTTGGCGACCATAAAGCAGTTCAAATAGCAAGTCGCCTGTAGAGGCCTGAGGGATTTCCCCGATGTGTGAAAAGCAGATAGGGCAACCACTGGTCCCAATCTGTACCAGTCCCCGCCACAAACGTGCGTAGCGTTGACTTTAAGGTTTGATTGAACCGCTCAACCATTCCATCAGTCTGAGGGTGGTCGCTTGGAATGTCCTTTCATCATTGGAGTCTTCTCCACTTTCCTCAGGCCTAGGCATAGGTTGCTTGCGAGGCGGCATCGTGTCGAAACTGGCTTCCTACTGGACTGGAACCCACCGCTGCCACCATGTGTGGCATTGTGGTCGTAAGCGGCCAAGGGAGGTGATAGGATGCTCAGTCAAGTCTTCAGCTGAATGATGTTTATTATCCCATTAAAAACACATGCCAGAAAAGTCACATGTCAAAGATCATAAGCCATTCAAACACACAAACAAAAGTAGACGAAGTTCCCGTTTCAGTGCCTTCTTCGCCATGTCCCCCAATAAAGCCTTCGAGCTACACACAGCTTGAATCCCTATATAATGCCGATCAAAGGAGGAAAAAAACCCTCCAATTCTGCGTTCCTGCCTTATCCTTTCAAACAAACAAACAAAAAAAACACGACTTCCCACCTAAAGTAAGGTAAAGCTCATTCCCCTCGGAAGCAGTCCCACCTATACAAAGCCCACCTAAAAACCCAGCTGAAACTCACATCTACCAAAAAATGCCTACCTCGTCATTCACCATTTACACATCAACCCAATTTCCTCATTACTATAAACCAATGCCCTCGCAGGAAACAAATCCCCCAAAGTAAGCATACAGTTGTCGTTCAAAACCATAATCACGTTCACACACAAACCACAATAATTGCTGATAGGAGCTTCCGAAACCTGCGTGAGAGTTAAGAGATCATGCCTAAACATAACTAATAATGGTAATGCTGCTAAACAGGCATTACGTGATGGTGTCGCCACGGAAGATCATACACAGGTCCCCGTATCCACACAACCTGACCTACATGTTTCAAGACAAACACCGGGTTCAATGCTGTTACCAGAAGCTAGCTCAGAGCCACTGGAGCTAAAGGGTCAATAATCACACTAGCAAGGAAACTAAATGGGAGAAACAGCAGAAGTGACTGCCTATGTTTTTAACATATGATCAGCCGATTACGATTTTCTCTCTAAGAATTACAAATGATAGCATACAGACCATTTTTGTTCAACTTTTCTTTGAATGGGAAGTTCTTCATTGCTAAAGAACGATAGCAGAGACTTGTGCCTGGCTTTAGCTTCTGCCACTTTGCCTTTGTTGATTTTGTCAAATTCTGCATATTCAGTGGGGTAATGCTTCATTAAATGTCCTATTAAAGTCGTTGTTCTGAACCTTTTTGGAGATGTTCCTTCACAGCTTACTTTCACCATGCACAGCAAACAGCACTCACTGTGTCCAAAATAGACCTCTGCTCCCTCATTAGTATTGTGCTATATAGGCCTAGAGAGAGACTATTAAGTAGCAGTAAAAACACAAAATCTAAATTCCTCATCATCAACATGCATCAGCACTGGTCTCAAACAAACCAGTTGGCCAAATCTGTTTTTTTTTTTTTTTTTTTATTAAATATATGACTGGTCAACTCAGATTTTGTCTGATTCGGATTTTCTTCCTGTCCAACAATTATAAATGACAGCATACAGAAACATCTACTAAAGAAAGATAACACACAAATATGCATTCTTATGCATTTTTCAAATATATTCCATTTACTCCTGACAGTAGAGTAAGCTACACACCTATAGAAAAAGCCCATTAAAATATCGTGATAAAAAAATAAAAAAAGTATAATAAATAAATAAAATAATAAATAAATAAAATAATAAAAAGTTTTGGCCATACCACCCAGCTCTAAATTGTACTTTATTACAGCCTTGGTAAGAGTCTTTTACAAGTTAGTGCAAGAGTACAAGCAAAAACGCTATATAGCATACACCAACCAAGATGGCAAGTTACAGTGGAGCAAAAAATTATTCAGTCAGACACTGATTGTCTCCTACTTAGAAAGATGAGAGATCTGTAATTTTCATCATAGGTACACTTCAACTAAGTGACAAAATGAGAAAAAAAATCTCATTTAATTTAATTGATTTAATTGTAAATTATGGTAGAAAATAAGCATTTGGTCAATAACAAAAGTTCAACTCAATACTTTGTAACATAACCTTTGTTGGCAATGACAGAGGTCAAACGTTTCCTCCAAGTCTTCACCAGGTTTGCACACACTGTAGCTGATATTCTGACCCATTTCTCCATCCAGATCTCCTTTAGAGAAGTGATGTTTTGGGGCTGTCACTGGGCAACACGGACTCAACTCCCTCCAAAAATCTATGGGGTTGAGGTCGGGAGACTGGCTAGGCCACTCCAGGACCTTGGAATGCCTTTTACGGAGCCACTCCTGCGTTGCCCGAGCGGTGTGTTTGGTATCATTGTCATGCCGGAAGACCCAGCCACGTTCCATCTTCAATGCTCTCAGTGATGGAAGGAGGTTTTGGCTTAAAATCTCACGATACATGGCCCCGTTCATTCTTCCCTTAACACGGATCAGTCGTCCTGTCCCCTCTGCAGAAAAACAGCCCCAAAGCATGAGGTTTCCACCCCCATGCTTCACAGTAGGTATGGTGTTCTTGGGATGCAAGTCAGCATTCTTCTTCCTCCAGTTGAGTTTTTACCAGAAAGTTCTATTTTGGTTTCACCTGACCACATGATATTCTCCCAATCCTCTTCTGGATCATCCATATGCTCTCTGGCAAACTTCAGATGGGCCTGGACATGTACTGGCTTAAGCAGGGGGACACGCCTGGTACTGCAGGATCTCGGAGTCTCTCTTGGCGTAGTGTGTTACTGATGGTAGCCTTTGTTACTTTGGTCCCAGCTCTCTGCAGGTCATTCATTCATCAGGTCCTCCATGTAGTTTCTGGGATTTTTGCTCACCGTTCTCATGATAATTTTTGACCCCACAGGATAAGATCTTGCGTGGGGCCCCAGATTGAGGGAGATTATCAATGGTCTTGTATGTCTTCCATTTTCTTACAATTGCTCCCACAGTTGATTTATTCACACCAACCTGCTTGCCTATTGTAGATTCACTCTTCCCAGCCTGGTGCAGGTCTACAATTTTCTTCCTGTGTCCTTCGACAACTCTTTGGTCTTGGCCATGGTTGAGTTTGGAGTCCGACTGTTTGAAGCTGTGGACAGGTGTCTTTTATACAGAAAACGAGGTCAGACAGGTGCCATTAATACAGGTAACGAGGAGGACAGAAGAGCTTCTTAAAGAAGAAGTTGCAGCACTGAGGGCCAGCAATCTTGCTTGTTTGTGGGTGACCAAATACTTATTTTTCCACCATGATTTACAATGAAATTATTTAAAAATACTACAGTGTGATTATTTTACAGTGTAATTTTTTTTGTCTCTCATAGTTGAAGTGTACCTATGATGAAAGTTACAGACCTCTCTCATCTTTCTAAGTAGTATCAGTGGCTGACTAAATACTTTTTTGCCTCACTGTATACATCACTACTGAATTAACATTAGTCAAAGCACTGTGCTGTTCATGTGTGTAGCTGTGTTTGTGCCGCTGTCGCCATCACAAGTACACAAGTGTAAGCTAAATGTGTATGAGTTGTATGAGACCAAATCGGCCACTCACTGGTTATGGTCGAACACACTAAAACCATCCAATTCCGGTCAAATAGCCTTTAAATATTCACATTTTCAAGAAAAGCAATGTGAGAAACAGCAGAAAAGTCACATTACAGCACGTCTGTCTACAGGCACATGTATACAGTCTATTAACAGAACACATTACTGTACTTCCACTCCCTCTACTACTTGGGTAGGAGTGTGGCACAGGTGTCTGTCAATGGAGAGTGAAGCACTGGAGCACCATATCTGAGCTTTCTCACACTTGGATCAAAAATAAGCCTCTGCTTCCCTGACTTCATGAGCAAACAAAGTAAATGAGGAGCCAGGTCATGACTCATTTTGAGGAACTCAAAAAGGCACATTTCATACCAAGGCTGATACCCTGGGCTATAGTTTAATACTTGTTATTGTCTTTTTCATAGAAACCAAGCAATGTACTGTGTAAAAAAAATACCCTCAAAGTGATTGACCTTTCCTTGCAAGGATATGAAAGCTTACTGTCGTCCATCTTGGAGAGAAAGAATAACTGTTTGATGTGTTTTATTGGACTACACAAGCACAGCTGGGGTTCATTCACCTTAATTTGCAAATCTGCACAAACCGAATATCTGTCAAGACAAACGTTTGGGAGCATGATTATCACATCAAGCTCCTTTTCACACGGAGTCCGATTTTTACGGACGGAAAAAAAAATGCATGTCAAGGTTTGAAAAAGAACATGCGTACATCAATGCAGTCTTCACACAGAGCCCAACACTGACAGCCCGTGATGCTGCTCAAAATATTTAACGAGAGCCTGTTCTAATCTCTGCGTTGTTGGGATGCGTAAAACAGGATGACCAATCAGAGCTCTGTTGTCAGGCAGAACAGCTCATTCTGGTAGCAGCAGAGCACAAGAGTTTATAGCCCAAGCAACACACTGACTATAAAAAACATGAATATTAAAGAAAATATCTGCCGGAATACAGCTGAAAGGCTGGAGAATGATGGTGGTAAACCTCACAGGGACTGTATGGAACGGTTTTCTTATTTAAGTGCATTCTAATCTGTTGATAATCACAATACAACACAAACTATAGCTTCCTGCAGTAGTCTTCACCTGTGCCTTTGTTGTTTTTGTTAAGCAGACGATGTGAAAGAGAGACAGTGAAATCTCAGTGACACATTAAGAGAAGGGAAATTGTTAAAAATTGCGTCCGTTGTTTTTCATGCATAAAAAACATACTCAGTGTGAAAAGGCCTTAAGACGGTGGGAATTACCAGGTTACCTTTACCAGTAGCGTCCTGGCTAGGTCATGTGGCTTTAGTTCCTTCATCCCTGAACCTGCTGACATTTCTACTGTTTGGGATTAGTCTTACTTGGCAAGCCATCATCAAATAAGGGATTTTAGTTTGACAAAGCA